>VXBB01010374.1:141690-172660 GCA_013399915.1 Illadopsis cleaveri | reverse complement strand
CACCCCAGTCCAACCAACACCTCACACAGACCCCGCCCGATCCCCTGGACCCCACAGCAGGCGCACGCACACACACACACACACCCCATATACGTGCTCACAGAACACGCATGTAGGCACCCGGAGAGACTCGGGAACACAAACACCAGCCTCCCTAGGCGCAGCACACAGGGAGACCACCGCCACCCCCACGCCCTCCATTGTGTTCCAGCCCCGGAGCGCACCCCGGCACCCGCCCGGCCCCGTTACCCGTGAGGCTGCGGAGGACGGTGCCGTGAGCCCAGAGGCTCAGCACTTGCTGCACCGACAGGTTGNCGGGCTCCTCCCACCAAACCGAGAACCAGAATTCGGAATCACAGTTTGACTCAGAGAGAGCGGGAAAGACCGGGGATGTCGTGGACGACCAAGGAAACTTGCGTTAGGAAGAAGTGTGTCAGATAAAATCTACGTACACCTATGGAAAGTGATAACACTCCATGGTATTAAAGCTGGTATTTAAGTTGATGCTGCTGAGTGGGTTTAAACATCGGAGAAGAGCAAAATGCAGAATGTGAACTGTGATGAGAGCGGTGTTTTCACCTCGCTGCCCACAGCGGTGGCACACGGAGCTCCAGAGAGCGCGGGCGGACGCAGCTCCACGGCGGGATATGGGGACACAGCCCGCGGGAACAGCACGGGACAGCCCCAAGGAGCGGCGCGCACAGGGCGGGATGGCGTTCGGGGGTGGCTGCCGCAGCTGCCGGAGCTCAGGGGACAGCACGGATCGCAGCGGAGGAGCTGCCATCCCGAGGCAACATCCAGGCAACGCCCCGCGACGTCCCTGCCTGTCCCTTTGAACCTCGTGGTTCCACCGTCACTGTGGCCGCCGATTAAAACCACCGAAAGTTAGAAAACGTCAGAAATCGTGAGCCCATCTTTATTCCATGCCTTTGCTTTCTTTATGTAATAAAGGAACATAGTCTTTAGGCTGGACGCGGCGCCTTTCGAAGCATGGGATGCACCGTGCTTAGCGATGTAAAAGCCAGCAATCATTCCCCATCCATTCCTAAATATGCGTCCCTAGGCCACATTGAGACCACGCACTTCCTCGCTGGCATTTCTTCAACAGTGCTTGCTACAGTACTTCGTAAACATCATTTTATGTCAGCATCCTTTGATGGAAAGGGTTGAAGAGGCAAAACAACTCATAATAAAATTTGCAATTTATAGATGAAGAGCCACAACAGATAAATCAACTAATATCCTGCTTGATGCCATTGACCCGCTTTTTTTTCAGATAGATTTTTGCAGGATATCTGGTTCAGGGGAGTGCTTCCAAAGTCTTTTGCAGGTGACAGTGCTTGGCATTTGTGCAAGTAGTTATCAAGCCAGGCAATGAGAAATTCACAGGGAACAGCTCCCTAGGGGGCTCTGCGTTTTTCTGATGAAGCATGGGATCACTGATGGAGAAAACTCAGCTGCTGAGCCAGGTCCCTGCTCCATGATCAAGGGAAGGTCCTCTCTCTTCCTCTTTTTGTAATCCCACCACTCTACACCTGTGTAATTCAGGTCTAACAGAAAACATTTCCCTTCATTATACAGTAGTGATTCATTTTTAGGACAGAATTATTCCATACTTGGAGTAGGGCTCAGTGAGAAAATAGCATATAATTGAAGTCTGAATGTGAAACATACAATGAATTGTTTAGGAACAGTTTTTCTGGTTCATTCTTTTTAACTTCTGCATGCCAAACTTTGAGAAAACAAACATTTTTAGATGTCCTTAAAAAAAATTCCCCACCCCTCAATTTATTTTTGCTGTCAGTCAACATTCCAAGGTATGCTCTGCAGGACACTGAGGTGTAATCAAACTGACAGTAAAAAGGAAGACTACTTTTGGTGACCATCTCATAAATCTCCTGTGATAACCCACTGACAGATGTCAGCAAGGCTATCTGATAGGCCAGAAGCATGCATGAAAACATGCATGTATCTGCAAACAATGCTGCATTGGTGCCTGGTGACCTTTCAACCTGCACATGGATGATTTTTTGTGTTCCATCCAAGGAGGAATGCACGGGGAATACTGGCTTTGAACCACTTGTGTCCAGAACTAGCGAGAACACCTTCCTCAGGGTTTTACAATAGATGTAGGGGAAACAAATTCACATAGAGGTTGAGTGAGTATCTCTGTAGTCTGCAGACTCTTGCAGTATTTGCTCAGGAACATTCTTTGAGATTTTGCGCATATTCTCTCCTTAGAGACATAGATTTGGAAACCTGTCTAGCCTCCCTCAGGGAGGGCTGATCATTCTGCAGCAGTGCAGGGACAGTGGGAACACAGAGCTGCTCCTCTAAGTTCTAGGAGAACAAGCCAGCTTTCTTCCCGAGAGAGATCTACCAAAACCACAGTCCAGCTTCCACTGAAACTCCATCTAAGGGGATAAAAATGGTTATCAAACCTCAGGCATGCAACATCTAAATTAATCTTTTCTATCAAAAACCTACAACACACTTGGACACTGTACAAGTGATAAAGAGACAGGCTCATCCTAAAAGGGGCCATAATTAATATAATTTATTCAACTTAATCCTCAGTCCATCATCCAGCAGTTGAGCTGGATACAAATTTGAATAAAAATTTGTCATGTGAAAACAAGCCTAACTGGATCATTTAGGAAAATATTGCTAAAGTACTGACTTTAAAGCAAAAAACAAAGGGGTAGTCCATGGCAGCAACATTTCCCAGTAGGACAACACTGGGAGGAGATCACTCTGAAGCAACAGAGTGCCTTGAATGAGGCAGCAGAAACAACCAAAATTCACCCTTCCAAACTTCTAAACTGTAGCTTCATAGGAGCAGGGAATTGCAGCCAACTCTGTCCTCAGCAAGACCTCCCACATGGGTGGTGTTGCCACAGAAGTCCTGAGTGTATCAGCTCCCTGCAGGGATTGTTATGAGCTCTGTAGGCAGCAATGCACAGAGACACAGTGATGATGGCAAGGGTTTCCCAGCGAGGCTTAGGTTGCTGCTGAAACTGTGACTCAGGGGAAGAATAAACCACAGCAGCTTGAGCAAGGCAAGCAAAGGTGGTGAGGGCTGAAAAAATCTCAGGGAGGAGAAGTCACAGTGGGTAGCACTGTCCTGATAATTAAAACAGGAAGGAAAGAAAGAATGAAGAAAAAGAAAAAAACTAAGAACATAGTCTCAGAATTTCAACAAATAAGGTAGTTCCTTAAATTATTGGTTAAAAAAAGAGAAGTAGTCCTTTTGCAAGGGCCTGGTAAGACCACTTCCACCGCTGTGGCACCTCGAGGGTGGGGAGGACAGGCACAGCAGAGAATGGGGATGGAGGCAGGAAGGTGACGTATCAGAGAGAGCTTGGAGGGCTTGCTGGCAGGGTGGCAGAGGGAGGGCTGGCAAGGTATGACCAGCCCTGATAACTCTCTGCAGAGCAGGGATCAGAAGAAGGCTTGGAACTGCAGGGAAAATAGCGAGGGAGAGGAGACAACCCGACAAAGAAACCCTCACAATTTGTGTACAAATCCCAGGCTTCCCACTCCTGTGTCGTATTCCAGAGGCCGGGACACAACTCACATGGTCTGCCTGACAGCCGGCCCCGAGCCATCACAGACACCTGAGAGACTCCAGGCCTCCTTTACACATCCAAACCCACCAGTGAAAGGGTCCATGGGGAACACCTGGAAACTTATACAGGCACTGATCTTCATCCCAGATGAGCTCATTTTCCTGCCCCCATTCCCCTATTCCCTCATAGCAGCTGGGAGGTTTGGGAGTTTCCCTATGCTGCGTGCGTGCAAAGCACTGCAAGGAGACAGCTGTAAACTCTGACTTCAGCCAAAGGAAATTAGTTTTACAGGTGGAAAAATAGGGTCAGCTTAGTTTCTCTGTCCTGCAAAAGATCAGAATATGGCTACATCAGGTGCTTTTAACTTCTGGTATGGTTTTCAGAAGCTGAAGAAATAATGATAAATCTCATTGGAGAGCCCTTGGCTGAATAATTTTCCACTTGGAAAGGTAATGCTGTTCAAAATGAACTGATTTCTTAAGTCACATCTTTTTAGAGAAACAGACAAGACTGAATATGTTCTATTCCCATTCTCTGAAACAAATATTTCATTTTCCTTAGTGAATATAGCTTTTCATCATAGTAAAACATCAAAATCCAAGTAGCAATCCCGTTTTGTCCCCTTGAAGAACAGAATTCTCACTTGAGATTTTCTAGCTAGAGCTGGCCATGTAGATTGATTGGCACTGCAGTTAAAGATCTGTTGTAACTGAATGGATAACCCCAGCACTGGTCATATATGCAGACATTTTTCTCCCATTTCAAAGGGGTCTTTTGGCCTTTGACCTCAGTCACTGACAAGACGTTACCAATGCAGATAATAAATTAATACCTCTGACGTTAGCAATAGATTTCTTCCTACTTTCCGCTTTTCTAGACCACTAATTTATGCACAGCAGTTACTACTCAATCAGAGGAATTGGCAGTCACAGCTAGTTGTGGCTTGAGAAGTGGGTCTTTCAGAGATCCTTGGCCTCCTAATCTCAGCCCTTAAAAGGCTGAAACAGGATCTCATCTGCTAACCTCGATGACGGATGAAGATGCCTGGACAGCCGTGTGGGAGAGGAAGGAAGTAAGGTGATACCACGGGCTAAATATCGCAACTCTCCCCGGCATGAAAGCAGCGCCACAGGTTGATCGAAGCCACCAGAAATCATTGGGAGCCGGCTGCCAGGGCGGCAGAGGGAGGCAGAGGCGCAGGGGAGACTTTCCCCACGCACCGGTAGATGGAGCGCTGCGGCACCGAGAGCGCTCGGCACGGCCGGCTGCGCTCCAGGGCTGTGTTGGCAACGCTGTTGCAAGAAAATACCTTTGGAAAAATATCTGTGGATACTTAGAAATTGGCAGTTAGGTTGTTTTGTTTTGTTTTGGGGTTTTTTTGGGTTTTTTTTGTTTTTTTTTGTTTTTTTGTTTTTTTTTAATTAAAGCTTTGGAGAGGAAAAAAAAAAGTCCACTTAGTCTGTTTAGAGAATATCCCTCTGTAAAATACATTGATTTTTCAGCCAATAGTTCATACATATTAAAATGCCTGAAGGATTGGACTCACCATGAAACAGAAGAGTCCCACTGACTACTCTAAAAAGATATGTCAAGCACTGTTGTAAATAAAATTACCTAAACTTGGATCTAATTTTTTTTAAAAACATTTAAACCTGCACTGCTTAAAAGATCAACTCGCCCATTTGTTTTAAACAATACCATCATTCAGAAAAATAAAGCTTTCTTCTACTCTCTCCGCACACACTCACAGACACGTGCACACACACACGTGTGCATTCACACACATGCAGCAGTTTAAAGTGAGGACTGCTGTTAATATCTACTATGCTGTTACATAGGAAAAAAATTTATTGCTCTTTGAACTCCTTCACAGGAATCCTTTCTTGTGACTAAGAATGCTATCAGGGTTCTTGTGAAATCTAAATTATCGTTTGTGTTTTCCCTTATAAGTTGACTCAAAGCAGGCAATTATCTGTTAAAACTGTCATTAGGAGACATTTGGAACAGTCTAGCAGGGACAACCATCTTTCAAGACGTGGATGAAAGCAGTTTCACTGCTCCCTCTGAGGATAAAGTATAAAGTAAAAGTGAAGAAGAACTTTTGCTCCTTGCTTTCTTTGTTGTCATGTTCAAAAAGGTTGTTTGGATAAAACGCAAAAAAACTTGCTTCCAGAAAGATTTATTTCTTTCAGAGTAGCCCTCTCTCCCCCAATTATTTTTTAAATAACATACCAGACTTTCATAGCCCATGTCAACAATTTGACACATGGTAGCCACATCAGGTTTCTCATATGCTTAGGTCATTAGCTAACAAGAACGTTGTCAAGCTATTATTTTTGAAATATCCTATTTTTAGATTGTTTTGGGGTTGCTGGAAGTTTGATAGAGAAAGCTGTTCCTTCATTAAACTAGTTTTTGTTTAACCCTCACATATGAATGCCACAGTTCAGATAGAATATAGGCATTTAAGTTTAGCTTCTACATACAGCCCTAAGCTCTAGCTCATCTGATTTGCAATACGTTTGCATTTTTTCTCTGATTCAGAATTGAAGAAAACTCAGCTTCAAAATATCAGGGTTTTGTTGAAATACCTGTAACTTCACAATTAAAGCCGTATCTGCCCGTGTTTATCTATAATCTGTTGCACCCTCACACCGAGCTTCCCCCCTCCCCTTGTTTGCCTCTCAATCGATGTGTTCTTGAGCAGGCAGTAGAGGACACATCAGCATCACAGAGCAGGGCATTTCCTCAACACTTCTAGTTTTCTCCCACTGTAGCAGTGCTTTTTGACAAGCCTGCAAAACCACAAATATTTCATTTCCTAACCAGGTCCTTCTCCCACTGACCCAGCATGCTCTAAAGTAACCTGGAAATGTCTAATTGATTTCAGTGGACTCCAGTTCTGAATGGTGGAATTATCTGATCTTATCGTGTCTTCTTTTCATCTGACAACCATAGTTATGTTTAGCAGAACTGTTACAGGTGTTTCTACAGATTCAGCTGCCTCAGGGCAGAAACAATTCCGTTCTGCCAGTAAGGGCCACGTATTTTTGTTCCTCTTTAGTATAGGCCAGTTCTAACAAGTTTTACCCACTTATTTGATTATCCCAGTGTGTTTGCAGCATTGATTTACGTACCCTGTCTATTTTATCAATACAGTCTACTTCGGAGAATGTCTTTGAGGGCATCTCCTTCAGTTTCTTAAAAAAAAACCTGTGTTGTCAACATTTTTTTTAAGTCTGCTGGTTACTTCAGCCCTACCACAATCCCATGAAATTCAAAATCTGACTCTTGGTTTTAATTTATGGGCTAATTTGAAATTTTTGGCACCACCACAAGCATACATGGGTTCCTACCATTGTGAGATTCCCATTTGAATTCCTGGAATTTTTTAACTACTTTAACAAGTCTTTGAATTCCTGTCATCCCCTCTAGATTTTCCTCTCCTGGTTCATAGTTCAAGCTAATCATATAAATATGTCACAGAACTATGCATTCAAAAATATCTCCCTCTGCAGTGCTGAGCAAAATTCAAGGTAGGCATAAAGAGGGGGAAAAAAAAAATCAGCTCACTCCTACAGCAAGGGAATCCCATTGCTGGCAAAGAAAACCAAAATAATGTGGGTCTATGGGTGATTGTAACAGTTTAGGAACAGGTCTTGATACTTCATAAAATTCTGCATGTATGATCCAACATGACACCAGAGATTTTCTTCTTGTTTGTACTGCCTTGAATACTGCCTGACTCTTCAGTAACATCATTTCTAAAGAAAGGAAAGAGTCAGCAGCATCACTGAGGTGCACAGCCAAGAATCAGGAGACACAGCATTTCTATTTAGACCAACCTGGTGCTGACAGGGGAGTCACACAGCCAGATTCACTTCAGGCAGTATCATGCTCTGTGAACAGCCCTCTTGTCGCCAGTGCCCTTGGGTAGTGCTCAAAACACAAAGAAGTCTTCTAACTCTATTTGTAACCCCTCTGGTTTTTGGTTTCTACAACTGGAAAAATGAGATAACCTTACTTGTGGGGTTTAATTCATGGACAGTTTAAAACACACTGAAAAATTCAGACAGAGAGAAATCAGAAGTATAAGGTATTGCCAGAGATAAATACTTTCAAGGTGGCTTTGTTATTGTTCTGGCTACCTGCCCATAGAGCTTTGCATGCAATTTAATATCATCAGGAGGAGAAATATTTGATTTTACAGAGTTGTAAGGTCTAGCTGATTAAAAACTTAAGCGGGGAGGGAGAAACAAAAAGTGAAGTACTTGATTGACCCAGTATTTAACACCCTCTTCAGATGCGCTCTTACAGTCCCCTCTAAAACAGGCTGTGATGATACTCAGTAGTCTTAAGAACTGGGTAAAAGAGTCAGGTGAGTACGGGAAGTGTGCTCTCTCACTCAAAGGATGAACGTAGTCACTGTGTCTGGGCAGCAATGCCCTCTGTGATCTAATCTAAGAAATCTCCCTCTTACAGGACAGGAAAATTTTGCCATTTGAGTTGTGCAGAGCACAGACAGCTGATAGAGACCTGAACTGAGAGGGCCACACAGTGCAACATGCTCTTGCCACTCTGAGTCTGGAAGCAGCCTGGCCACATTTGCACGGGGCTATGTCCAACAGGAGGAGCTCTGCCTTCTGCATTTCATTCTCCTGCACTGACAGTCCAAGGATTAATTCAGGCTGAGCTTCATGAAAGTAATGTGCACTTGCCTGCGTGGAAGTGCCTTAGGTCAGGGGGTTTTGCAAACAAATGTACTCAATCCAAGCCAGGCTCCCTGTCCAAAGCCCTAATTAGAGGTGTAGATCACAATCGGTGTAAGGATGCCCAAGGCTGCACTGACCCTGAAAATGAACATCCTCCCACTCCTCCCTCAGGTCCTCCCCCTAAACAGCACTGACAAAGCTGTGCAGAGATTATTCTGAGACTAGAAAACAAACTGAGTGGTCTGAAAAAAAATACACCTGTAGGAAAGGAAAATGTTTGTAGATGGAACTGTACATGAGTATGTCCTAATTCCTTCCTTCCAGTGGCAATAGTGGAAAAGAAAGAAGTAAAACAAACTTACTACTGCTAGGAAAGGTGGGGTCTGACCCAAAGTGGCAACAAATACAATGGTAATATTCCCGGCTTACATAATGTTAGCTTTTGACTGCACCAGCTGCTATGACCCTGCTCTGAAAACAATTCAAGTCCTGGTAAGATGATAAAGATGATCTCAGAAACCTTTTCCTCACTTTACGCTTCCTTGGTAAGTATCAGAATCAGTACAGCAGAATTTGTGCATTCAGGTAGCAGTTATCACAGAAATGATAATACAAGATAAATGCATAGTGTGAACAAACTTCCCAAAGACATCAGAATTTAAATAAGATTTCTTGTCATATGCACTGAATAATGAACCCACTTTTAAACAATCAACTCCAGGAAACTCAAACTCAGGGAAAACAACACAAAAAATCAGAAAGAGTCTTACAAAAGGGAAAAGGGCCACAGCTAATTTAAGAAGGTGTTTTCTATTGCTATTTTACCTGTCCTTACTCTGACATCAGGAAAAAAAAGTTGACTAGTTTCAGACAGTCATTAGCTGTCTTGTCCTTAGATAATCTTTGAGAGCTGAGAGGGCAGGAATTAATGTACAGAAATACAGTACACTTGAAAAATATTAACTAAGGCTGAGAATAAACTATTCTCTAATGGAGGTCTCAGACCTGATTAACAAAGAGAAAAACTGAAGCAGATACTTTCCAAGGGAAATGTATACAACAGAACTATTCCAGGCTTTTATGACTTAATTTTTAAAACTGGCCAAGAAGAGATTTAATTTTGTTTACTTAAACAACTTAGAAAAGAAAAATATCCCAGTGCTCTACCACTTTGTCAGACAGATTCCAGAACAGAGGATTAGCTCACTGTTTGGTCTCATAGTGTGTACACACACATAGTACCTCACATCTGAAAGGGGAACTCGGTCAGTTTGCAAAACGAGGAGAAATGCATGTTGGCCCAAGTTCTCTGTTTCTGCCAGCCTCTGTGGCACAGTGGTGAGAACACAGGGAAAAGGTTTTAAGGGTTGGTTTCCACTTCTCACTACAAAAGAAAATTTAGCCTTTCTGTTTCTTCTCATTCATGTAGGAGCAAACAAATGCAGCTTCTGTAAAACCCACGACAGTACTGTAAGTACTAACAGCACCAGTATTACAAATGTGTTAGTAACTAAATCCTCCTAACTAGGGGCTGAACCCCTGGGACAGCATGAACCCTGGCACGCAGCCTCCCAGACAGACTGTCTGTCTGGGGAGGAAGTTGGAGAGAGTGGCTGTAACCTTCTTGCAGCCAGAGCTACCAGAGGAGACCAGAGCTGCTCAGGATGAGGGTGGTGCTGGCTGAGGGGAGCTGTGCCACCAGGTTGCAATGGTTCAACACTGTCCACCATCAGCTCCTTCTGCCAGAGCCCCCCTGAAGGGCTGCCCAAGAGTTGCAGCTGCCCTCCCTTCACCCACCCTCCTTTCCAGCCTGCAGGGCACTGTACTGGAAACTTGATAACTGCAAGGCTTGCTCCGGGAAAGGTGCTCACTGAAGGTGTACCTTAAGGTCACTGTTTACCTGACTTTTGGATGGAATCCTCCCTGCAACTCCTGTCTCACCTTCAGCTCTTCTGCTTCTACCTGTTCACAGGCAACCCACTCTGTCCAGCAGCGTCTATAAGCATGCAGAGGATCTTAGAGCCTAGAGAAACAGTCCTTGCTTTAAAGCAAAGTTAAAGCATCTTTTAGTTGAAAAATTCTTACCCTATTCCTTTATAGTGGAAGCTGCTTTGATCATTGACTCTTTTCAGCTGTATTACTCTTATTTTGACCAATGCAAGTGCAATCTAGTATTTATACCAGGGACTTGCTGATTATATTAAATTTTGATAGTGCAGTTTTGGAAGGATTTCTAAGACAAACTCACTGCTAAATGAAGACATAACTGCAAAATTAGAACATCACTCACATTTCCAGGCTGAGCTGAGATCTCATTGGCAAATGGTGAACAGGCAAGGCCAGATGCCTCACAGTGGTGAATTGTATCTTATGCCCCTTTGTAATATGCCACAATGTGGCAAAAGCTATTCACATTCAGACTTATTTTGTAAAAACAAAATTTTAGGTAGATCTTAAAAGACCCAGAAAAGAGAGGCAGGCAAAGATGAATGGATTGATGTATGTTATGTCTTTCATCACAGACTTCACAGCTGCTACAAGATGCTGGGAGAAGTTTTGTAGCCTCTGGTGCATGAGATTAACTTGATTTGGTCAGGTGATTGCAGGGATGGAATTTAGCAGAGCAGATAATCCTGATTCTAACCTCCATGGGAATCCTTTTTGCTAAGCAGGAAGTTATACTGATGTTGGATCCAGTAGTTTGCAATGTCCATATTACCTCTGCTCACTCTGATCTTCATGGAGTGGCCCATAAATACAATGAAAATACAAAAGGTTCCAAAAGAATGTATGGTGGAAGGCCAGGTTCTGACATCCCATTTACTTTACTCTGTTACAGGCTTCAGTATTGATAGTGATGCCATTTGTGAAAAACAAAATTGTCCAACAGAGCTTCCCCTGCCAAGGCATTAAGTGGGAGAAAATGATCCTCAGTGCTGAAACATTTGTTTCAATACAAATTTTCCATTCTAGGATCCTAATTGGAGAAGTTCAACAAGAAAACCTCACATAACATCAGGGGGTGTTGTACAACCACCTGGGTAAATAAGTTACCAGAGCTTTTCTTATTTACTGCAGAACATGGCTGGATTTGGTCTTCTGTTTCAGGTAGATGATACTAAATTTTACATAAAAGTGTCAGCAGCTTTAAATGTAGCCAGGTAAGGAATGCAAGAGGTCAGTTTCAGGGAGGCATATTTGGAGAGTGTAGTCATATTCAGGCTAAGTTTTTACCAGGTTTTTGCAGTGAGGCATGATAATATAAACCTAAAGACTGAAATTCCACACCAGAGTGAGTAGTCCAAAACCACACTGCCCTGATAGTGTTGCAAACAAGTCAAAGCTTAGATGGTCCATAAGTATTGCCTGGACTTTAGTCAGGCTATCCACATCAGACTGAAATGTCACCCTTAATGAAAACAGAAACAACTACCAAAAAAGCACAATTTATCATACTGCTTTCTGTTGCAGCGCCTACTGGGTTTCACAACCAATCAGGCTTCTTTCCATATGCTCAGGATCATGGAGGTCTCAGTGGCAAATTAAAAAGTTGCCTTTGAGATAACACCAGATGTGCATCAAATGTGAAGGGTGAGCTCTTTGAGTAATTAACACCACAATTATTATCACCGATACATTGGCTGTAGTCCAAAACTTGTCTTTGTGTGACTCATGTGATAATACCAGAAGCCTGGCAAAAGCCTCTTAGTGACTATAACCTGCTGCTTTAAGCGTTTTAATGCCAAACCCCTGAATTTACTCTGATTTCCCTTCTGATTCTTGTACTATATCACTGGGCACAGCCATTTGCTCCCTTCTAACCTCCATAATATTCATCTGCAACTCATTTTGACTCCTCTGCTGGCTCAGCTGTAGACTGAACTGGAAGCAAAGTTCAAATTTCAAGGCATAATATATATATCTCACATACTTGTCTTCGTGCATGCTTTATTACTAGTCATAAGGAAGAGATCCTCCATATGCCACTGTAGGCTTTGGCTGAAAGACAATTTTATTTTACTTTTTGATTTAGTTAGTGAAGACAATGAGGGGATTGAGCTTATGAGAATCTCTTTGGGTACAGTAATCAAACATTGACAGACATGAGTAATTCAGCATTGACTTTGTGGCCAGCATAGCAAATGACATTGGAGAATTAAGGTTTCATTGCCCAAGAGCCCACTTAAAAATGCAGCTGGAATTAACAACTGCCTGCTGTGATGCCCAGCAGTAGTGATGAAGGAGATGTAATATGCATTTAGTGCTGTTTGGTTTTCAAAGCAGTATTTTAGCTGGGAATGCTAGGCTGTAAGTTCCCTGGGAGCCAGCAGTTGAATCTGATTTCACAGACAAGAAACACGAGAGCCTGGAAACATTTGATCTACCGGATATTGCTGGCACTGCTTACTGCTGCCTTCTAAGAACACAGACCTCTGTCACGTACCTTTCCTTAGGGCACAAATCGCTTTCTGCCTCGCTCAGGAGGAGGAGGTTACTCTAATGAAAATGCAGATATACCTTACATTATTCAGGAGGCCATCAAAGGCTTTCCATATCCTTTGACAGTGATGTAAGATATGATCTGCAATCCTTCCCCACTCCCAATTTATACCTGAGAACAATTAGAATAATTATTAGCAAACAGGTGTTGGTTAATCAATGCAGTATCTGTGACAAGGCATTGAAGTTGTAAAAGAGTAGTCTGTACACAGAAGCTAGGAACTGAGGACAGTCAGACAGGTTTTCCTCCTGCAGGGCAGTGAAATCTTGCTGAATATTTACATGTCTAAGCTTTCATTCACATCTGCAGCCTCAGTCTCCTGAAAAAAGGAAAAGAGAAGGGATGAATCTGGTTCACAGAGATCTTATCAGGAAGGCAAGAAGCAGAGGTTTTAGATACCCCAATGTGATATTTTTTGCTTCTGAAGATGTGGCAAAAAGGATCAGAATAATGTTCTGGAAAGTAAAGTGACCTTTCAAAAATTAATAATGCATCTGTAAGCAGAAATCAAAGGTTCATGCTCTCCTAAGGGCTTCTGCTCCAAGTTCCTGGAGCTACTTTCTGTTTGTTTGAATGGCCTATTACTGTACTATCAGCTACTGGTTTTGTGTGTCTGTATCCAGAAAAAGCAGTCAGGATCTTCAATATAGCATCTGCTGCTGCACACAGAGGTGGTCAGGGGCCTTCCTTGTGCTCTGGCAACTATCCACCGTGCAGCACCACAGATGGTGGCTCTGATGGAGTGAGAGGCTGGCACCTGTCAGCACGGACACAGGAGCAAGAGATCAGCAGTCTCCTTAAATGAGACTTGCTGAAAAAAGCAATGTTTCAGGTAACTAAATGTTTCAGGCATGCTAGAACTTTCACATTTCTAGGAAAGAAAGTGAAAAAATAAAGTCTTTGTTTAGGTTCAAGGGGAAACTCTATGCTCATATATCTAGACTCTTTTCTCTACATTTTCCCTTCCTTCATCCCTGTTCCTGTAAAAGCCCCTCTATGCCACTGATGGTTAGGAACTTCTTATATGCTGCTCAGCAGAAAAGTAGAAAAAATGCTTTAGAATTACTTCATTAACTGTTTTATTAACCAGCACTTCAGTTGTGCTGTATGATGTACCAGCATAATTGCTGGGTATTGAGGAGGTTATTGGGCATTTCAGCTTGTTTCTTTTACACTGTTGTTGTTGTGGATCATCATACTCCTGGTAAACAATTATGAATTGTTGTTCACTGCTTTAATCCAGCTGAATTCAAAGAAGGTTGAAAGCGTGAAAAGGACTCCATTACATGTTCATGAGAAGAAGGCTCTTAAGGTTAATGGCTTGTATTCACCACCACTGCCCTCTTTTGACTAAGTCACTGTTAAAATAGGAACAAGGTACATGTTGACACATTTACACCAGATACAGAAGGCCTTGCTTCTGTCACATATGTGTTTGTTCCAAGCACTGCCATGCTGTGTGCCTGGAGCTACTTTGGAAACAGGATTTAACCTGAGCGCAGCTCATGGTGTCCGGTAATAAGCAGGAATCTAAAGAAGTACCTCTAAAATATCCACTCAAAAATAAGCTGTATGTAGAATAAAGTAAAAGAGCATGAAATGAGTGTTTGCAGTTTTCCTAGTCTTTGCTTCTGATGGATAGCTGTAGTTTTCAACTATGTTTTAGGTTGATGCAAGAAGGAATACCCTTTGCTAGCCTAAAGAATAACTAGAAGACATAAATCATATTTAATACATCACACTTCCTTAGTCTAGGCCACCAACGCCTGACAGTTTTTATATTAAAAGAGGCAAAAGAACCTAACTAAGCTGACCATAAACCACGGGTGGAGGTGAGAGAGAGGGAAGTAAAATGGAGGTGGGAGGGAGGTGGTGTTAAGCCCACCTACATCTGTGATTTTCATCATGGACTTTGTCACTCAACACTTACATGGAAAAGAAACCAGGGATGTAACCAGGCCACCATGAAGTTTGAAGAACTCCAGGATGCAGTAGGCTGGCCAAGAAAAGTCTTCTCTGTCCTTACACCCTGTTCTTACTCTTGCCATCAAAGTATAAATGTGCATCCAAGTAGAAGAGATTGGTGAAAGAGATGGGGCTAATAGAAAACAATGCAAATAAATACAAAGCACATAGAGTGGTGAAGGTGGCACATCGCACATCACACATCTTCCCAGGAGACAGAAAAATGAAGAGCCTAACCCTCCCACAAGCAGTTACTTTCAGTGTCCTCTGCACTCACCTTTGTTCTTAAAAATCCTGTGCGGGTTGTTTGGCTGGCAAATGTTAGCCAGGAAAAGCATTAGCTCTCACCTTTCTTATGGCAACCTAAAATCTTTTCTGCTGCCCTATACTTAATAAAACTCCAGGAGAATTAGAGTCATTGTTCTTAGCATCCTGAGACTGTTACTGATGTCAAGTACTCCCTACTTCATGGTTATAAATTCACTATTCCATTACCTTTTCTCTTTTGCTAGTTTGTTGTCTAGACTCCATTGTGACATTGTGTTCTTTCAAAAGAGCCCTGCTAGGAGGATTTTAATCAGAGAAGTAAGCATATTCTTCATTGCATTTCCAGACTGCCAAGAGCAAGGAAGAGGATGTTGCATGGCACAACTGACTGCTGTTGAAGGTTAAAGCAAGGTGCCAAATGAAGGCTACAGAGAAATTAAAGACTTAGTTTTGGCTAACCCAACTCTGCTTCTTGCCCCATTCTGCTGCAGTGTGTGTCACACTTCATTGTGGTCCACTCCTGCTCTTTCTACTGGAAGCTGATGTGTCTCACCAAGAAGAGATAAAGGAGATTATTTCTGGAAAGTGTATTGCAAAGATTATTTAACTCTGATTTGCAGATGTCAGTGCATTACCTGAGATCTTCTCCTGCGTTATTTAAGCAATTAAGTTGGTGGAGGTTTATGCTGGCTTTGAGAAATTGGATTTTTTTTTAATTACCTGCTAATCATGAGAGGTTTCAATCGAGCCAGAAGGCTTTGTTCAAACGTTACCTGTTGCATGTGAGGCTGTGCATGTATGCACGACAGTGTGCACCAACAGAACCCAGCTCTACTAGGAGTGAGTTCAGAAGATTGCAGCTTTGAAGTGCAAAGCCTCAACCAAGGCCACTTCTGCAAATTCTGTAACCTTTGATTTCAGAACTGGCAGAAAATGTTCTTCCCCCTTCATAGGCAGCAACTGCTATTACACATTGTACCATTTAATATCTTCTAAAAAAACTTCAATCAAACTGTTGGAATTTTGTAGCTCTACTGCCTTAGAATTACATAATGCATGCTGATACTGGGTAACACTGTAGTCCAGCTCACCCAATTTTTTTTTTAAGTAATCAGAAATATATAAGAAAGCTTATAAAACTTTTCAGATATATGCCAATATGTTGAAGAAATTATCTACCTTTTTAGGAAGTCCACTTTTTATGGCAGTCTTTCAGACTCCTTTTGCCACTCTTAGTAAGATACTCCTTTCCTAACACTTCTATTTTCTGTTTGTTTCCTCCACCCCCAATTCCAGTTGCTAAAATCAAAAAATTATGTCATAATCACTGTAGGCATCCCCCTTTCGTAACTCCTGCAAGGCAGAATGTAAAGACCTTGCACACCAAAACATGCAGGAAACACTCAGATTTAACAGGTGAAACTTCTCCTAGAGGCACAACATTTTCATGGTGAAGGGTCTCCATTTTAACCCAGTGAGACTGCTGCAAAGAAATCTTTTATGGCAGGATTTTCCTGGGGCTCCCTTTCCTCAAGGGAGGAAAGAGCCAATTCAGTTTAAAAAAAAAAAAAAAAAAATACAAAATCAAAATACTTTCCCAGAGCAGCTCACAGAGCATGGATACCCAAAGCTCTGTTACTTCATGATTCTGTTTTATCCCACACTGGACCAGAGATGAAGTCCCCATGAAATGCACAGGAATTTCTCCCGTAAGCTGAGGTGTCTTCTGCAGCATCAAATGCTGAATACACAGGAGCATTATCAGAAGAACAGCAATTAAGAAATCAGTGTCTTGGGAAACACAGTAACAAGAATGACTTCCCAATTGACATTATTGAATGTGTACAATATAAGCATTCTCAAACCACTTGCAGCCATCCAAAAATTGCTTTGCTAGAATAAAGTTTTATCAACCCTTACAGACTTTCCCCCTGTACTTAAAAAAACTTTTGTCAGTTGTAGTAGCTCATAAATTTTGTTGGAAGTAAAGCCAGAGGCTTTCCCTTGTAAGGCACTTTACCTAAGGCACGGAAGCCTTAGGACATCATCAGACATTTTGTCTCTGGGAGGAAAGACTCCAGGGCTTGGGTAGTTCTAACCCAACACTAACAGCACAAAAAGGGTCAAATCCAAGAATTACTGTTCCCTTTGGGAGAAAAGCACACAGCATGGCCCTGTTTCCAAGTCAAGGCAATTTTTTGCCACCCTCAAGGACACCCTCTCAGTGCCTGTAACACGGCACAGTCTGACAGGACAACACGCCCCCTCCTCACAGAAGGCAGCACCACAGTGCAGGAATTGTAAACAGCTCCCTTTGCAGAGTCCTCCTCTGTTCTGCTGAGGTGACTGAGGCAAGGAATTTGATCTGGAAAGTGTCCTACTTACTTTGAAGTCAAGGGAGAGGATTTTCTAAATCATGATGTTTTTCTTTCTTCAGTTCAGTCTTGACTTACGAGTCATTAAAAATTACCTTGATTTGAAGCAGGAACTTTTCCAATGTCTTTGATTTCCTCCCTCAAAAGCCTGCTCTGTTCCTTCAGGCTTGCACACAGCCTCAGAGGGCCCTCTGTTTCCAGTAGAGTTCACACTGGCTGAGCACATGAAAAGCAGCCTTGATGGTGGGTGGCTTTTTGCTGTGAAGTGTGACATCGACCTCCACCTTCCCCTGGCACTCACACCTGCTCCATATAATTCACATCACGCTCCTAAAAATGAGTTCAGAAAACCCTTTGATACAAGTTCATCAAGGTCTCACTCAGTCAGGGGAATACATGTAATTTACTCACAAGAGGCCAGTGTGCTTAGCACAATGGGCTGCAGCTTTGCACCAGCGGGTTTCAGCTGAGAAGAAAACAGGTGTAACAAACGGGGCACAATGTGCCCACCACATCAAACATAGACAGCTCCTGAAAGATAAACAGGCCATGGGAACCTTACAAATCTCTCTTTTTGTGCCTTACTGAATGCAAGAGGCATATTCAGAGCACATTGGTGCATTTTGGCCCAAAAGAAACACAAAATGAAATAAAATATCGAAAAACAAATACATAACAAAATGCACACACACACAATAACCCCCAAAACAACAACAAACACAAAAAGAAGTGACAGGTTCTGGACTGATCCTTCTTCCAACAAAGTAGGTAGGAGTTTTGTTGTGTGTATTAAAGCTCTCACAGACAGGCTTCCTTCCCCCTGTGTCAGCTGATCAAAATATCATTAAGAGGGAGCAGGTTGGTTTGTGTAGGAAGGTGAAAGAAGACATGGCAAAATGAAAGAGAAAAAGAAGGTTCCAAATCATCCCAGATGTTGTTTCACCAACCTAATATCAATTTACAATGAATATTGAAACAGGATGACAGGAATCTGACCAATATGTTCTATGAACACAAAATAAACCAATTACACAGATATTTAAAGATACCCGAAGTCTCAGCTGAAACTGATGCCAGTAGTAATTTGAAAAAGGATACAATTTTTTCAGAATCTGGTGTAAGATGGCAGATTTCTATAGGTTTTCCAGAGAAGATGATTCAATGCCCTGTGAACAATAAATTAGGAATCATAACCATGACTGACCTCTTAGATTTGCAATATAGGTTGCCTCTGGACTTGTAACTTGTTTCCCTTCCTAAAAGATGTTCACCTTGTTCAGTTAGAAGATGTTGGCCACTGCATGGTCTCATCTATTATGCAATTAAGAATTATTTCTAACTGTTTATGTCTAAAAAGTCTCAAATTAAAAAAAGCAAATCTTAACCTTGGAGTTCTTAGCTTTCAAGATTCCACTATTTCTTTAATAAATTAGCTATGATTTCTTAGGAGCTGGGGAAAAAGGATGAGGGACCCCCACCACCACCGCCATTCATTTAATGATTGTTGAGTATTTTTACCACTTTTCTGCATTTGTTTTTCTTTACCTCTAAAAAGTGCTTTTGCTCACTTAATTTAAACACCTTTCCACCAATTCTGAGTCCCATTTCTCGTCTTTCCCAGCAGCTTCAAAATTCAGATTTCAAGGGGATCAGAGAATTTTCTCCTCATATTCTCTTCTGACTCTTCTTTCCTCCCTCTAGTAGCAGTGCCTCAGCCCTTCAGTCTGGACTTTTTCTAAATAAATGAACCTATTTCTAAAACCAAGCCCAAGGCACCTCCTCAGCAGGGAATGTGGCCTCCCCTGCCACAGAGAACATTTGGCCAAAAACCAGATCTGGTGAAATTTATCATTATTTCTCAACTCAAAGACAGAATGCAGAATTTGGGGCAGTCTTTGCAGTAACTGATGCCATTTATTAACCCTGACTGTGACTACACGAGTCAATAAGAAAGGAGCTGGTTGTACCCAGGCAGTTTTCCACTGACGTAAGGGAACACACACAGCTGGCTGAAGGGAGCCTGTTCTCTTTGATGGACATTCAGTAATGGATTTGCTGCACCTAAAGCGAAGTTTTATTTCAACACTTGTTTTTAAAAAGCAGCAACCAGTTGTCCACACCCCAGTGATCTGTGTAATTGAGTTCATGACATATCACAATGTTTACTAAGAAAGTGGCAGATGGCAATTATCAGGGTTTTTTTATTTTTTTTTAATTTTAGAAAAAGAGCACATATGTATGTCATGATTATGCTCAGGGTATTCCTGTTGAAAACAACTTTTATTTAGTAAAGGATATTAAAGCTTGTTTAAAAAACATATTTTCCATGAGAAGAGTGGCAGACAGAGTTAACAAGCTCATGTGCAATTTTACTTGAAAACACTGTGTAGTAAGAGGTTTCATGTTTTAAAAAACGCATTACTGACATAATTTGTAATCCTTTCCTGGGGAGAGGACATAAACACACTGAGGAAGGTGGCATGGCTCTGAGGAGAGGGCATTTCTCCAATGCAAAAGGGCTAGGCTTGGAAAAGGGAAAGGTTGGTTCTTTACAAAAAACTGCTGCTGGATCTCAAAGAGAGAAATAAGGGCAGCCACACCATGCAGGCTTATGCTCATTTCCATGAAACTAGCAGATACAGAGGAGGCAGGTCACAGGTGCAAGTGCCCATGAAGGATGGAGATTTTGAGGTACTTGGGCATTCAAAAGGACAAACTCCCGAGAGGGAAGTAACTGTCATAGTAAATCCAGAGTGAAATTGCACAGTTTGCCCTATGCTTGCCCTGGCTCTGCAGGTTAGTTACAGCGCGCTGCTTGAGGGATTGTATTTTCTTAGCAGGTCAAACAAAAAGTACTAAAGCCACCTTTCTAGGGGCCAAGATGTGGTCAAGATCTTCTAAACAGAGTTTTGCCACAGACACGTGACAGATTGTGTAAATCACATGGGCCTTGGGCCTGCAGACCCCTCTTGTTCCCTCGTGATGCAGATGGGTCTGCTCTTTGCCAGTCACTAGTTCATCTCTCTCTTCCTTCAGCCTCACTGGACAGAAGCGTTTAAACCCTTTCAGGTTGTTTCCACTTTTCCCAGACCAGATTCCCCTTCCCTGTCTCACAGCAGCTGAGGAGTGTAGGCAGACTCCCCAGTGATGTCTGAAGCAAGTACAGCAAGCTCATCTTGGTGACCACCAAGGGTTTCAGCAGCTGCTGTCAGTGACTGCTGTTCCACAGATATGCAAAAATGGTGCAGGATTGGAGAAATTATTTGTACTCCAGAGGCTGATGGTTTAATAATAGTGGTCAGAAAAAATTATATTAAAAAAAACCAACCCACAACAAAACAAAACAAACAAAAAACCCCAACCCAGTGGAAAAGCATATATTAATTGATAACTACTTGAGTAAGACTTGAAGAAGAAACTGCTAGAAGTTGATTAGTATGATCCTTTAGATGGCAAGACATTAATGGAATGTTTTCTACCTTGAGGACTGAAAATTAGATTACTATTCCAGGCTGGGCTACATCTTGCAACACAGGATCAGCATTTCCTGCCGTGAAATCAGTGGAAGTAATTCAGAAAGCTGGAAGCAGAGAAGATGACAATGAGAAAATTAGCCTTTCATTCTTCTTTAAATGAAGCAGATGTAACAAAATATGACACTGTTTATGAAAACACCCCAGTCTGACCCCACACCTGAGTATGGGCAGGCAACAAGGGTATTTCCTATTATGAGGCTGGTGCTTACTGCCAGTGCTGGTCTGCAGCACAACATGGCTGTCTCAAAATGTATTTCTCAGCTAAATCTCAAGGACCCTGGCCTTTAGAGTCTGTGTAGAAAGGACCAAACATTGCACCTGAATTATTACAAGGTTTTATGAAGATTCAGTAAGCTTTGTTCCTTTCCAAACAGAACAATTCACTGAATACTGGAGTTAGACAAATAAACCTCATGATCCTTGGAGTAAGACCTGGAGCCTGCACTGAGTGTTTAGCCACCACCCAGGGAGAGTCAGTCTTCCATGGTTGTCTCTACCCTCATAATTACACATGTAATTGCTCTGAACCAGGAAAAGCTGTAAAAAAGAGAGCACCACTTCAGGATACGCTCTATTTAGCTGCTTGGGATGTTTCTAGGGAAGTGAAGGCCATGAATTCAAATGTCCTTGAGCGGTAAAGAAATACGAATGTTTTATCTCCGCTTTCAGAAATGGGTGGCTAAAATGCTGCCACCACCATTTCATGCAGCCCATGCAGAGCTCTGCAAAAATTGCTAGAGGCTTGGAGTTAGGTTTTCAGGTCCCCTAGGGCAGCATGGAGGTTTTGGGGATGTTTCTAGACAGAAGCATCTCAAAGTGACATTAGGCACCTGAATCCTTTTTAAGAAAAGCCCTTTGCCTACCACTTCAGTCACACCTGTTTCCCACAGGTAAGACAGAAGCTGCTAAAGCAGGGCCTGAATAAAACCCAAAACATGTTAATTTCCTTGATTTGATTTCCAGGAAGCAAAAATTGGAGAGAATTTGCACTGCTTTAATTTCTTTTTGAGACAGCTCTGCATTCAGCAGCATTCTGTGCTCCATTTAGCAAAATTCTATTTTCCAGTTTTGCAGACTAGCAATTGCTTGAATTGCCAAAGAAAGCTTTTTACTTCAATGGATGACTCTGAGACAAAGGCTGTGCTGTGCCCACCTGGGTTGCTAGCGAGCAGCAACTGAGTGCCAAGGACGTGACAGAAGCAGTGATTTACTGGCAGAAGAGTAAACACAGCAGGAGAGACTGGGATACCTTTGATATTAAAAAAAAAAATTAAAAGTACAAACCCTTGATATTATGCTTAAGGAAAAAAGTGATAGTGGGAGTTGACAGGGAACAGACTGTCTGCCCAAACACTTCAGCAGCATTGAAGGAGAAGAAAACCAGAAGCTGGAAAAGCACCCAGCCTGTATCTGATATGGCTAATGACAACTATTCATCGTGTTGCAAAGTTGGACATCTGGGTTCTTGCTCTTTGCCACCATCTCAGGAACTCCTTCTGTGAAGCTTTGGTGGCTTATCACAGCTGCCAGGACAGCATGAGGATGTGAGGCTGGCAGGACCACAGGATCTTTCCACAGGAACTGTGAATGAAGGTGCCAGCTCTGCTGCAGCACTCCCTGCTCATGCTTGGGGCAGTTACTCACCTGCTCTTATTTGGAGACCAAAGGCCACTGTCTTGACCCACCCCTGGTAGGTGTTACCTTGGTGTTTGCTGTTGGAGGAGACTCTGGGGAAGACAGAGATGGAATTGGTGCTTAAGAAGTTGAAAATAATTTAAAAAACCCAAAACCACCAACCTCTCCCCAAAACAAAAAAACCCAAACTCCCCAAAAAACCCACTTGCTCCATCTAAGTTCAACTATTTGTCAATTTACATAAATGGTAACAATAGCTTTGAAATTATTTACCAAAAAGTGTAGTGCACTCTTTCACTATTACAAAAATGAAGTATTTTAGATGTCGCTGCATAAAAATAGCCTATGACATCAGTCCTGTTTTGCCTCAGCTCTAGAAAAAGCTTGGACTACAAGGGATGTGTGTGGGGTTGGAGGTATTTTTAGGTTTCCTATTAGGGACTGTTGGGAATAAAACCAGTACTAAATCTGTCTCATTCATTCAGGGAACAAAATTCACTACAGGGGAAGGGGAGAAGGCAGAAGCAGCTAATTTCTCTCACAACACAATGCTTTAGATACTTCCCCTGCATCTCCAAACAGCGAGAGAGGAGCAGCAGCTCCCTCTGGAAGAGCTAATTCATGTTTTTCCTCAGCTGACCTTTAAAAGAGCCCAGAAAGACTAAACAAGGCTGGAAGAATCCAGATTCTGAGGCTAAACAGCAAAAACTTTCCAAGGAGCCCCAAGAGCCACATGTTGCCAGCATCCCCACTGAGACAGCAGTGTTAGCTGTAAATATCCCATGCCAGCTTTTGTATCTCCTCCTCCTCTTCCTCACCTTCTCCTCTCCCACAGAACCAAACTGTGTGTGACCTTTTGGGGGCTATTTTCCGTCATATTCTGCCTTAAGAGATTCAGATTATCAAATTTTTACCTATAGCAGTGGTAATGAGGAACTTGGACAACAAATTCTGAAGCCATGAAGTAACCAGATTGAATAAAGCTCGCAGCTAAGTTTTCTTTTAAAAAAAAAAAATACTGAGTCATTACATTACATGATTTGCGATGTAACTGATAGCACACAGCACAAGCCTGTTTCATTAGTGAGCAAACAACAACAGTAATCAAAAGACATCTTGGTAAAGCACTAATCTCCCATTAAGGGACAGCTGTGGAGTTTCATGGAAGATGTCACCCTGGGTACCAGTACAAATCACAGTGTATTCATGTGCAAGGTTTGAAATCAATTCATGAGAAAGCATGAGCAAGTTGCAACTGCATTCCTGCTCCCTGCAGGAGGCTTCAAAATAATGAGGCATATTCTGAAAATTTGGTGGTTTTTTCAGATTGTAGATTAGAAATAGTATTAAAATAAGAGCTATAGGAGAAAAGCAAATTACTAAGGAAAGATCTGCCACAAGCTCGCAGATTATTTTAACAAGGAAGAAACTATAAACAAAACGCTCTCCGTATATTTTTATCACAGTTACCTTTTGCACGTAGTGCTTAGCTCATGAGTTTACGTGCCAGGTACCCTGTCTGCACAGAGAGCACTTGTGCGTGCACACCAGATAACAGCTCCTCTTTGTCCTGCTCTGCTATCAACCCACAAGCCCCGCATGGCTGCCTGCTCAGCCAGCCCTGACTCATGCACTGACAGAGCCCAGGCAGGGGAAGGTGGAGCTGTGGCCCCACCACTCCAAGCTGTGGGCTGTGCTCAGGGCTGGGTTTGTGCTTCCGTTTGCCGTATCTTAATTGTGTAAGATTTTGTGGTGCATGACTCAGTCCTGCGATGGGGTAAGTGGTGTCAAGTGCGGCAAACAGCCTCAGAACAGCCTGTTTAGTAAACCAGTCAGAGAATACCTACAAATAAGGGAAGAGCTTAAAGAAGTCTGGAATTCCCTGGGAATGAATCACAAACACTAAAACCTGCCCAAATTTAGCATGTAGTGTTTTCCAAGCTGAAGGAGGGTACCAGCATGAAACACTCAAAGTTTACAAAGCCAGCTCAGCCCTGGCTCTTTCACAGATAGATCCCAAACCATTTTGCCAAGTAGGTCGATATCATTACACTCCCTTTTTAAGCAGGGTGACAGAGGCTGGCCTGAGGAGGGGCAGTCTGCAAGCAAGAAGCGTGGCCAAGGGCAGAACAAAAATCTCCTATGTCACTCACCAGTGACCTTCCAGTCTAAAAATCCAGATATTCTCTTTTGTTGGGGTGGGGAGGAGAGGAGGTTGTTTCAACTTCAGATCTGTGTTTTGAGTTACTTAAGCTTTGAATTTATTTAATTCAAATTTTATTTTTTCCCCTTATCAAGCATATACTAAAGAAGCCCAAGAACTTTTTAAGAGCATCTGTTTAAACCAAAACCAGTCCCGCTGTGATTAGTTCTTAGGTCTATGAGGCAAGGAGCCAACACTTGATATTTAAATGGCCCCATCCTCCCTGTTACCAAAATTCTGAATAAAATTCATATGATCCTACTGCTGACACAACAGCAGTGAACACAGGGGCTTTGCAGAAACCAGAGGAGACACTGGAAGAATCCATCTTTTCACGTTCCCCAGTGAAAGGCTGATTTGTGAGCTTACAGGTCAATGGAAGCATAACAACATACAGCAGAGCCATGAGGGAGGAGGCAGGAGCTGTGATTGGGCAAAAGACCATAACCTTGGTTTCAGAGAATATCCTATACCCTGCCCCACAGTTAACCCCTCTTATCCCACCCAGACCTCTTCTCTGGGGCAGACTCCTCCAAGACCACTGTCACTGAGGAAAACAGAGAAAAATGCTATTGAGTAAGATGCTTGAAAGGTGAAGGATGGGTCTACTGCATTTGTCCTCCCCAGCTGCTGAAAGCAGGAACACAGAACACTTAAACGCCATGTGATCTGCCAGCAAAATGTTTAAATGCGACACCTTTTGTTTCTCTGAGTCTTTATTACAGAATCCATTGGCGGTGATGGTGGGAGATCGCCATGCACAAGCAAGGCACTCCTTTATCTCCACGTTCCTGTGAAATAACTCTTTCTCAGGAGCTTCACTGCTGCTCCAACAGGTGTTACCTCATGTGATGCCAAAGTTTTCTGATTTAGTTTACTGTTTCCGTCTCTTCCAATCCAGATTCTTACATTAGACAAATTTCCCATCAAGCACTGATAATGCAATGGAAAAATCTCACTGTGCTGCCTCCAGCAGAGCTTTTGACTTGCCATGAGCCATATGAATAGTTTTCCTCTGAGTTTCCTGGGAAGCAGTATCAACTGCATCTAGTCCAGCATTAGCTACATTATGTGATTCCTTCCGTGACAAAGAGGAATATTTCTTTTTTATTGAAAATTGAACTCCATTTAGAGGGAGTCTCTGAAAATAAGCCATCTGAAAGATACTTGCTTCTCTACACCATGCTCACGTGAACAGCATCGCAGCTTGCTTACAGGGTGAAAACACATTTTTCTGCAACATCAAGCCCATCTTGCTCACAAGCAAGGGAGAGGAGGAAGGGTCTTGTGTACTCTGTATGTTTTGTGCACCCACTAGCCAAGAACTGCCTGAAAAATAATTAGTGAAGTCCTTCCTTCAATCAATTTCAATGAGGTTAAGCATATTTGTGCAGTATAGAAATGAGTGGTCTTTTACACAGAGTTTAATACACAAAGTAGGAAAGAAAGACACAGGTCTTGTACAGTGGAAATCACATTTATGCTTTTAGAAAAGCTGGCTGTTCTTCCAGAGAAAGTTGTTAGCATTAGAAAAAATACAACACTTCCTCCTTTAAATTACACTGAACAACTGTGGGTTTTTATACACTTGACCAGTATCAGTTGTCTCAGCTGTATTTATCTTAACTCTGTTTGTGATCAGAGATATATAACATATATTGTAGCACACCAATAAAACTAGATGTAAGAGTCACACCTTAGACAATACAGAGTTCAAGGACTTCACATTCATCTATTGCTTTTATTGACAGCTGTGATGAACGAGGCCAGCCAGAATTTCAACCCTCCACCAGGAGTGGAAAAACACCAGCATGGCAACCCATATGCTAGTAATCATCAGCTTTTGGGGTAGGACCATACAAAAAGGGGGTAAAACAGTCCAGGGAAAGGCCACTGCTGCTTTTCTCTAATTCTTTCACTCTGCACTCCAAATGTTGTAAGAAAGAATGTCTGAGCTTACAGACTCCCTTGCCCTGTGCCTGGCTCCCTTCCAGCTGGGGAAGCATATGAATACAGCAGCTGGAGACATGAGAAGGCTCAAAGAAAAGAGGTTTACTAGGGAACGTTTAAACTCCTTTTTTTACAGCTTGATACAAGCCCTTGCTAAGGGCCTGAAACCAGGAACTGCAGAACTTTTAAGGGCTTCTTTTGTATCATTCTCAGCCCAGAGTATTTATTCTCTGTCTTTGTCACGGAACACAGGAAGGAGAGGATCTTGCTGCTAGACTGACAAGGAAGCTCACCACTCCACTAATTTCCAAAGGTTCTCCTGTGATTCTTCCTTTAAGCCATCCCAGGGCAATGGGGTTTTCAACACCACCTGCAGACAGGACACAAAGCTGCCTCCCTGCTGGGCTACTTGGCCTTGCTGCCCCCTGCATTAGTTCCCTGGAACTTTGTGGGCAGCTGTGTGCTGCTGCCAGCCTCTGGAAACCACCTCCTTTTTCAGTGCCTAGCAAAGGCTTTTCTTTGAAAATATGGTCATCATCATTATCTGGCAGTTGAAGAAAAGGTGCACTAAATATTTCCCTGGAAAGTTAGAAAGTTCCTTATTGCTCTCTGATAAATATCTGACAACCATTAAGAACTGTGGTTCTGGAACAACCCAGGGCAGGAAAGTAGCATTTCCCTATCCTCCTGGGCTTAGAAGTACAGGCATGCCCAGCCCAATGACACACTAAGTAAACATGGAATATCTGGCCCTTGTTGAAGGGTTTAAAGAGACACCTGTTTCTCACAGGGCTCCCCTCTCCTCTGCCCAAGCTGGGGAGATAAACACACAACACAGATTTGAGGGGTTTCTGTAATCACCCCCGAGTCACTCAGAAAAGTGCCTAGGAGCTTGACCTGCTGTATTTCTCTGTCCTACTCCAAAGAAAATGGGATCCCTCTGTTTTTCCAAGCTTCACACCTCCTACAGCCTCAGTTGCCCTCCATGACTACTCACCCAGGAAAGCAGCAGGGCAGGGCAGGTTCAGCTGCTCTCCCGCAGGCTGTGGAGATGGGGAGCAATGCAGGTACTTAGACCTATGTCAGAGCTTTTGATCACAGAAGTCCTCCAAATCCCTGAGCAAAGCATAACTGGCTAGCAGTAACAACAACAAAATAATCCCTGAGCAAAGCATAACTGGCTAGCAGTAACAACGAAATAACCCCTGAGCACACTGGTGCCAATTTAAGAGGACAATTTCTAAGTTAGTGTCAGGCTGTTATGAAATCCAAAGTGGGGAGCAGCATTTCACTGTGAGCAAAGAAATGGATTCGATCATAGGGGTTTGTCCCATGTGCAGTCAGAACTGATATCCTATTCTATTATGTTATGAGCATGTTGGATCTAAAAAAGGAATAACTCTAAATGTTATCAGAAATATCTTTTCTTCATCTCCCTGTGCAAGGGCTGATAAGAAACACTGTGGTAACATTTGCTATCACAGCTTTTGTACATATCTTTTAGCAAGGACAATGACAAATTGGATTTTGACTTCCTCCTCCTATTTTGTTTAGATTCAATATAATAGTTGCTACTGTTTCATGTAATGAAGTCCACAAACACATTCTCTCACTGAATTTGTAGATTGTCTGTAAGAGGCTGAAAAGAGCAATAAATCTGAGAGTGTTCCTTTTTCAGAATGATTTCCCTAAAAACTTCTAACAGACGTCTTCAAGCTGTACATAGTTTTCAATCACATTGATGTCAGTAGTTGGTATTCAAAGTACAAAGCAGGCTGGCTAAGCCTGAATGGCCTGATGGATCACATGGAATCATTTCTGAAAAAACATTTATACATCTCAGCTGCATGTTGCAAAGGAAAGCCCCATTTAGAACAGAAGGTCGTAACAGCTATACAAAAATTACAAGGATGAAAAAGAATAAAATAGTCAGAGAACGGAGTTACACAGGCCTATGAAGTATATTTGAATCTGCAGTTCCTCTTACCCTTTCCATTTCAGGGAGGAAAACATGCACTCATTGTGTCAATCAATCTGCACATTTGGAGGCATTTTAGTGCATGCCTAAATGCAAGACTATGCTAATAGGACATCATTTGGCTTACAAAATTGAGGACTTAAAAGTCAAGAAATGGCAATAGGAGGATTGCCTTTGCAATCTGAGATATCTCCTCTCACATATGCAGGCATGCACACACCTCAGTATGGGACTGCTTGTAGCTATAGCTCTCCAAGGCCTAGCAGGGATACAGAATCTCTCACAGGTTGTCTCTGTCCTTCAAAGCACAAGGCCAGCAGCAGGAATCACACTTGGCTATCTGCTGGGAATGGGACAGAGTACACGCTAACCAAGAAAAAAGCTTATGGGTAGAAGCAATATTTTTCATTAGCCCAATTAGGATCTTTAGGAAAAGGAGAAAAACTTCTAGGCAGACAAGCGCTTTTTACAGGTCAGAAACAGAATCAGCAAATTCCCAATAAATTCCCAGGCATTTGCTCTGGAAAATAAAACAACCAAAAATCCCCCCTCTAACCCCAAGATCTGAGCTCCATGGAGGCAATGGCTTCCTCAGCAGATAATACAAACCCCTGTAGACAGGCGCTTGTCTGTGACAAGGGTTGAGACCTGCTTGAGACCTGCTTTCCCCCAAGCTATGTTTCATATCCTGGAGGGGCCCTTCCTCCCTGGCAATCACTGACTGTGGCTGCAGAGGTAGGGCAAAACCAGGCTTCCCAACTGGTCTGAGTGGGAGAAGAGTTATGGCACAAGCCACAGGAGGATGAGGGCAGCACAAGGCAGGAGCTAATCCCTCTACATCCATGACAAGCCAGGGCAGCTCCACCACCCAGCCCCAAAACAGGAAACCACACAAGGTAGATAATATTCACCCAGGTCTCCCCACCTACATCACCTGCAGCCAGCCTGAGGCATCACTGTGCTCCAGCTTCCCATCAGTATTTTGGCCCTTGCCCTCGCAGATCTGTCTTCCAAAGAAAGTTCTTTTTTTTGTACACTTCCTCATGGTGTTGGCTGAAAGGATTGCAGGAGCTGCATTATGGAGACAAAAAAAACCCCAACAGATAAATGGAAGGGATAAACGGGAACATTATGAAAGCAGTAGGCCAGATACACCAAGATTCCAAGGTGGGTCTGTTAGTGATTTGGAATGCATTTTTCATTTAGGAAAGCCTAGAGATGCAGATCATAGGTGAATCATCAGGTATTTACTGGAGAGTAAGGAGGGGGAAGTGGCTGTCCTGGCAGCCTTGCTGATGTTTTTCTGAAATAGGAATATGCACATAGCAATTCTTTTCTCCTAATCTAGTCTTCAAGTCTTCTTGTAAGTATGTGTGCTTGCAAGTCACCCCAGGTTAGCTTTGTCAGAATAACAACCAATCATTCCATATACACAGGTCTGGCTTTTCTGAATTCCCTTGAAGGTTGAAAGCTATTGACATGTTTTTCTCCATGTGATTCTCCTGGTATGGCTTTGTGGTGGCCTGATGTCATACCTAACCACTAAAGACCATGATCTAATATACCATAACTTAAAAAATATAGCGTCCAACACATTGGTTTCCAAACCTCACAGGGAAAATATTTATGCCATAAAACTTCTCAGCTTTTCAAAGAGAAGGCCCCTGAAAGATGACATTTAAAATACCATATGGCATACTTGGTGAGTAGGAACATTAAATGGGCAAATGTACTTTTAAAATTATTATTATTTTACAAAAACATTTGGTAGTTCTATAGAACATAGAAAATATTCTAGAGACATGGAAGAATGTTCCTTTCAATGTCCAGGACTCTATTATACCACGCTGGCAGTTCAGCAGTTTGACATTGCTGGAGCAGTATAAAGCAGGGTTTGGGCAGTGGGGAATTGCAGTTTAACAAGTCAATCATTTGCAGGCTGGAATTGAAGAAAATACTTATGGGAAAGAATATGCAATTCATCTGCAGCAAAATGATGCTGGTGAGGGTAAGGCAGCAGAAGATGTTTTCAGGACATTGTGAACAGGCAGGAGACTGTGAAGGAACAGAAGTATATTTAAAAAAAAAAAAAGACAAACCCTTCAAGACAGACTTCAGCATTGCCACTTATTGCCATTTCATTTTTGACAGCTGAGTTTCAGTGCCATTTTACAAACACACTGTTTGTGTTTAGAGCTAAATGGGTTTATCTTGAAATGCAGCCCTTTTCCTGAGGGCTTGTGGCCTGCACAGTTTTCTTTCTGCCCTTTTTTTTTTTT
>VXBB01010374.1:103404-141663 GCA_013399915.1 Illadopsis cleaveri | reverse complement strand
CTGCCCTTTTTTTTTTTTTTTTTCCTTTGCCCAGCCATGGCTTCATTCCCACATTTGACCAAGGTGGAAGCTGGCAGTCCCTAAGGGGCAGGGGAAGGGCTGGAATTTCCCAGGTCACACACAGGACTCCAGCCTTCTCACAGGCATGGGGCACAACCTCTGAGCAGTAAAGGTGCTTATAGCTGCTTTCTGTTCTCCAAGACAAGTTTAATAACATCACTGTCTAAATTAATTCATTCTCTGCAGAGCAAGAAATACAATTGCTGCTACCACAAGCAATCTTCAATGCATGCATTTCTATTTCCCTCTCTTTGCAGTGAGTCAAGAAAAGAGTGTTCAATTCTCTCCTCACTGACATCTCACAGGCTTTGCCAGCATGATGGTCCTGCAGCTGATTGTGGCACCTCAATGATCCCAAATCCAGAGGTGAAGGCATGGCAGCATCAGGGGTTCCTGGCTGTAGCTCAGGTTTGGCCAGATCTTCCTGGGGTGCAGGCATTCCAAGTGATCCCTTACTCTGGTCTGACTCCAGGCTCCACATCTGGGCTGATGCAGACAAAGATCTGGACCAGAGCTGCATGTTTTGGGACAGCTCCAGTGCACTGGGCTCTGCCTCAGATCTGGCAGGCAGAAGCTTGGACTGCAAAAGCCGGGAAATCAGTCTAAAAATACGTATTTCAGTAAAAGTTTGTTTTTCAGCTCTGTTTTTCTGCCTTACACGCTAGAAATGTCGGGCAAGTGGTTTTTGGTACCAAGAGCTGCCTTTTCATTAGAAAAGAATGTCCCCACCAACCACATCCCCATGTAAGGAAAAAGCAGCAGCTTACTGGTAAAGCTGTTAAGTGGGAAGGCAGAATTACACTCTCTGTTAAACCGTGCCGTCATTTCAGTGAGGCTTTGATGGTCCCGGCAGCTCCTCACCGGGAGCGCCATGTACACAGAGGGCAGCACGGAACCCACTCAGGGCTCAGCTGAGGACTGCTGAAGGCAGGAGCCTCACCAGGCTGCCAGGCAGAGCCTCTGCTCCCTGCTGCATCCAGGCTGTTGAGGTCTGTGTGTTTACATCAGTCAGGGAAAGCGTGGGATGAAATGCCTCTTCACTAAGGCTGCAGCTGGGGTCGTGCCTTCCAATTTATTGCAGAGCCCAGAAAAACTAACATTTTGCACTGATTATTTTTGGACTGAAGGAGGAATGTCCCCCTCACAAAATGAATGCATGGAGAGTATTATGTGGAAAAAGGAAGTTTCTCTTACCTTGCACAGAAAGCGTGCCACATGCAGCTTGATCTGTTAACTGAAGGAAGCCATAGGCTGTAACCAAAACTTAAAGGCTCACAGGACCACAAGGCAGTCACTGTTGGGTATTAGTATGAAAAAAAATATTATTATCCATATACATGTATACATATATATATCTGTCCTGAAAATAAGAAAAGGGTGGAATAGTTATTATTCTGATTTTGTACTCAAATTCTGGTTTTATAATGGAAAAATCTCAAATTCCAATACCTGGGGAAACAATAAGCAAAAGGAAAAGTTTGGGAGATACAAAGTCTGGACACAGGATGGCATTTTGGAGTATGGATTCATCTCCTGTTGTAAACAAAACCAAATGCTGAACTCTTTAACCCAACCACAGCATCCTGCTGATTCAAGAAGCCCCTCCATTCAAAGAATGTAAACTCTACTATAACAGGAGCTGAGAGCTCTCTTTTATGGAGAGCAGAAAACTTTTCTAAAAGGCCAGTTTATGACCTGGTTAGAGAGCTGGAAATAATTAAGCATTCTTGTCAAAGGTCAAAGTCATAGGGTTAAATTCCTAGGAACTCAAAACAACCCTTGGAGACTGTGCCAAGACTGATCATTTGGCCCTTTTCTGCCCACAATGGGCCTGGGACAGCAGTGAGCCATGCCTCAGTTATCTGCTCTAATTCCAAGTCTGACATTTTTAGACTCATCACACGCTTGTGGTCTAAAAAAGCAAAGCTGAGGTTAAAAAAATAAAAATAAAAGCTGGAAATAAGAATTGCAGCCAAATGACCTATTTATAGTCATACCAAATATGAGCTAAATGACAAATTAAGATCCTGATTCATATTCTACTTCTGATGTAACCCTGCTGGACTTGATGGGCCACCAGACTCTGCAGGAAGGATCTGGCCCTTGGGGGGCTATCACACTCTGCTGTGTACACTAAAACTGCAAAATTTTCTATACCTATAGGGATCTTGCTGCTTAAATTTGAAGACGTGCATGGTGTTATTACTGAGCAGGCTTCAAAAACACAATGGGAGGAAAGGGGAATTTACTCATTTGGGGTTTTTTACCAAGTGATGACATCAGAGGAGCAATAGACTCTGTCCCCTTGGGACACTTAGCTGGAACACAGTGCAACAATGAGTTGCCAACACTCCTAAAGCAAGTTATAAGCTTGTCCTGGTGAGACTCTGTCCAATGCACTCAGCAGCCTGAAAGCAGAAGCAAGAGGAGAACAGAAGCGGAGAGGACCAAAACTTCCATCACAAACTGTGTGATAGGGGAGAAATGCACTGCCCTCCGAGTTGCTTTTCCCATTGATTTTCATTCAGTCTTTTGCCCTGGTGCCTCCAAAAACTATCTGACTCTTGCTTTGAGCATCTTTATAAAGCAAAAACATTGTCCCAGAAACCCTCATAGAGTGTTTCTCAGCTCTAATTGCAGTCAAATTGTCTGTTACAAGCCAAGCAGATTTTCCTTGTATACCAGGAGAGCAGAATTACAGTTTCGCCCCAGTGCTTTAAGCTCAAAATCATCTTCACTCAGCCTTGTGCAAGGAATTGGTTTATCCAAATCCCTTGCTTCAGTCAAGGCAACCCATCCAGTATCAAATTTCTCCTTTAAAGCTCAAGGTCTCGGATTGGATCTGAAATGTTCACAAAACTTGGTGGACATCTTGCTTCACAATGGGATGAACTGAGGTCAAATTATAAATATTTTGGGACAGATCAGGTCCTGGCACAGTAGGATGAGTCAGTCTCTATTGAAGACGGCCTTCTGCTTATGTCTTTTCTCAAGTTGTGGTTCTGCCAGCCCTCAAGCCATCCTGCTACATCAATTTGTCCTTATTCATCCCCCTCCTTCCTCCCCATTCAAATTTCTAAACCTGAACAGCAACTGAGACCATCCGGTGACCTCCTGCACTGACTGTTCTGTCTTTTGTGAATCTAAATTGATTTTCCTTGCATAGGAACAACCAGGATCTACCCTTTGACCTTCAGCCTGAGGTTGTGTATTAGGAGTAAGAGAGAATGCAAAAGTGGCATTTGACTGTCAGCATTGGCAAGAAACATGAGCCATCCTCTACTAGGAAACAGTCTGTTTGTGTCCAATGCCTGGAAATATGGGAATTGCCAGACTTGCTTAGAAACTAGGGTCAATATCCTGTCTCTGATGCTAGCCAGCACCAGATGCTTGAGAGAAAGGTCTGAGAAGCCTGCATCTGGGCAGATATGGGATAATTCCATTCTTATCTCCCTGCTTTGGGGAACAGTATAGCAACCATGGACACGAACACAGACACATATGCACACTGGAAACCATGTGCCTTAGAGAGCTCTTTTCCTGAGAATTGCAGTATTCTGTGTCAAGTAAAGTATTTTTAATACCCATTACCACAGGGACCTGGCTTTGTTAAGGAAGGGAGTGAATATGGCAAGGCATGACAAAGGTTCAGGAACTGTATTTAGCTCTTGTGTTCTGTATTTAGCTGCTCCCATAATCAGTGTGCAGCTAATAAGTCAACTTAAAATGGCTACTAAAAACAACCCTGTTCACATGCCCAGGAGCTAAAATACCATCACTTTGCAAAAGAACAATGTTGTTGAAAGAAATTGCAAACCCTTCACCCATATTCTACATGTGGGCATATTTTATAACCCGAGCATATTCTTGATCATGGTTTTAGGGCATTTTTTCCATGCTTCTTGGGTCAACTGTTAGGCTTCCAGATTGTTTTAGGAAAGTAGTCAATGGTCTTCATGTCTCTAAGGTATGTTCAGCTTGTTCAGTAATGCTCCTTCTAGTCCCTACCTACTGGAAGGGAGATGAAGTGGGATCAGGCTGAGCTTGGATATGTTTCTACACTGCCCTGGACAGATCACCCTTTTTACCTACGATTTAATAACGTTGGATTTTGCTTTTTTTGTAACAGCACTGATTCACAGGAAAAAAAGAGGCTTTCTTTGTGGCAAGCTGCAGCTGGGGATTTGATGTGAGGTTTGTCAGGGATTCTGGAAAGCTACTGGAGCAGCCACTGTGGATTTCCTGGCCCAGCTTCTTTCGGTGTTTTGAGTATATCTGCTGTTATGTAAATCTGATGATTATGAAAACACTGCACTGTTTAATATCCACAGCTCAGATGAGAGAGGGAGGAAGAAATTTGTGCTGACCTGTAAGAGAATCTTGTTATTGATACAGTTGAGGAAAACAGATCTCAGCACACTTTGCTTATTTAATTAGTGTCTGTTTCTAAGCCACAGCTGTCCCACAGAACTCCTTCTCTACCAGTAATTAAAACACATAAAATTGTACAGAGCAATAAGATGATAATCCACATTATCTGATACTGCTGCTATTTGATAGCTCTTCAAACAAAATACAAAGCAACTCTGACCTTCCTAATGAGTTTTACTCAGAAAGAGACTCAACACAAAGAGACATATAACTCTGCCCTCTAAAACCAGTGGGCTTAGAAAATAGGATTGCAATTTCTTGGCCAAAAAAAAAAAGTGTTTCCTTGGTATTAGTGCAGTAAGCTATTTTTAGTTTTGTTCCAAAGTCTTTGTGAGGGGCCTCTCTGAATCAGTCCAGAACACAAAGTCCTCCTCCCTAATCTGGAGAACATTGTACTCTTTCTCTTGCAATGCATGCCATTGAACAGCAAAAGAATAACCTCATGGGCAGGTTTTTCTGGAAACGTTTCTTAAATAAAAGCATCTTCTGTCCTCCCTCATCCTTTGTAGATGTAGTTCCATCCAGGGTTTACCAGCTCCTCTGAAAGCAAAGGACAGCCAGAGCTGAGTTCCAGGATCAACTCTCTCCTAAGACTGATCTGTGTGTGTCACATTTTGTCCTCACTTCACAGCAGGCAAACTTTGTTCTCTTTCTACTCCTCCCCATCTTCCCACAAGGGCAGACAATCCGTAAAACTGCTTCTTTTTCTCAGGCAGGGCATCATTTAAGAGAAACAGTACATTCTCCAGATACTGCTAGTTCCATATGGGAAACCGCTTGGCCAAGTTGTGCAAAAGTTAATCTGATAAAAATTAATTCTGCTGGCTCAAGCTGGTAAGAAAAGCATTGATGGTTACCCTTGAATTGTCAGAATTAATACCAGAGCAGACCTTGCCAGCAGGACAAAGCCCCCATAAGAGTGTGGAATCAGCACAAGCCCTGTGCTGCAGGTTTTGGCTGACTGGCCCACTCATCATATCCAAATGTCACTCCCTGGTGATGATCAAGAGCATACTGATGAGTGGCTGCTCTACAGAGTCTTGCAACAACAAACATGATCCTGGGTGTTCCAGGGTTCCAGCAGGCTTGTCAGTGCCATCCACCACTGCACCTCTGCACAGGGCCTACAAGAGGCGAAGGCATGATTCCAGCTTGTCAGATGTTTTCTGGCCTGCCAGGCAGAAAACCCTTCCTCACACCAGGCTGCAGCATGGTGTTTCAGCCAGCTGTGCCCCATCAGGCAGAGACAGATGCCCAAGACCCCTTTACATGGGATCCTGAGGACACCAGCCCACGTCAACTCCTGTCTGCCCCCAAGGGTGCACTGCATGTCTGATGTGTCCCTGCAACACCAGTCTTCAATAGAAACATCAGTTTACAACCAAGAAACCTCTCTTTATGTCTTGGTCCATCTTGCTTTCCCTGAGAAACACAGTCCAGCACTGGTCCCTCACCCTCCTGTGCTAGCAAAGCCAAGCCAAGCCAGCTGGTTCAAGGGCTGTTTCCTGAGCAGCCCTACAAAGTTGTTTGGCAGCAGCTGACCTGTTACTGATCCCACCAAGCCTTGTGGGACAGGCCTGGGCTTTCCAAAAAGAGCCACCTTAGGATGTAACAGGAGAAATTAGGGGGCCTTACAGGCTCAGAGCCAGCACAGTGCTGTCTCTGAGGATGCCATTCAATGTGGCCGATGCCTGTAGCTGTTAAGGAATAAATTGCTACATAAAGTCATTCTGCAGTCAAGTAGAACCTCAGGAACATGACAGTCACCAGAGAGCTTTTGAATCCTGGTAGTTAGTTTTTTGCTGTTAGAAACACTCCCTAGGTTATAAAAGCTTGCAGGGAAAACATGTTCCCTCATAAGCCCTGTTGCTGGGGTTGAGGCTGTATGAGGTTACTGGTCTTGTTGGGCAGCCCATCACCTGCTCTTTGAGCTGAAACGAAACTTTTTTCCACTGTAAATGCAGATGGAAAAATGAGGGTACTAGTTAAATGAAATGATCTGTCATATACACCTAATGCAGAGTAAACACTTGGTAAAAAATACCTTATATGCTCCCAAACTTAAAAAAATTCAATCAAAACAGTGTAGATTTCAATATGCAGCCCAACTCAGTATTTTCTGCACAAAATGGTTTTTAAAAGGGTGTCTGTTTTAGAGGGACCCTCCACCTTCCTATTTTCTCATTAAATAGTCAGGATCATGCCACTGTTTTGCCGTAAACAGTAAAATAAACAAATTATATAGGCAGGTCAGAAACAACTTTTTCCCTACTTGTACATTCATGATAAATTACACTTTGAAGAAATGGGAAGATATATGATTGAAGAATTTTTTTTTAACTGAAAGAAAATAGAGATAATTGCTTTCTTCTGATCCTGACAGAAGTCTTTTTCCCTGGAGACTGCAGGAAGAATTTCCTGTATTTTCCCATTAGTGATGCCCCGCTCTGCTCGATGCCCTTCTGTAGTGCTCCATTCTCAGGGGCCACATTTGCCCATATGCCAAGGCCTTGCCCTTCTGCCTTTCAGTTTCCTCACTAACTTCACAGAGCTGTAGGAATTAGGTGGCGTAATTGAGAAGGAAGGTAATAGGCCTTAGTCCTGTAAAGTTTTCTTTTAGTAAGTTGAATATCCCTCATGCTAAAGAGATAATGTGAAACGGTTCTCTTAAATTCAGAGGGTGCCCCCTGAAGAACATCACTCCTTCAGTGGTCCCCATCCATCTCTTTTTAGCCCTCATCCTTCTCCCTGCCAACTGAGTCCTGCCCTAAGGATAGGGATAACTTTACTATGAGTTAAGGAAAAACTGTTCCTTTTGTTATCTGTGCCGTTTCCAGACTCTCAGTTGATTTCTAACTTTTACCAAGCCTGGAAGTTCTTAAATTACAGAAAAAACATATATGAAAACTGCAGTGGTCTGTTCTAAACAAAGCCCAAATGCATTTTCCTCATTTCTTTACAACAGCACAGTGATAACATTGAAGCTATTGCCAAAGTATAACTTTACAATGAACACCCATTATGTGCAGTACCCCACTGTGTTTTTTGGGAATGGGAGGTATGAACATCCCTCACACAAACATAAAATGTGAATAATGAAGATACTTGCAGGTATGTGCTCTAAGGAGAAAAACATGGGTTCAAAAGCACTGCACATAATTTTTATCCCTGAGAGTGATTAAATGCAGATGGCTACCAGGAAAGCTGGTTTCGCAACAGCAATCATATAGGATCCTTCAGACTATTTGGCTAGTAATTTAAGTTAGGAAAGCTATTTGCAGAATGTGACCTCTGGAATGTAGTTATTCCAGGAAGATGTAACATATTATCAAGGAGTGAATTCCAGGACTGAGTTATTTCTGGTAACAATTGAACTATGACAAAAATATTTACAACTAACTTATAAAATAAAAACATTCAAATATTTGACAAGGAGTTTATTTACAATGAAAAGTTTCTGCAGATCTCATTAGTTTCTGCGTAGGAGAGAAATAAATGGACAGAGACTTTGGAAATGATCCTGTGTATCCTTTACAAGATACATACCATTCCCATTAATTTTAAACAACAGGGCAATAAACAGCAAAGGCTAACAACACACGCAACCCACAAACTGCTGCAAGTGCCCTGCTCATAGTTCAGCTCTTCAAAGAAGTTCTCCACTTCTTCACAGCTGGTCTCCATATGAACCAACAGCTCAGTTCCAATGAAGACTTTTACCCTTGTCCAAACAAACCCAAAGCAAAGGTAAGTCAGAGCAATGGCGCTACAGCTCTTTGCACAGAAGCACAGACCTGTGCAAGAACAAGGCACTAGAAACATGAGGGAAGATCTCAAATACTTCCTGTGTAAAACTGCCCAACTAAAAATATCTGGTTTGCTCACCACCATATTATAAACTTTGCTGCAAATGAGGACAGAAGATTGGAAAGGATTTTCTAACCCCACGTCATACAATTCCTTTCCATCTGCACCTTCAAAGGAGATTTGTTTTTTAACCCACCAACACTCCCTGCTCTCACGGGTAGAGGTCTCTTTTCAGGGCTGACATGAGCATTTGAGGTTCATTTATTCTCATGTCAGAGCTCTTCTTCAACCAAAACAGCTTTCTTTTTTTTCCGGGGTGTATTTGCTGAAGTTTCTATAAACAGCAATTGTATCCCCTTGAAGCTTTTGTTTTGCAAAGCTAAACAAACCAATAGGCATTTTAATACCTTTTCCTAACAAAAAAATAACCCCTAATCATCTGCTTAATGAACCTAATGACCTCTCTCGGCATCTGTCCCAGTATGAATTGATTTTGCTTGGAAGTAGGTGACTAAGTTTCTAGATAACATCTTGTTAGTGTTTTACAACATAGTACTGATATTTCTATGCCCGGCCTGGCAATTTAATTCCCTTTCCTTAAGGGCAGGTCATGTTAGTGACCCCGGGTGGTCAATTAGTACACAACTGGCACCCTTGCATCTTTCCTTCCCCTCTGTACACAAACCAAGCACAGTGACTGCACAAGTCACATCCAGGCTGACCCAGCAATACCTTCCTCTAAAGCTCCTCTTGCGCCCCTATACCAGCCTTGGCCCAGAAATGCAGCTTTGAATGGATGAAAGGTATTTCACCCAAAACAAAACTTTGCCTCAGAACACTTCCCACTTGTCAACAACCCACCGACCTTAAATGGGTGCCACAACTACACCTTTCTCATTTTGCCTTCCCTGTACACTAGTGTCTGACACTTCTCCCCAAAAAGGCCTCCCAACCACCTTGCTCACCCCTGTCTTGTCAAAACAGTGTACACACATCAGCCTCTGCACTGCTCAGTCATCCATGGAGTCAGGTTTTACACTGCCTCAGGGACACCCTTGGCTGGTTTTCCTAGCACCCAAAAAAAGGACAAGTGCTTTACTCCCAGATAGTCCCTATTGCTCTGTCCTCTTCCTAGTACACTAAAAAGTACTGGAACAATGCAACAAACTCTTGCTCAAGCAATGCCAGTCATGTACTTCTTTATTTTAGGGAGAACATTTGGCAGTAGCTAATGATAGTCCTTGGGTTTTAAGTTATTTACTTAAGTGCGTGTTAAGCAGTCCAACCTTAGCACAGATAAACAAAATATCCCAGAGAAATTTTAGCACAACAATCTAGGTGTCCTGAGAGAAAGCCATGCCTCAGAAGCTTTCAGCTAGAAAGTAGTAAGAAAAAGGAATTTGAAGTGCAGCTGACTATAAATTATTAAGCTGATAATTTCACAGTACTTATTTTTATTATTTCTTTTGACTGCAAGCATCCCAAAGGTGGGAGGTGCACCAGGACCCTGAGGACAGCTGAATTGGATCTACCAGGCCCATTGCAATGGCTCAGTTTGTGCTATACCTTCCCTTCCCAGTGATCCCAGGCCTGTCTCGTTTGAGAGACAGGGGCCACCCAGTCTGGTGGCGATTGTTGTGCACTGCTTCCTGCAAACTTCTCCTGTATCCTGGCACTGAGGTGCATCAGAAATGGTCCAGCTTACCCATTTATAACCCAGCTGTGTGTCACGCAACACTGTTACTTAGACCATGCTCAGAATCCACTGCTTGGATATGCATTTTCAGTTTTGTAAAACACACCTGGAAGCCACAGTTGTCTTTTTCCCATCAGAGCCACCACTTTAGTCAGCATCCAAACCAACAAAAGTCAGGAATACTCTCTTTCCACTGGGTGAAAAACATATCAAGTGCTTTGTGCTACAGCCTTCCTGTCAAGACACAAAAGTCTCTAAGTCATACCCATTTTCAGACTGTGATGCCAAACCAGATGTGGGACCAGATTTGCTGTAAAAGGCTTCTTCTGGCCCATGAATCATCCAGAAAATCTATAATGCCCTGAGCACAATTTGGAGAAATGATAGCTTCACTTGTAAACCCAATGAGATTTATCATTCCACATAATTTTGACAAAAGCCCAGTTGAAACTCAGTGGAGTGTTTTACTTTTTGGTACCTGCCAATGCTTCAAGACAGCTTTATTCCCTCAGCAAAGGCACTTATCCAGTGTGGCAAAATGGGATGGAGATAGTTTGTACCTGGTTTCAATATCTCTATATTTGGGATATTTTGACATAGATTGTTGTTCTAATAAAATAAGAAAAGGTTTTTTGGAGTGTTTAGCAGACTCAGAACCAAATCCCAGAAACACAGATCTATCTGAAATACAAGTTTTTCAGGAAAACCAAAAGAAGCTGTTCCCAGGACCTCACTGATACACACTGATACAGACACCCACAAAGTACAATTCCTATTTTTTAGGACTGAGTCTCACTAGTTCCTTGTTCTTTATTGCTGTCATTTTTCAAGGTTTGTACTGAGGATCACTTCAAATGTATCTATCTAATGTAGTGGCCAGGGGGAGAAGAGGTAGTTTGTAACGATGTTGAAAAAAACACAAGCCAAAAGTCAATCCTGAAAAAAACACACTCTGCAGTTGAATACTACCAAGGAGAAGAGAAAGAGGGTATTAAAAATATGCCAGAATTTCTTATCAGAGACCACACTCCATAGCAGAGCTGGGAAAAGAGCCTCAAGCCTTTTAGCTTTCAGTCCACTGCCTTAACCTTCTATACCAGTTTTGTGAACACTTACCTTACACTGGGGTGGCACATCCACCTCTTCCTGAGTATTTATTTATCCTGCTTGCAAGCTTCATCACAGGTCAACTTACATCAAGGCATAGGAAAATTGGAAAAGAAAAAGCTAATAAACCACAACCAGAGGCTTACTCTATTAAGCTTAATTAGCTAAGCAGTGCTCCAGGACTGTGGACCCTCTCTCAGAGGGGCACGGGGCTAGACTGGACTGCCTGCCATGGCAGCCACATTCCAGAGGCAGTGAAAATGGGAAAGGAGCAATTACAGAAGTCCCTGAGCCTGCTGTGTTGTTTTGTGCAATGTCTGTTTCATGTCATGCCTCATGCAACAACTGTGCTATGTAAAAGCAATTTGTGTAAAACTACCTTTTCCTGAGGAACCGGGGTGCAGATACAGAGACAGCTCTGGGGGCCAAAGCTCAGACAGATCTGATGAGTCTAAACATTACAAGGCACTAATTACCTCAAAGGGGGCTATAAACATACAGATCCATGGGGCTGTGGAAAGACGATTTGGCCACAGATTTATCTGGAAAAAAAAGAAAAAGTTGGCCACTGGACCTTGGGGAAAATCATTACAGATACTGTTTGGGAGAATTAATGGGTCTGTTGGACAAGTGTTGAATAGGAAAAGGATTTCTTTTAAATGAAGAATACTTCCAGAAATTTTGGCCAAGCAGCACTGTAGACAGTAAGAGAATAAAACAATTAACAGACAGCAAATCATTCAGTAGTAAAGCCACTGGTTCTTATACCAGAAGTCCTCTGTGGGGAAGAGGTTCTGTGAGCCAAAAATGCAGCAGTAGCTGATGTTTGCAATGTGGGTGCACTCTGAAACAAGCTGAAGCTGCCTGAAAGGAAGAGTCCATTTTCTTTTGGTGTTTAAGCAACACCTTGCTGGTGTTTCTCATCAGCTCTATGGCCATCAAGAAGGATTGCTAAATTTCTTTCTTAGGTCAAGTGAGCTTGGAATTTATTATGCAACCAAAAATTTTAGAGAACAATGGGTTTCATACATGGAAGAACAAACTGACTTCCGTGTCCATTTAAAATAACAAGACACACAGCTGGCACCAATCTGGACACACAGCATCAGCTTGTCCAGCTTTGGAAAATGAGAAGCTGGGAGTGAAGGCTTTGTCTTGAAAGAGATGGGAAAAATGAAGTCATTATATTTTTGTGCTCAACAAATTGCAGCAAAAGCATCTGGTTATTCCTCTTCATCTAAAGTTAGCCTTTCATTTCTGGAGGAAGGAAGGTCCTCAGACATGTTTCCTTACATTTACTGCAAGATTTCTATTATTTGACTTTTCCAGGAGCATCTATTCACATCCCACCTGGAAATTCCTATTTGGAATTACAGCTCAGAATTTACAAACCTATGATGAGATTTCTGAAATCAGACAAATGCTTTACCTCTCCACTGACACAGAAAACAGCAAACTGCTCAATGCAGCAGAATTTAATATGAAAAGGGTTATAAACACTGACAAAAATATAAATTATTTTCACTAGTAAGAGGCATCTTTTGTCAATATGTCACAGTTTGCCCTGAGGACTGCGCCGGCTAAGAAAATAATACTTTTACCTCATCAGAGCAACAAATTCAGCCTGTTCAGGTCTGATGTAGTCTAACTAGTTGGATTTTCTACAGTTTTCAACTGGCTGAGGACCTTTTCTGCCTTCTGCCTGCCCGGTTAATTTGGAGGTGACTCACACTCACAGCCCAAATACATGACTGCAACTCTTGCCTTTGCTAAGGAAGGTTCATTTCTGCGGGAAACAGACATTCCAAACATGGCCCACAGTGGCAGTGGGGTGTCTGCAGGCTCTGGGTCACTGTCTAAAAAGGAAAAGGTGTGAAAGAGGGAAGAGTCCTTGTTGCCAAAACTTGGGATCTGCCCCTGCTTCAGCAGTCCAGCGCAGATTAGATCACAAGCCAGAGAGCTCAGCTAAGAGCCTCTGTGGCCAGGTTGAAGCTGATACCAGTCATTTTGGGACACATGGTCATACTTATGAAAGTAGGAGCTGGTACCTTAGCCAGGCCGCTGCACCTGGAGAAGTGACAACCTCTGGGCCAGGGCAAGGCAGGCAACATGTTTTTCTGAACCTGAAGGCCCAACATTGCCACCTCAAAATAAATTATCAGCCACGGAGCTGGGAATTGTAGCCAGCATGGATCACAAAGCAGAAGGGAAATACAGTCTTAGGAAGGGACCAGCAGGACCATCTGCTGGACACTAGTGCCTTTCTCCTGAGTTAATTAGATTTTCCCTTGCCTTGGTCTGACTTTTTAGAGCTGCAAGGCTCTTTTTTAGCACTGTAGCAAGGTTAGAAAAATCATCAGGAATTTGGACTGCCAAGTAAATCATGATGATAAAATGAAATTATTACCAATCATAGCTCCTCCAAATTTGGTGACTACAAGACAGTCACAGATGACCACTGGACTCTCCCTGTGGACTCTCTGATTCGAGGAGCACTCAGCCCAAATATCTGACAGACCCTGTCAAAAACAAGGCTTGCAAATCGAGAGGAAATAAGAAAAAAACGGAAGAAAAACATTTGTGGTTTCTCTCAAAAAAAAAAAAAAAAAGAAAAAGAGGAGACAGAGTAAAAATATACTTCTACAACCAAGCCTTCCGTGTCGAGCCAATGGGCAGATGTGGTTTCCTTGGACTACGCTGACCTGCCAAGGACACAAGATACCTGATGAGAAGGGTTGGAGGAGGGAATCAGGAACAGTGTCCCTTGCAAGGTAAGTGCTGCCCAGCAAAGCCTCTCTGTTTTGATTGCTGGGGTTCTGGAGAGGAGCTGCTGTCCAGTAGCTGAGCCTGCAAGACTATAAACAACCCAGTCCCTCTCCATTTAGATGTGCAGCAACCTTCTTGATTTTTTTAACAACATAGATATGAAGTCCATGCTTATTGAAGGCCAAATTAATTGCTGTTTTACTCTCATGGGGTTTTCTGTTGAAATATTTTTTTTCTGTGTGACAACTGACCATTGCAATTTAACTCCTCTGACTGTTGGGATCCTGGCAAGCTGTTTAATGAAGATGCATTTCGTGAGTAATCAGGGAAGTCCTGCCTCATTTCCCAAGGTAAATCAGGAAGTTGGCTGGTAGCAGTGAATTTATTTGCCACTCCTGTTTGAAAAGGGGTCAAAACCCGTGTACCTGGTGTTTGCAAAGAGGAAATACATTGTAAACTCTTCTGGATAAAGACCATCCTTATTCCAAGCACTGCATTACCTAACAGATCATTATCTCTTAATTATATCGTGGATTATATTTATCAGATAGGAAATTTTTGATTTTCTTTTCAGCATTGAGTTTACAGTAAAGTACACTTCAGTCAGTGCTGGAAGCATCAGGATATACTGACAGTTCTCTAAACAGAAGTTTAATATGTGCCCAAGTTAAAATATAATCAAAATAGAGTTTTAAAGACCTTTGCAAGTGCAGATTTCACCACAGGTCTGCCTCAGTCTGTTCTGTTCATTCCAAGGCTTTCTAGCCTACAGATTTTCATGTGGCTGAATTAATGTCATAACTTTTTTTTTTTTAATTTAGGCAATTCATAGTGATGGAGGAACATAATGTAATTGCTGTACTTTCTAGTCCGTGGTGGTGGGTGAGCTGTTTTCTAAGGCTAGTGTCATTTGATTTCTGAAGTAAAACATGTTTTGGTAAGAAAGCATCTGTGAACATTATTTGAATAACGACTACAAAGCTGTGTCAGTGGTAGCTGCCCCTGTTTTACTTTCTGCAGCTGTTCACAACTGATCTGTGATTGTACAAAGAAGGACCATGAGTACTCAGGAAATATTACGTGGTGACCTGTCATAGGCAGCCTAGCCTCTTTCCACAACACCATTCAGGGCGTGACAGGATATGACAAAAGGTTAACGACGATATGGCTCGAGCCACATTTTGTATTGCAAGCAGCAAATGCATTGTTCTGCCCTCTTTCAGACTATTTAAAGGAATAATTTCCTGGGCTAAAAAATACACTTGGAAAAAATGCTAGTAGAGTAAATTTTGCTAAGTAATTCGCGACAGTGGGGAATTTGTACTGAACTGAACAATTCTGCCAAAGAGACAAGGCAAGGCTGGAGACACCTGTGTAGCAGCCTGACCTCACAAAAAGCAACCCTAATCAATGTCCTTGTAAGTAGTTGAAGTTGGTATCCACCAGCTGCACATCCAACAGACAGACCTCCCCAAGCCAGGAAATAACAGAGAGAAAATCCATCTCAATGCTGAGCCTTCCTCTGAAGCAATGCTGCTTCACAGGGTCAGCTAAAAAAGTTAATCTTTGCTGGTAAAAGTGTGGTGTAAACAGTAGGCAAAGCTTAACCAAGGATGGGCACTGGAGTGTTGTGCTGAGGTTAAGTGCATGGAGCATGAAATTGTTTTGCCTGCTTCTCAGGAAAATAAGAGAGAGCTGATAATAGCAACTTGTGTTTCATCAGACAAGCCACACTGCTTCTTGGGATGAGCTGTGACTCTCCCACTGGAAGAGCCAGGGGAACCACTGTGGCTGAGAGATATGGCCTGCAACTGGATAGCAGAAATAAATGAACCTGTGGGGACCAAGTTTTGAAGATGGGTGAGTCAAAACACCTCAGAGCAGGAGCATTCACAATTCAGGTCTGTGACAGAGGATGTGAGAGAAGTGGAAACAGGGAAGGAGGAATCTGGTTTTTCAAGCGAGAAGGGGGATGAGGAAGCGAGAAGTAGTTTGGGGAAGGTATGGCATTCTCCATCATCCTCTGAACAGTCCAGACAAATTCCTTCTGCCAGTCATCCCACCTACGCTTTTCCCAAAAGTGGACTTTTCTCCTTACCACTACACCATGCTTTTTAATCTGCACAGTTTGCCACAGAGAGCACAAACTTGATGGAGCTGTTACACAAAAATGTAGATTCCTGTTAGCAATCCCCCACTATGTATCTAGCCTGTTTTCCTACATCCAAAGTTAGGACTGTTCTCTGCTCCTGGAGTTTGCTCTCAGTAATCAAAGTGGGCTAATTGATAATGACAGTTAGGATAATTTTATAGTTACTCTGAATAACTTCAGTTGTAGGTTATGACTTGGTTTTTTGCAAACAAAATAATTTTCATTAGCTTACTCTCATTTAAATTTGATCTTTCAAAGCAAAGCATTCCCTAAGTGCCTGACCATACAAGCTTGGTGGCAGGCATTTTATTAGAAGTAGTATATTTTAAGGAAATCTTGGCATTTTAAGGAAATCTTAAAGTTGTGCTTTTAAGAATCAAAACTGGAAGCTATTTTTCTTGTCACTCAGTGGGAAAACATTTTGAATTAATCACATACTAACTAAAGATTTTGACATAAATATCAAATGCTTTAAACATTCTAACAATACCTGGGAAACAGCCTGAAAAGCAGAGACCCTTTTCTGCCTGTGAATGATACAACAAATAGTGAAATATATGCCATTACTTGGTTTGGAGCATGTGGGGGGCTGTGCTCAGACCCTCAGACATTCTGTCCAAGATCACATCAACAGTTCTTCTTAGGCAGCAGTAAAAAAGAGATCTAAACAGATTCACAGAAGTTTTAGGGAGATCAGCATATTTCAGAACGACAGATAATGGTCCTCTGTTAATCTTCACAATCCCTCTGATTTGAAACTCAGTGGTTGTGTTTATATGGCATGACAAAAAAGCTGGAAGGGCAATATGTCCCATAATTGAAGCATCCTGTGTTCTTTTTGGAAAGACTCTCAACACGTTGCCTAGACATCTTCCCTCAGGTAAGGAACAAACAGGGATCAAACCCATACATATATTTGTGCTCTTCCCTCTGCCTAATTACTGATCAAGGTCCTCCTGTTCCTGTGCCTGAACAGCACTTGGCTCCCTGCCCAAAAAGGGTATTTAAACTGTTGTGAACCTTAAACACCATCTACTTCCAGCTCCTTCACCTGGGCAGGGAACCCATGTGCCTGTTGCTGCATCATGGATTCCCTGCCCAGGTGAAGGAGCTGGAACTAGGTGGTGTTTAAGGTTCCTTCCAACCCAAACCATTCTATGATTCTGTGATCTTCTTCTTATCTTTCAGAGAAAGTGTAATCTTTGCCTCTGGACCTTACTTCTTGTTGTGGAAATGACTGAAATATCCATGCATTCAGCATGAACAGGAAAAGCTCTAAAGGATTCTGTGGCCTTTAGGGATGCTTAGACCAGAGCTGGTCTAAGTTCTGTGACATTTTTTCTCTAAGGTAGCTTGTCAATCTGTTAGCTTCCTCCCACCGGTTGTATGGCTTTCTAAAAATAAGACACTCTTGTGTGACGATAGCACTGATTGTTTCTAGTCCACATCCTGATCCAAAGTAGTATAGAAAATGTTATTTTTCTAAGATGTAACCAAAGAGCTTCAGAAATTTTGATTTTCAGAGGGGCTTTCTCCTTCCTCTAGAATTAACAGCTGAACATTGACAGACAAGAGTAGCAAATTCTGTTGTTTCTGCATTAATTAAATAGCATATTTTAGGTGGTACAGAGCTAGAACTCCTGTCATGCCCTGCCCAGGCCCCACAAAAAAATATCACTCTTGACACAGAATGTCTTGATCTGAGGTGAGGGAAGAGGAGGAGGTTTTTACAATCATTTAAGCCCACATGCAGGTACACAGCTCACATTTCAGCCCAGACAGGGACATGGCCCACTTCAACAGAGATGAGAAAAGAGCTCTTTTTTTGCCTTTCGTGAGACAGATATTCTTCAATTTATTTTATGGCTACAGATGACATAGCTGACTAGAGACACTCTGGTGAGGAGAAGCAAGGAGGAGAAGAGCCAATGTGGGGGTGGAGAGCTGCAGCTCTGCCCCTCCATTTGATGTGGTCTCTTTTAAAGGTCACCCACTGGGACCTGACATCAATCAAACTATTTTTGTAAAAATGAAGATTTATATAACACATTTGTGCTATAGCTCTTGGTTCTTTTTTCTTAAATTACTTAAAGCAATATAATAACTTTCACAGGCATATCATAGGAGACTGCCAACATTTCAAACATTTCCTTGATGTAGGATGATCACAATTGAAAGGAATGTGAATTTTATCCAGCCGTCGCTAAGGTTTTGTTTTCCTTAATCCCTGAGACTAAATCACTGGATAGTTTTCAGCCTCCAAACTAAATCTTAATTGAGACTAGCTGTCATTTAGGTAAGTGTATGACTCTTATAACAAAAGCACCAGGGTACATTTGAAGAAAGACTGGGGCAGTCCCTAGGATGGGGACCCTCAGCACTTCTCATTAGTGTGAGCTGATTGTGCAAGAGAGCTCTCTAATATGTAGGGAAAAAACAATCAAACTTCCTTGTCAGTAATAAAGTTCCTTCATTTGAAGTGTTCTTCTCCTCAAACTTGTGAGCAGTGCAAGGCAGCCAGAATTCCCACAGACTGGAAACAAAGCTGGTGGTTTGTGTCCCAGGGGGATGCCATTTTACTTCATGCTGCATATACATGAGTGATTTTTTTTCCCTCCAATACAAGAGTTCAGCTTCTCTCTCAAACTGCACAAAGCCAACACCTTCCGTCTCCCAACAAAAGTCACTGGTGATAGGGTTCTATCTAGAGCTCTTCAGATGTGTTGAAGAAAACAAGTGATTCAGCTGCGACACTGAAATCAGTAGACAAGATTCTCCCACACAGGGGAAAATTAGAGATATTTCAGTGCCATTTCTTACTGCAATAACTTGGAATATCTCCAAGGACTCTGGCAGCCAAAAGGCAACATTTTTCCGCAAAGTGAGTTAGGTCCCTTTTCATCAGGAGCAGAGGCAATTTTCTGTCCCCTTTGCCAGGATCATCCACAGATGAAAGGAGATGGGAATGGAAATAAGTACAACCCTCTGTTCACCTCCCCAGCAGCACAAATCTACACCAACACCAATGCAGGGAAAAAGTCCTGCCAAAGGTGGGAGTGAGAGAGGAGGAAGAGAATAGTGTGTTTGCCATGTCCCAAACTTTCCCCTCCCAGGCCCCTGCCAATCTCCATGGCATCCCTCAGACAACACGAGGATTGGTCTGGAAGCTTTGTTTAACTTGGAGGAAAACCTAGAAGTACTCTCAGTTCTCTGCGACTTGTCTGGGGAAGAACCATTTAAATTGTAATGCCAAGGCTTAGCTTTAACTAGGATTTTAGCCCCAAGCCTTACTTAAAGATTAATAATTTAGATGGGCTGTTCAAGTTGTGCCAGTGAAAATAGACAGGCTATTTCTCACCCTGAAAACAAGTAGGGAAGAGGTAAAACCCAGGAAACCCTAGACGGACCCATTTCTCCCCTTCTAGAAGGACTGTGGATTCCTAGCCTGGGACTGCATACCTAACTTTCTGGCAATTAAAATTAGGTGAGAGGTGTCTGGGTTTCTGTACCATGGTTTCTCCCTTTTAAACAGAGAATAGAACTCACTCCTGCTTCACAAGGGAGTCACAAAGGTGAATTCAACACTATGTACACCAACATTGTGCTGAGCACCAGCCTGAGCACCTCAGCACTTCATGGTTTCCATTCCAAAGAGCACCAGCACCTCCTAGAAACAAAATTAAATATTCATTTAATGTGAGCTGTTGAAAGTTCACACATCAGTTTCATACTTCTATTTCATGTCAGGATTCAGCTAAATAATGAATTCCAGTGAGCGTTTTGCTTTAGAAAAGTATTCCCAATAAATACCAACAGACTTGATTTTTTTTAAGCTATACTGAATGCATAGCTTAATGATAATGAATGAGTGACTGCTTCTTATCACAGCTCTCAGTCACAGAAAACCTTTGCCAAAACCCTACTAATTGAATAGTACAGATTGGGGAGCAACTGGCTGGAAAGGATGTGGGATTGCTGGCAGGGAATAAGTCACACGTGTGCTAGCAGCAGGGACAGCTGGCAGAGCCCTGGGCTGCACTGGCAGGAGCACAGCCAGCAGATGTGGTGAAGTGGTTTTTCCCCTTTGCTCTGTGCTCACTGGAGCATATGTAGACACGGTGTCCAGTTTCACCCATCTCATCCCCCTGTGGAATACAGGAAAGGCTCCAATAGCCTTGGGTGAATTCAGTGTAGGCCCACCACAATGGCCATGGCTGGAGCCCCTGGCCTTTGAACAGAGGCTGAGCGACCAGGAATCACTCTGCCTAGAGAAGCAACGGCCTTTGGGGTGACCTATGAGTGGCTCTACAGTACCTACAAGAAGGTTACCATGAAGACTAAGACAGGCTCTTCAGAGCCTGTGCAAGAATGAGAGACAAAACCTGTACATCAAAACAGGGGAATTTCTGACTTGATGTGAGAAAAGTAATTTTGCGCAAGGAGAGCCAATGCATCTCCATCCTTGGAGGTTTTCAAGATCAGCTGGACAAAGCCCTGAGTGATCTGAGGCCTACTTTGAGCAGGAGGTTGGGTAGATGAGCTCAAAAGGTCCTTTTCCTACCTGAAATATTCTGACATTCTTGTACTGTAAACTGTTATTTGTCCTGAAAGAAACAGCATCAATCATGACTGAATATCTCTTGACACCTAGGGAAGCTAAGCTGCAGTGACCTGTGGGCCTTCTCTCCAAGAGCACTGTGTCCACTTAGTTAAGCATCTTCTGAGGCAAGAATTCCAAAATTATTTTTATTATAACTACGTGAGCAGTCATGACTAAATGCTGATCTGCCAAGACCTGGTCTGGAGCCAGGTGAAGTAACTGGAAAGTTTGAGGGTACACAGCAGCTGATGTAGATGTCCAAATTTGAACTCATTATTGGCAACTCAATTACGATCTGTGAAAAGACATACTTAGGCAGAAAGCTAAAATAGGTCAGACTGATTAATGCCAAAACACATTTGCTCTCCCCTGACTACAAAGGGAGTCTGACTACTCCAGCTACAGCCATGTATAGTGCACACCTGTGCAGTTAGATCAGGTGGTTCCTGCCCCTATTGACTTCAGTAGGGGGGTAAGGTGATGGATTATGCTTGAAGTCTACTGAGGTCAGCACAGTCAGACTCTGAAATAAAATGTAGAAAATCCATGCAGAAATGTATTTCTAGTGCATCTTCCAGTTTAGAGTTCTAGTTCCACAGCTTTATAACTCTAACAGTTATTTATTGAGGATATATTTTCCTTCTTCACTATCATGGGTGGTTCAGTCTTGAGGATGATAACAACAGACTGGGTGAAATTTTATAGCAGAAAACATGAGGAAAGCTGAGGAGAAAAATACCTGACCACTAGCATACCTTACAAGTTATGAATGTGCTGTGGGATCTGATAACTTTTCCCTGAAGCACAGACACACTGTGCCAAGCTTCCTCCCAAGTCCACGACAGAGGCAATATGAGCCTGTTCTTATAGCCTCTGCCCTAGCAGAGGAAAAGGCTGGTGCCACCTTCCATGTTATCTGGGGGAATGCTTCCAGCAGATGGAGTTGAGCTGCCCAGGCTGAGCAGGGCTTTGGGAAGCCTGAAAAAGCTAGGGTTAACTCTGTAGTTTCAGAGTCTGTTTCTGTTGGCAGAAGCAGGAGGGCACAGGGTGAAGCGAAGCAAGACTTCAGTCTGGGTTAAAAATAGCAATGTGGGAGGAGAGGGCTGTTGGAGGCTGAGGAGAGAAGGGCAGGGGCCAGCTCTGCTCTCAGACAGGCAAGTGCCCAGGAGATGGCACAGGATGAAGGGTGGGACTACCAGTCCTGGCAACCACCAGCTCATGCTGGCTGGAACCTCCTCTAGTGGAAGCCCAGCCAGCTGAGGAGCTGAGCCTGGGTGAGGGAAGGTGAAGGAGGCTCTGACTGCTGCCCCAAGACACTCCCAGTGAGGAAATAGAGCAGAAAAGAGTGAGTGACAACAGCTGAAAGACAGTGTCATTCCCACACACTGAAAATATATTTATTCTGGTCAGTAATATGTTTAGGTTGGAAATTAGAATAAGATTTCATTTCCTCTTCATTTCACTTATTTTCTTCAGTCATCAGCATTTTCACATAAAACAATGTCCAAACCAGAATCCCTCCGGCATCCACCCTCCATTAATAAATGCCTGCAAAATGACTTTTCTGTCTGCACCCTGATGATGGGTAGAGCTACAGTGCTACAAGGACATAAATGACAATCAGGTCTCAGAGAAGCAATAGCTTGCATTAGGCAAACTGAAATTAAGAAAACAACAGAAAAGCTTCCAAGTGCAGAGGTCTGAAAAAACACCATGTGCCCAAACCTTATTTGTTTCCCCTTAGCAAATATGCCAGCCTACAAGAAAGTGTGAACTTCCCCCATCAGCCTTCCCCACACTTCTCTATGTTTAGTTTTCAGCTCACTTCATTTTATTTCCACTTTATTTTGCATTCTTCCTATGTTTACTCAGCCACCTCCAGGTACTCACTGTGCATCTACACAGTGCTGCTCAGGACATAAAGTGTTACAACAGAACAGAGATGATCATGAGGGACAGCACGAGCCCAGAAGGTCTTCCAGGCAGCCAACACACTTGTCTATGTACTTTGGAAACCCTTTGATACAGATCAGTCCCTGAGTGTTCAGGCCTCATCTCTGATGAGGTAAAAGATGCTTTCTCCCTGCATCTTTTACCTTTCTCCTCCTGCAGACCCCCTGACGCTTGCCCTCTAAGTAGGTGGCAGCAGGCACACAAGAAACTGCAGCTTTTGCTGCATGAGCTGCCACAGAAAAACCCACGCTGAATATCTAGAAACAGCTCCGACCCAAAGGAAAGTGTTACAATTACCATCACTATCACAATTATCACAATTAACATCTCAACTCCCAAACACCTAACAGAAAATTCAGATCCATTTCAGACCCTCTCCTCCCACTTTTGGAAAGTAGCTTTGCAATTCTTGTGTAATTACTCAGGAAAAATAAAGCAATAAAGCCAATTTTCTTGTCCTTGAGTCATGCCACTTGCAGGCTTAGTGCTGCAAGCTGAATTCCCCAGCCAACCTGAGACAGCTCTGTGGAAAGTTGACACAGTGTTTGGGAATGCCAAGCCAAGTGAGCAAGCAGTTTATCAAAACAGGTTTTTCTAAATCCATCCTATGAAGGTGAACAAGCACATGGGCAACTCCATCTCTATGAAAAGTAGGACCCCAGTCCTTAAACCTGCTTTATACTTTGGCTCTAGCATAAATAGTGAAAATAAATACATGTTAAAAATCACTCCATCTAAAACCTGGTCAAAGGGAAGGCCTCAGTAGAAACACAATCACAGTAATGTCATAAGTCCTTCTTCTGATGCTAACTCCAGTTGGGAAATTAATCTGGGCAACAAATGGCTGTAAAGTCAAGGTTCACTCAGCCTTCCAAGAAGTCAAAGTACATTAAAAAAAATGAGGTGTGTTACTCCCTGCTTGTGCAAAAAGCCTTGCTCTGCAGTGTTTGTACTGGAAGGAGGAGGAAGGTCTTACAGACAGAATCAAGAGGCTTTTTCAGTGTATTTGTTCTGCAGGCACTTATTCCTAGCCCACAGCATGTTAAGCAGGATTGTTCAGGTATCAAACACTCACACAGAGGATGGATACTCATACACACACATTTTACCTCATCATTGCAGCTCACACGTGCCAGACAAGCATCACAGATTGCCCGTGCTGACCTCTGAGGTGGTGGAGTCATATCATTCAAGAGTGAGACTGTTATCCCACACTGAGTAATGACTCCCTGTGCCTCTCTTTCAACTCCTGTCTCCCTCTCAGAGAGGTTAGTGAACTCCTGCCTCTCACTCCTACTTAACTCCCACTCACACTCTCCAGAGTGCAGTCTCTTCATGTAAACCACAGGTGTGCCTGCTGCCCTACTCCTTTCAGTCTCTTAAGTTAGCAGGGGATGGTTTTGCAGTGTGCCTGCTACCTAACATAAAATGCCTCCTCTTACATCTGAGTACAGCCAAATGTCTAACATTGCCATCCCTATTGCACCTAGGAAAGACAGCTGGCAATGGTCAATCTTGATTCACATGCGTACAAGCCACAACTTTCCGTCACTGACACGTTCCTTCTTTCCTAAAACTAGCATTCAGATTCTGCAGTTGACCGAGAAACTCATCCTGATATAGACTTTCCTACATAAAATGTGGAGTACATCTGTTACTGCTCAGTTATTAATGTGTTTATGTACAGTTGCCTAATACTCTGATCTACATTATTTATATATTGACAATATAGCAAATTTGAAAAACAGTTGTGACACAAATTCAGTGCCTCATGGGCCCACAAAAAGGCCATCCTTTTTATTAAGAACTTTGTCCTTTCACATTCTTCTTGAAAGGTTGCCCACAGCTCAAAAACTACTGTGAAAACCTTCACCTTTGCTCAGTATTTGCAGTATTCAGAAGTGAAAAAAACCCAATAGTAACATCCTGGCTGCAGAAGCAAATAATTGGTAGCCATGAAGTGAAAATGATTATTACATCCATATTTCATCCTTGTTTTTGTTTTGAACAGGCTTGTGATACTGAGGCAAAGTTTAGCTTTCCTCTCCAGGGAATTTACTCACTAAAATAGTTTAAAGCATCTAGAGGGCCAGACCTTCCCCCTTTAAGGTCCCCACACTGCTACCACAGAACCACTCCAGTGATCCTTTGCTGGGTCTTCTCACATGCTACAGCTGCCGAGCACAAGACACCCTTCCCCAAGGGACCAAGGGAAAGCCCTGAGCTATGGAGACAGGGGGATATCCTGCCTGCTTTACCACACACCAGGAATAGCAAACCGATCTAAACACAAAGTACTGGATATAGGAGAAATCAATCCTGTCTAGAGCTTCAGAAACTTGTGAATTCACTTAGCCTGGCCTGCTTGAACTGTAAGGCCCACTGTGTTTTAACCTGTGCCTATACCACAAGTTCTTGTTTACCAGAATTGTATTTTTTTGAAAAGGATTCAGTGCTTATTTCACGTAACAGGCAAACCCTGCATCCTCAGTTAAGTGGTCAGTGGCTGGCACTGAAAGCAAAATGCATTTTTAGTTGCCCATTTTCTAACCTGTATTTGTCCACCACCAGCACCTAACCACCTTGTTATGTCTAGAGATAATCTGCCATTACTAATTCTCTCCCTGCTTTCAGTTGTTAGTGGACGAATATAAAATATCATCTTTGACAAAACAAATTGATTGAGATTCTCTTGCTTCTCTTTAGACAGCACGGTTCAGCCTATGCTTATGCAGCTCAGTCTCTGTTCTCTGTCCATCTGTCAAAATCCTTTTAAAACTGTAAACATTTCAGAAATGGTCTCATTAATGCTGTACACATGGAAATATCACCTCCTTGACCTTTACTCAGCAATCTGCTCTGATCAGAGACAGTAACATTTGCTTTGGGGTACACTGTATCACTCAGGGAGTGCGTGTTTAGCTGACTATCCATTATAAACAAGTATGAGTCACTGGTTTCCAAAACACAATCTCCCAGACAAATAGCACAGCTATAAAAGCACATCTTTGGTCTGTTAGCACCTTGAATTTGGCTGAGAATGCAAATACACATTTTTGGGATGAGATCAGTTTACAAACAACACAGAAGATGCTAAAGAATAGGCCTGTCCTTGACATTGTAATTTATTACTTTATCATTGGTTACATCATCATCACTGCCTTTGTCTAACAAAATGAGTCATGTGTTCCTAGGTAAAAATGCAAGCAACTCAGTACTCTGAGCCTCAAAGAATGAGCCCTTTGGTATAATCCTCAGGAACTTCAATTCTGAATGCCTCCTCATTTACAATTACTTTAGAAAGTATGACTATTAGCTAGATTGCAATTAATTTGATGCCTTTATTTATTGTCATTATCTTGTATTGTTAGAGTGTGGGTGTAATTTTTTTTTTTACTCAGAGCATCATGTGGAACAAAAACACATCTTACAGAAATTTCAATAGGTGTATGTTTAAGTTGGTATCAAAACTTTACCTCTACCAATCAGACACCACCTTATCAAAATTACATTGCAATTAGTTCACAAGACAGTTTTACATTCATTACCATGAATTTTATCACCTTTTCCTAATCCCTTCCTTACTTCAGTTCTGTATTGGCTTTCCTGTGATCTGCCCCAGAATTTATCAAATTGCTACCCACTTTTCCAGTATTTGAGTCATAACTCCCATTTCTTCCTTGTTTTCGGCTTCAATGTCCTGACAACTGACTTTATTCTTTTCCAGTTCTGGTACTGAAATATGATGGAGGTACATACGAGTGCAGTAAATGAGAACATATTTTTTCTCAGGCTGCAGCAGAGAAAATTGTGATTTTTCTTGGTAATTCTGACTTCCTCTACATCATGTCCCCTCTGCTGGATTAGAAAGAAAATTTCTGCATATAAGCACAAACATGATTGCTTAGGAAAAAAAAACCAACCAAAACAAACAAGTAGAAAACCTTGTTAAAACTCTCAAAACTTTCACCTTTGCTCTTCTTTTGGTCAGGAGAAGAAACCTGTTGGAAGAGTTACAGGTGGAATCTATCCCTTCTTGCACCAACCTCTTTTTGAGGTGATGCAACTCCATCACTCCAAGCCACATCACTTGCTAAGCTTTGTGCAGCATTTAAGTCAAACATTGCCAAATCTGACAGACCCCCTCATCAGCACTGCAGTGCACATGACCAGTAACGAGGGGATGACCCTCCTGCCTGCCCTCAGCACCCTCCTTCCCTGAAAGGAGCAACAGGTTGAACTCAGGGCAAGGAAACAGAGCAAATACAACATGGAAAGAAAAAGCTCCCCTCTCTAAGCATATTAGTTCTTGATTCTTCTGATTCATTCAGGATAAACCTCTCTCCATTGCACATACAAAAGGAAAAGGCAGAAGCCAGAGGAGGAAGGAAGGGAGAACTGACCTCCAGGAGATGACCATTTCTGCTTGGTGCATCTCTGTGCATTGTCATTACCATAGGTCTGCACAACTTGTGCTATTTAAGGAAGGGATAAAGCTGTGACAACTTGAGATTAGCTGTCTGTGTAAAATGGTAATGAGAAACAGAACAGAAACATCCCAGCCTGGACCTGGTAAAATGGATTAGTAAAGACCAGTATCTCAAATTTCAGGCTGGAGTCTACTGCTGTTTCTAGTTACATAAATGGAAACACAGGGCAATCTATCAATTCACTGCTACCTCACACACTAACTTGCTGCTAAATGCCTGCAACAGGAGCTCAGGTGACCTTCCAAATCCAGGTGGAAGGTTTTAAGAACTGAATTATTACTTACATACCACAGCAAAGTAACTGATACTCTGAAGTGTCTTTGACTGATGTATTTTGTCTAACATTTCATGTGCTCCAAAATTGAGTCCTATTTATCACTTCTGGCAAGAAATAGGATCACTTGCGTGGCAAGCTTTACTGATTAAGGTTGAAAACAATTTGTCCAATATTACTGCCACCTTTGTTGAAAAAGGAACAGCTGCTATCCCTCACACCAACTTTAAAGGGCAAAGATGGATGGCTAGAATCTGCACAGGCATTCATGTGGGAAGCAGGAGGAAAGGAAAACACTGGCAAGACCCATGCTATAAGCACATCTGGGCTCAGAGAACAGGCATACACTATTTCAGGAATGGCTCCCTGATGCTCAGCTTTGAAAGTGGAACAAATATTTAGTGCTGGCTCTGAATTTCCCAGCTTTTGAGTTCAGAAGAACATGAAGCAGCCTTTGCAGCATGGAGTCATTCCACACTGATTTGCTCATTGGATTTGTCTTACAGGGCTATTCTCGGGATGGCCAGCCTTGAAGAGGTGATCCACTATGCCTTGGCTGGAACCAGAGTCAAGCCACCAAATATCATTTGAGGTTCCCAGAGGCCTCATCAGGACTTCATTTAAGCACCATTTTCTTGCTGACGCCAATACTTGGAAAACTAGGTAAGAGTTAAGGACTTCCTGGAATTAAGCTGGGGTGTGACACAAGATGATTAAGAGGATTTTGGGAGGGGGCCTTGCACAAAGTCTTGGACTCCACCTTTTTCTCCCTTTTTGTCAGCAATATGTTTCCTCTCCCACAAGCTGCCACAGTGTTCTCCCTTTGCCAAGCACAGACTTTCAGCAGGAAGGGCAGCAGCAGCTATCACAACAGCAGACTGGCTCAAGGGCAGAGAAAGCTTGCACTGACCTAAGCTGTTTGACATAAAGCATGTTTGTCAAGAAGCAGCAGGCAGCTGACCTGCTGCAAGGGACCTCTTTGGTCAGACTTTTTTAATTCAGGAAAGGGCGGGGACCATTTGTCTGAGGTGTCAGTGGAAGGTGGAGCAAGAATTATTACATAAAACCTCTCTCAACTCAGCCCATGCTGTTTTCTCAGGGCAAGTCCTCTAGAACTTCCCCAGCAGCTCTACTGCCGTGCTTCTGCCTTTGAGATAATTCTCTACAATTTCAGATTGGAAATTTTAAAATTTCACTAGAGGAACAAATGAGTATTAAGGCTGCCCTTGATCGCAGTAATGGATGGATTTGCTCAGACTCTGTTCATGGCAAGTCCTAGGCTGTGACTCTTCTCATTGGCTCTCAAAATCAGCAGAGAGCAGCAGAGATAAAAAAGGTAACAATAAAACTCTGAAGGAGGAAAACCCAGTGCAATAAAGCACCAAAGCAAAGAGACAGAAAAGAAAGCTCTTGAAATTAAGTCCTATAGGAGGAGGGAGAACAGAAGAGTAGGTCAACCTCTAACAGTTCCTGCCCCATCAGCAAACAAATCATTGCTCCCAGGATCTTCCCCAGTTTATTTACAAGCCCATTTACTGGCAGTGTCAGCAGCCCTACAGACCACACAGCACTGCTAGCAGCTGTGGGACAAGCCATGGGTAAGGAAGGTGAATGATTTCAGTCCTACTTGGTGACCAACCCTGTGTTGTTGAAAAACCCTATAGGCAGTGCAGCCTTCTTGAAAAGCTTTACGTTCATCACAAGAGATGACAAAGGTGCTCCACCTTACCAGTACACATCTTCAGTGGTCTGTGGGGAAAACTCTCCTGTTCCTCAGCGTGGCAGAAGAGGGTCTGGGCACAGCTATCATGGCTGGGTCCCCACCTCCTCCATGGAGGTCTCTCCTCCCTTCCAGCAAGGTGAGGATGTCAGAAAAAGCTGGAGTCACTAGAGGAGAGCAGTGGAGGTAGCGTCAGGATGGAGCTGAACAAAATGTAGTTTTCATGTTGTCCAGCTCTTTCAATAGCACTTCCCTGCACAGCCCAAACCTCCCCACACCCTTTCCTTCAGAGACATCAACCCTTTTACTTTACGAGTGCTGTCTGGAAAGCATCAGAGAGAAAGTAGAGTATCCCTAATATCATGTGGGAAAGGCCTCTGGTTTGAGTGGCTCCACTAAGACACAGACTGGGCCAAATTTCCTTCCCTTCTCAAACAGCATTTGCAAAACTGTCTATCGTGGAGGACACTGCTTTACTACTGAATCCGTAACAAACTGGACTAGAAATAAGTCTCCTGCATGGGCAAAAAGACTTGAGGATTTGATAGAATTATTCTAGAGAAAAACTTAAATGTACAAAACCCAGAAAACTAAAATACACCTAGCCCTTCCTTCTGCAATTGTTTTTTTTGGGGGGGGTTTTCCCCAGCTTTGAGTACTTCAAATTACATTGATTTTTTTTCTTGTTTTGGGATCTTATAACTAAGTGTTAAAATTAAGGTAACTTTGAGGTAGATCTTTAGTTTTGAACTAGAGCTTACTATGTAAAAATATCAAAGCAGGCCATTCAAATAAAAAAATCTGAAATTTTTACAGCTAAGTCTCTCAGAACAATTAATTCTCATAGAATAGATTCATTTTAGACAAAGTAGGATATTGTTTTGATAAAAAATGATCTGGAAAAAAACCATTTCCAAACAGCTTTTCTCTAACCAGGCTGTCAAATGCCTTGTGTTCCTGTCCCAGGGAAACTGTTTTGTAAACTGAAACTTATTGCTATTGCAAAAGCAGGAAGAGACTCCTCTGACCTCCACAGCTTCCACGCTTAGAAAAGCACGTTCCAGTGCCACCAGAAAAAGCTGACCTATCGTAACACTCCTTTGAATGCACAATCTCCTCTGCCATTCATTCAACAACAACATAAAAAGTTTATATGCAACTATGAGTTTGTGGCAGCTGGCAGACCAAAGCAAATAGATTGAAGCTGCTTTCTGATTGCCCCTGTGTGCATCTGAGCACTGAGTACTAGGGCCACCAGAAAGTTACAAATCCCAGACTTGTCTGGTGTTAATCACTTAGCATATTTAAAAAATGTGTCACCTGTTGAAGGGCAAACCCACGTCCTCTTTCCCAGCATTTGAATCTGCTGTCAGATCTGACGGAGTTGGCACAAGCAGTGGGATTCACTCCTCTCAAGGCAGATGGTTCCCACAGAGTCAGGAGATCAAGTTATAAAAAAATAGAGGAGTGGTAATTTAGACCTGCTTCTCATTTGTTACATGTAAGGGCATCCACATATTTTTATGGATACAGCCAGCTCTGCTAAGCTAAGCAAACAGAAGGACCCCTTTCATTTTCATTTGCTACTTTTCCCTTTGAAGTCAGTCTCAGCTGCAACTGAACATTAGTTCGTTGCTGTTGTGCAGAACTAACCTGGGCAGAACCTCGAACTGTCAGGTCTTCACTGCAAATTGTTCAGTGGTTTCCCTCTGGAGACCTGCCTTGGGAAACTACAACTCTCCCTGATACTACAGTAGGTGACTTTTCCTCCACTGAGCTATTTGCAGTGAAGACGTGACACCATTGTTAGTTCTGCACAACCACACTGCAGTGAACCAAAGGGATCAATTATCAGGTCTATCTGTAGCCATAAAGCATGGAATAACTGTTCCACAGGCACCTTGCCATCCAAACAGCCCAGAGATGACAGCAACAGGTAAAACAGCTCATATTCCCACACAAAATAACGTGGTTGTGTGTGGTTCTGAACACTCCAGGGAAAAGGGATGGTCTTTCCCACAGGAGGCACAGAGGACATCTAAATCATGGTCAGAACTACACCACACATCACTGGACTAAGCCATTAAGACTACATTCTAGAGTTATTGCCCTTGCAAGGGAAGCACTCTGGTTTGATTATCACACTCTCTGAATGACGACAGATGTGCAGCACCATGGGCAAAACTGTCCCAGCCCCACACTGCACCACGGCATGGGCTCTCACGAGCTGAATTCCCCTGGAGCAGACCCAAGTCAAGGTCAGGCTTTAGTTCCTCATACCATCTCCTGGAGGTGATAACCCCTGTGGCAGAGCTGCTGGAGCATGAAAGTCTCAAGGGTTGCTTTTGTACATGAGAAAACTGAATACTGGGGTTATTTGCATGGGCTGCTGAGCCACCTCACACAGCACACTTCATTACAGCCCTGTTTGCCTCCCAGGGGGTGCCCACCCTGCACCCACCTCTCATCTGTGCCGTGAGCTCATCTGACCCCCAAGACAGTGAGTTCCAGGCAAGCATCCAGTGCAGCAATTCAGACCTTGCCACAAACGAGTGTTTTTCATTATTGTTGGAGTTTAAGGAAAATAGCTTACAGAACTTTGGGAAAAGAAAAAAAAGCAAACAAAAAAACCCAACCAAAACCTCCTTGCATATATATACACACACATTTATGTCAGAGGATTGATGAACTTGGAGAAGCATTTACTGCCAAGTGGCATGCCCTCTTTTCTGTCAGCAAAACCAACATATACATTTGGGCTTGGATGCTCGCCTGACTGGGATGCTAAAGAGATGTTTATCTAGGAATGTAACTTGCTGTGACTGGGGGAAGAAAAAAAGCCCACAAAACACAGAGCAAAAACGAATTACAAAAATGTCACCAGCGGTGTTTTTGTATTTATTCCAATGCTGAAAACAATTACCCTTTGGCAAATTTTCAAATTCTGTTCATTTGACAGAATAAACAGAAATAAAAAAAAGAAAATAAATTTGCACGTAAGCCAGGGGAAAATAAGCATGAAAGGCAACAAACTGATATTCCTGATGCAAAACTGGACGGGTGCTTAGAGGAAAGCACACCCAACTTAACCTCTAAATGTCATATGCACGTCATAACATAAAAATGAATGAGGTACTATTTATAGGGCTTCAAATGAGTAGCTGACAACTGATACTTAACTATGCACATTTAAATACATATCTTTCCTAGGTAACTCCTGCTTTTCACATAAACACATTTGGTTTCAATAAAAAGGTATGCTTGGGGATTTATTTACTCTTTTTTTCCCCTGCCTCTGGCAGAGCATACAGCAAGTGTAAGCTCATGTATGGTCAGAGCTGCTGTTTTGGGTTATGTTCACACAGGCAAGAGCAGTCCATGACAATGACTTCCTCAAGGATCCTGGCTGCATGCCATGGGTGCCACTCAGAGGGGTCCCATCCCCCTTGGAAATACATGGGCCTGAACAGGGTTGAAACACCATGCTCCTGACAGCTGCCTAGGCAGGACCTGAAAAGTGCCCACAGCTCCTCTCCACTGGCACATCAACCTTGATTGCTCATTTATTGCCTGGGACCATGCTGATCCCTGATAAATTGAGCTTGTGTGCCAGAGACTGCAGAATGCTATGGTTGATGACTATCTGCATCCCATCAGGCACCAGGGGGGCTCCTGGCATGCTGATGGGAAGAGTGGGAGGCAGATTTTTGCACCCCCCAAGGCTCTGCTCTGCTGCCTGTGACTAATTCTTCACCTAAATTAGAACACGAGCACTCCTGCTGATACTTGCACTTCCAACAGGACAGCCAAGCTTTATTTTTTGTTAGCTTTCAACTGCAGTACCTCACTTTTACATTAACTCATGCCTGCTCTGCATGCTGTTCATTAGGCTCTTCAGTATCCCCTGTTTCATGAGACTTGCCTCCTCCTACCCCGCCACACACCTCAGGGCTCAGTGTGTGGCAACCACCACGCTCACAATACTGTGAATGGGATTAGGGGAGTCTGTAGATTTGCCCAGGAGCAAGTACATGTATAGGTGCCACCACCTTCCCCAGGCAAACCATTCAGCAAGGCTATGGGTTTGAACCCTAGCAGCAAGGCAGACCTCTGGCTTTTCTATTGCCAGGGTGTACCTCCCAAAGTGTGATGGGAAAGTGGCAGGGCCTGGTGCACACTGAGTGCTCACTGGAGCAGGACCTGATCCCTGCTGTTTGGTGGCTTAATCCCAACCAGCAACTAAGTACCAGGCAGCCACCCACTCACACAACCCTCCTACCCCTGCAGTGGGATGGGGAGGAGAATTGGAAAAAAGATAAAGCCCACAGGGTTGAGATAAGAACAGTCTAATAATTGAAATAAGATGCTAATAATAAAATAATAATTGTAATGAAAAGGGAGGCAACCGGAAGAGAAATAAAACATGAGGAAGACAAGTGATACACAACACAGTTGCTCACCACCCTCTGACTGATACCCAGCCTGTTCCCGAGCAGCCATCAGCCCTCCTGGACAACTCTTCCAGTTGACAGATTGAGCAGGATGCTCTATTGTATGGAATATCCCCCTTTGGCCAGTTCGGGCCAGCTGTCCTGGTCATGCTCCTTCCTGCCTTCTTGTGCACTTCCTTGCTGGCAGAGCATGGGAAACTAGAAAATCCTTGACTTGGGTAAGCACTACAGAGTGACAACTAAAACATCAGTGTGTTATCAACATTATTCTCACACCAAATCCAAAAATACAGCACTGTACCAGCTACAAGGAAGAAAACTGAGTTTATCTCAGCCCAAACCAGGACACTTAACAATCTCTTTATCATTGTTCCCTACTTGCAAATATATTGAGAGAGGCCCAAAGCAACAGCTTATATCTAAAAGTTCTCAAAATTGGAAAGTACAGAAATGTGTTACAGATCTAGCATCCATCTGTTGCAACTGCCCATGCAGAATTTCCCAACGTTTTCCTATTACTCTGTAACAGATGGGACAAAAACTGCCAGACACTTCCAAGACTTAGCCCAGCTTGTTTTTTTCCTGAGCACTGAATTAGCACTACTGAAAAACAGGCCTGGCACAGTTTGCTTAGGGAGCTGACAGAGCTCAACCCAGCAGCTACAGAGCATGCTGTCAACAGAGTGTCAGCAGCGTTTGCTGTGCCCCACAGAGAAAAGCTGCAACATCCATGCTCCTCTGGAAACACAAACAAATTTCATCCACCTCCAGGAGCAAAAGGCTGGAAAAACTAATCTTTGGTTTTGTTTTCTTCCTCTTGCTAACCTTAGGCAAGGCAGTTACCATCCTGCTGCAACCTATCATGCCAAAACCAACACCTTACGTCAGCAGGATATGTGCTGCAGCCCACAGGTTTTTTTTGTTAATTAATATGGCAAAATAACAGAGGCAGCCACCAAAACTGCTCTTCTCCCTTGTCCAAGTGAAGCTTCCCTACTGACACAAGAAGCATTATGCATGCCACACTTAGCTGCTACTGCAGGATGCTGCATCATCCGGCTTGCTTATACTTCTCAGGAAGGCTGAGAAACTATAGGCCCCCACTGCCTCAACTGTCCCCTCACAGATAGAACATAGGTTGGATGAATAAAAAACAAGCATGGGTTTCACATCAGTATGTATGCTTTAAATATGTATATCCGTATATGCACACATACCAATCCTCCCTGCCAGTCTCAGTCCAGCACTACTAGCATCAAAAATGTTTACAAATTAAAAGAATACTAGAGCTACAAAGCTGAGTACTCTGAACCCAGACTGTAAACCAGCCTCTCTATCTGCATTTCTCAGCTTTAGTCCTCATGCACAGATCCTTTATCATGTACTATTTGCCCATAAATCCCCTACCTCCTTCAGTGCCAGTACTTCAAGTGCTAGTCAAGGGCTGTGCTCTAGTATCCTCTCCAGAAGAACTCTACTTTATTTTCTGTAAAAAGTCATAATATGCTGCTGAAGTAGTGAACATTGTATTGAAAGAAAAATCATGGTCTCTTCTATCAAAAAAAGTTTCTGTAGTTTCAGATTGCATCCTTGCCATTTGTACAGTTCCTGCAAAATGCCTATTACCTTATATAACCCCAGGCATTAAAAATAGTTAATTCATATTCTACTACTCCAAATTAATTACACTGAAACATTTTTGGCCTGCTATGCTAGGATGGTAGGTACATGCAACAACAACCAAGAGCAGAGGGCTATATTTAAATTAATCAAGTAGCCTAAGAAAAATGTTATGTAGGAGTAAGAAGGGTTTGGGATTTTTTCCTCTTAATCTCACACTTCATTTTGACCTTAAACAAATCCGGTTTTCATTTAAGCCAGCCTGTGAGCAAAGCTGAGTCAAAATCAGAAAATAGTTGTCAGCAAGTATTTTAAAATATTCAAACATTTGGGTTTACTCTTTCCCAAAACAAAACTGTTTAAGAATGCAAGTATTTAAATTTTGATATTAAAACCATCTTTTAGAGGGAAATGAAAAAAATTTTTACATTGTGTATTTTTACACCACTCCCCCCTCAAAAAAAAAAAAAATTGGAAATAACATACTTCTGCTGAAGAGAGATTTTAGACATGCCTTTCCTCACCCATTGAGAACTGGCTCAGATGAGATACCTGATGGCAGGTGCAGCACATCCTGCCCTGGATGATGACGATTTAACTTTCTGTGCTCCTCTGCTGCTCCCAAAACATCTCCTCTCATTACTAGGCAGGAAAACACTGTATGGACATCTACAACAGCAGCACTACCTGAGAGCCAAACATAAAAATAACTACATTTGTTCAGGGCTGAAGGGGACATACAATATATTCCAGATCATGTATGGCGCCACACACTGTGAAAAGGAAACAGGCTGACTATGCTATGTGATGAGCAGAAAAGTTGTATGATTCTATGAACTTAAACTAAAGGTCATATAGATGACCTGGACTTTGGACACAGCCACCTTCAAGAGTACCATTAGTATTATTTAAAAGCACAAACTCACATTAATAGGATGCTTCCAGTATCACTTTCTTAATGTTTTACAATAAATACACTGACACAACAGATTTTCACTTGTGAAAAGGGCTCTTTGAGCAACATTTACACCTCTCTGCTAGAGCTAGTGCAATATCCCATTATTAATCCCTTTATGGTCCTCCTCCCAAAAGGTGAGACAGAGCTTCCAGCAGGTTTGCAGCCTTTTGCTGAGAAAGGAAATGCAGCCCTGAAGGAGAGTGACCTCTGGGATAATGCTCTTCAACCAGTTACTCTTCAGATTTCTTAAAAGGCTGAGACATATTTATGGTCTAAGTGTGGAGGCTAAAGCTGCAGTTCAGTACAGCCATCAGACCTGTCCATGCAGCCACATCAGAACGGACTCATTTCAGGAGCTGGGACTGGTTACAGGACCTGTGCCTGTGGTTTGACCCCAAAGCCATCAGCCCACCTGGTCTAAGCCTGGCAGACCTGTAAACACCTCCAGGGAGGATCATCCAAGCCAGGAGCATCTGGCAATTCTCACTGCAGGTCATTTGGGAATTAAGATACACTCTCTGTATGTAGGGTATATTCTCAGTTCCCATGCAGGTTCTGAACAACAACATCAAACACTAATTAATCAAGGCTTATGTCTCAGCCATCTAGTGGGAGGTGTCCCTACCCTTGACCCCTGGGGGTTAGAACTAGATGAGCTTTAAGGTCACTTCAAACCCAAACCATTTTTTGATTCTATGATCCATCCCTTTATTTAGCCAGCTTCTTCTGATTTCTCCACTCCTGCCTACTAACACCTTCCTCTGCATTTCCACACCTAGGATTCTTCTGACTGGTTCCCCTGTGAACAGAGTATGTTAGATAGCCATTTCCAGCTGCAAGTGACTATAGCTCTAATCCTGCTGTAGAGAATTGTCAAAGATGAGACTCTCCTGTGATGCTTAAAATGTGGACTCCTGTTGCCCAAGCCACCATTACAAGTCACTTCATACCAGGTCTCACTCCCTCACTGTCACCTGCTCAGCTCACAAGGACTACCTCTGCAGCCTGTTCCTCAGACTCTTCTAATTAGAATCCACTAACTTCCTGCAGTACTTCATTCATACCTGACAGGGCAACAATTTGAAATACACTGGTGAAAATAATATACCCAATAAAAGGTGAGTTTAGTGTCAAGGAATAAATAATCTGTTTGTGAAGCAAAGGCACAGAGCATTTGTTCACTGTGGAGCAAGAGGAGGGGACAAAGTGCCTTATGGCAGATCTGGAAGGCAGGTGGGTTGCACCTTATTTTCTTTCCTCATTGCTATGAAAGGGTACAAAATAAAATCATGGAGTACACAGAGCAGCAGTTAGCCCTCTCAGTACAGTGTTGTCTTTCTTTAGAAGAGGGGGACTTAAGATCTTATGTTTGCATTTGACAAGGATTTCTTTAGTGCTTTTATTTTTAGAAGTATTTTAATTGATCTGTCTTTCCATCATCTTTAGTATTATGGTTTACCCTCATAAACCACATGGATCATAGAAGGGTATTTTTCTCTTGGTACCATTTGGGAAAAAAAACCAAAAAAAACGTTTTTTGTGTGCCTCAGACTGCACTACAGAACTGAAGGTACTAATTGAAATGTAAGGGTAATGATCCCAAAGCACTCATTTGAGAAACACTTTTCTACCTCTGGAGTGCTATTTGGTCACCTAAGCTGTAAAGTCAGGCTCAAGTATCCTACAGCCTTTGGTTCATGGGACTTAGCATGAATTCACTGCTGCCTAACACTGTGGCAATTCCCTTCAAGAGTCTCTGAAGTAAGCAAGACAAATAAATACTCAAGGCACTTCATAAACTGGTTTCATGCCTTACTCTCGGGCAGTGGCAAAATCCCACACCAGCAGATGAAATAAAATGTGAACAGACTTCAGATTTGATGCCCTAAACAAAAGGCCATTCTGCTTTGCTCTGTTGTATGGATCCTTCAGCCAATGACTCCCCCCAGGCCTGTGTTCCTTCCCAGGCTCAGCATGCATCAGCAGGTGTAGTGGTTTGAAAGCAAACCAAGTAAGAGGCTCCAAGTCAGAAATACAATTTAATAAGAAGAAAGAAAAAAAAGTAAATAAAATAAGATAAATGCAATAATATAAAATCAAAACCCCCACCCACCGACAGAGTCAAAATACAACCTGAGCAGGCTTATGGAAGCGCTCCAGTTGAGGTGGTCTTC
>VXBB01010374.1:32736-103333 GCA_013399915.1 Illadopsis cleaveri | reverse complement strand
TACATCCCATACTACAAACCAGAACACAGGTCAGTATCACATCTCAGGAAAGCAAGGGATTGCTAGGATCAAACATATTGCCTGTCCTGCCATAGTTGAGAGTTATCACTTCATAAATATCTCAAAGAGACTGAGCTACACTCTTAATCCACAAGCAAAGGACCTGACACTGGCATTACTGCAATGGCATAGCCTCACCCTACAGCTATGCCTGCAAGATCCCCACCACCTAGACAAACTCCAGCAGTGCCAGCACACTTCCCAGGTCACAGGAGAGAGGTATATTCAGCAGAAGCAAGAAATCCTGCACAAGCTGGTTGCCATCACACCCCTGAAGGGACACAAGGCAGGCACAGACTGCCCTTCCTCAAGCTCACTCCTGGCAGAAGAAAAGGTGGCTTGGAGGGAATACAAGAGAGGGAAACAAGGCTCCTGCTCTCTGCCTCAAGAGGAGGGGCCAAAAGAGGCCTATGAGTACATACAACAGGGGCTAGAGAGGAGGAAGAGGAGAGCAAAAGTGATCATTAAAGCTTCTTCAAAACAGAGTCCAGAGAGAGATGAACTAATAAGGCCAAAAGCCGCAGTCCTGAAGCAAGGCAGAACATGATGCTTTCATGAGGAATCCCCCAAAGCCATATCCCACCCAGCCAAACTCTTTGGCCAACATCTGATCACAATTGTGAATATATATTGAACTAAATACACTGGTTTGGGGGCAACAAATCACCTCTGGTCCCTTCATTCCTCCAAACTTGATAAATGTGATGTACAGGGAAGTCTTTGATCCTGCTCTTTAAATCTTCTGCAGGCGGGATGAGGGGTAAGCTGTTGGGTCCAACATGTTGAAAACATTTTAGAAGTTGGGAGGACAGAGGGAGTAAACAAGAAAAAATACAGCCAGCAGCTACTTGCACACAAAAATGTAATTTCTTTTTCTTTCCTGGGAAGTTCTGCTTCTGTGCTTAAGACCCAGACAGACAGGAAAAGCTCTTGCCAGGACATGAGTTTTCCTCATTTGTGGGAGCAGAGAAAGGAGACTGCTGTGCAACCTTTACCTGCAGTCTTGCTGTCAGCTGAAGGACCCTACAGCTTACTCAGGGCCTTTGTTATAAATCTATTTTGGTTGGGAGTAGTGGCAGCTGTTTGTGCCATGATGGAAGCATACTTTAGAGCAGCACTCATTTTGTGCAGTCATGTCTTCTGTAGCTTTGGACAAAGCACTAATGCCGTCTAGAAGACCTTGGGGCAGGAAGGAAGTCCTGAATTCCTCCTGAATTCTCCACATGCTACCAAGAGGATAGTGAAAGCATTTGAAGTGCAGCAGCCACTGTCATAACTCAGAGACCCCCCCCTGGCCCCAGCAAGCCAAAAGAAACAGAGGCATTTCTTACAACCACTTTCCTGGATTTGGAAGTACAAATAGTGAAAGTTACCAAGCTCTTAAAAAAAAAAAAATAAAAAAAAGCAAGTGTGCTGTTTCCAAAGTTTCCTCCAGACTGATTCTCCTGGCAAACAGAAAAGATCCCCAAGCCAAGTAACTCTACTCAGCCTCATCGTGCACATTGCATGCTCAAAGGATTAAGTTATGGTTTACTGCAGCCATACCAGGAGCACGCCTAAAACTTCACACCCTTCATGGGTAACAAACTATTTGCATATCCCTTTAACTCACAATTTTCTCACAAGCTTGCTCAGCTATTTCCTGACAACCTCCCACGGGTTATTTGGTGGTTCTTTCTATGTAGTTCATCTTTGAAACCTGAAGTGTCTCAGAAAATTCACACTGAGTAATTGGTCACCGGTGGACAGTCACCACTTAATGCTCAGGAGGCAAATTCCACGCAGGATCACAGTTTCAGCGTTCCTTATCAGAATAAGGGTGGTGCCTCAGCACTGTTATGTTTATGCTACCCCAGACAACAAGTAGGTTTAAAAAACAAACCAAAATGACCTTTGAAAGTTGTGACAGCACGACTGGTCATTTTAAAGCTAGACTGATGATCTTCAGTGGAGAGATTGACCCTTTATTTTTTGTTTGCATAATCCATATGGTGGGCCTGGCTCTAGACACTGTCTCAATGAGAAAAGCAAGAAAAATATTTTTTAAAAGTCTGAGTTATTCAAACTCATAAAGCATTATAATTTCAAACCAAAACTGTGATTTGGTTGTGCTCTGGTTTACCAGCTGCATGTCTCTCAAAGCTTATTAGTGAAGCCCACAAAGTAGCTGATTTTACCCTGGATGAGGTCTGTTTGTCCCTTTGGTTCCCCAGCACAAAGTTGCAACATAGGCTGCAGATATGCAGATGAAGAAACTGCTGAAATAAGTATTCCAGAGTTACTGAACAGCTCTGGGTATCAGCCTCTCACATAAATGTATAGGGAGCAGTAAAGTAAGGCCATGCAGCATGTATCAGTTTATGATACCTGCCAAAATTCCTTAGACCTTAACAGGGATAAAAAAAGAAGCCATGCCATTGATTAAAAACATATATTGCTGACAGTGGCAAAGTTATTTAATGACATTTTGGAGAGAATCAGAGCTTTTTCCTGAGGAAAGTCTTGTGCACCATCAGGAGAGGCGTGCAGGGAAACCCTGTGCGGAACAAAAGTGTTTGAATTGGCAGGACGGTAAGTAAATGGAAAGACATTTTCCTTCTTTGCTCATCTCTGTTTCATTGACCTTTTCTTTCAGAGGGTGGAAAAAAAGCACTTGGGTCTGTGAAGAAATGTTTGGAACAAGGAAATCCCGCAAGTGAAAAGAAGTCCTACAACTGGGAAAGGCAAAGAACCAGCCAGTGTAACCACAATACTGGATTTCCTATGGAGATAACCATCATCGATGCACAAAGCTCCTGTGTTCCTTCAATTAACATACTGTAGGTGGAAGCCAAAAACACTGGATAATGGTAAGTTTCACTTTCTACAAAGTCAAAAGCTGTTTTAATAGAAGCTTAAGTGCCTTTCTTTTCAGTTCAGCAAGAAAGAGAGTATTTTCTCAGAGGCTGACTGAACACCCACGTTGTTCAGAAGCCAGGCAGAGCGCTCCCTGTTAAGCTTATTTGCAATTACTTGGGGAGTCAAAGCTAGCAAGAGCTGGTGTCCTGGGTAGGGATAATGCTGCAAGTCTTGGTAGTAAATGCATTTTCACTGAACATATTGCCAAGAAGATTTTCTCTGGCAAAGAAGGTGATAGCTTGTCTCTAGTAAACGATGCTTCAGGGGATTGGTACAGGCTATTGGGGCATATTACGTAAGCATGAGCAAAGACATGAGCAACTTTGTCCATCTTCCCATTAGATGTGAACTTTTGAAGATCACACTGGTCATTTGTCATATTTAAGGGAAAGTTCTAGATGTCAACAGGAAAAATTGAGTATCTCCTATAGACAGTCTAAGATACTTCAGGAGGCCTTGTACCCCACCACTCCAAAACTTTCACAAGTTGAAAGTTACCAAGCTCTTAAATGCTGGTCCACAGCAGCCAAATTTCCCTGCAGAGGGCAACACCACAGGGCACAAACAGTTCAAGAAAAGGAGATTAAGAATGCTGCTGACCTACACATTTAATGAAGTATTTCTTCTTTCTGTCAGCCTAAGACACGACCATATAGCCATGTCTATGCATTACCACTCACCTACTCTTCAGCATTTGAAGTCTAGATGACCCTTGAAGCAAGAATCACATCATGCAGAACAAAGGACAAACTCCATGCCATAATAAACATTTCATCAGTAATGAGATCAAACTGGAGCTGAACTAAAGTCTTTGCGCCTTAGCTTTCACACCCAAAGAACAGTCGTAGAAGCTACATCCTTACATGGGTGATAGAAAAGATAAGGATTTTACATTTATGATGTAATTAAATAAATCATGCTGGTCTCCCAGTAATAAACCCACTTCTAATTATCCTGGAGCCATCTTATCTCACATGTGCTGCTTGAACACTCATTTAAGATGGTGCCAGAGTGCCTTGTGAGTAGGACAAGGTTGCCAATAAAAACTTCACAGTCCAAAGCCAGGCTTTTGAAGCCAGGCTTGCATACCAGCCCCAGTCTCTTGCACTGTATTCATTCTTAAGAAAATCATTTTAAAAGAAAACTACAGTTCAATTTTGAAAGGGGTCTGGGTGAAAGAAATCAAATAAGAACTTGGAATTGATGATTTCATAAGCAACATAAAGGACTTTTTTCCACTTGTTACTGTTTTAGAAAATGAAACACTTTCCAACTTTCAACATCAAATAGCCTAAATGGTTGGGTTTGATAAAGGGCAGAAAGAATCTCCAAGTTTTTCTTGAAATCCTCTAAGATCCCAAATGCACCTCTTCATAGTTTCCAGTGAATCTTTTAACAGAGGTCCTTTTCCAGAAGCCATACTTGTTTAGGGTTTACTCCTTGCCCCTTACATTTATTCTCCTCACCTTTTGCTGTTCTCACTGTGAATGAAAGTCATGGTTCTTTATACCCCTTTTAAAGAAGATAAGTGCATAAACAACCACCGAAAATGTGTCCTGCATAAGTATGTCAGTTATACAATTAAACATTTTCTCCTTCTCGTGATATGTTTTATTGAGATATAAATCAGGACTACGAGGCAATTTAGCACAGACAGGAATTTTATGGAGGGGGTGTGTAGATCCCCTGGGCTCGTCTGGAAAATGAGAAACATACTCATAGATGACACAGCTTGCCGGGTACAAGATCCACAGGAGCTAGAGAGCACTCCGTCTAGACTGAGATTTAACTCTCTCATTTAAATCAAGTGAAATAGGACTGTGCTGGATGCAATTGCATTAAAACCTTTCTGTGGTGGATTAAGGAGCTTTTTGCAACACCAAGTCACACTGAAGAAATTGTGTGGGCAGAATGAATTGATGCCAAATCACAGGGAGAAAGCAGGAGCTGAAAGGTAGCAAGTGTCTCCCTGTGTTTAACAAGGCTTTAGCTGAGCTCACTTTCTTCCACTAAGCAGAAGCTTTCCCTTCTCTCCTGATAGAGAAATGTTTGTGCCACACTTTGCTTTCTTACAGTCAGGAGTCTCAGTTGCAGAGCCTCTCTATTTCCCTCTAGGAAGGTGTAAATTGGGGTCAAATAAAGAACTTTGGCTTGCTTGCACTTGGAACGTGCCTGGAAACAGACAGGAGGATTCAGATACAGCTTTTTTCTTACTCTCAGAAACTGGCCAAAACCACTTCCCTGTACTTTGGCCAGAGGGCAAAGTCCCCATGATGGAAGGGAAGTCTCTGCCTTGCAGTGCTGCCCAGCAGAGGTAATTGCCACATTGACATTAATGGAGGGATCCTGTTCCTTCCTTAGTTGGGCTATGAGATGTGTACAGTCACATTTGCTCAGTGTCCACCCATTCTGACATCCCCTCCCACCACATCTCCCAAGTCCATACTCAGGATTTACAGAAGGAAGCACCACAGTGTTTGTTTCTCCAGCCAGGCCTGCACCCAAGGATCTGCGGCATTACCATCCCCCTCACCTAACAAAGACAAGGAGCCTTGGTTGTTCTCTCCACAGTCAATAGAATCTGGTGTTAGGCCCTGAAGACACCTCACCCCCAGCATCTCAGCTAGGCAGGATACATTTCAGCCTTCCTGCCCAGAAAAATATAACTTGTACCTAACACTAGCACCTTCCAAAAACCAGCCAACTAAGCTCTGCCCACATGTCCTAATGCCTGCACAATAATGGGGCAAGGGCAACATTTTCCTCTCTGTGCACAACCCAGCCCACACCTGGATTCAGGGTAGCTGCATGAGTAAATTAAATTGTCCTCTCAGTTGCTTATTTGGAAGCAAATGGCAGAAACAGACACAGCAGTGAGTTATAAGCTGAAACAAGTCCACAGGCTCAGATGACCCCCAGGCAAGTTATATTTGAATCACTTACTTCCCTCTTGACATGCAGCACCTGAAAGCACATAGCATTCATTTTTTTTTATCCTTAGGAGACTTCCACTGTCCAGCACTGACAACTCACGATACATTCTCCAGAGAACAAGATTACATGCTCCACCAGCTCCCAGATTTTGCAAGAATGCAAGAATCCCAGCATTCAAATAATTTTTTAAGCAAAAATATGTATTTTTTTTTTACTCAGCCTTCAGTGCTTTATTTACTTTTGCAGTTGAGACCACAAAACCAATCCACCTGGTTTGTTCAGGCAGTGACAATACACTCTTCCTGAGGATGTCCTTGCCCAACATGCCATGGTGAATTTTCTCTGCACATTCCCTGGTACCTTGCTCTACAGTAAACTGAGCTGCTCTGACACTTGTTCAGCAGCTCACCCCCAGCCCCTGACCTTCTGCACTTCATCCTGGGCTTCCAGCTGAACATATACACCCTGGATAATTGTTAGGGTTTCCAAACAGTAGCTAAACACAGGTTTGGCATCAGCAGCAAGTTCTGAATCAGGCTTCAGTAGTATTTTCTGACCAGAGCCTAGCAAGGGGAGAGGCCCCTTGCCAACACGGAAGGGAAACTGGGATTAATACTTGCACTAAGACCCACAGAGAAAGGGTGGGAGGGCTAGAAGAACTCCTTGTAAAGAGGTTGAGGGTTAACAAGAGAGCATAGTACCTTTCAACCCTGTTTTGTTTTGTTCTTTAAGGTGCAGTAAAACGTATTTGTACCCAGTTCCTCAGTTTACAAGGAAAGCAGGTTGCCTTAAAGGTTTTAAAACTGGCCTCATCTGAGCAGCAGTTATCCAGACTGGATTTTGGGGATTACATTTCACTCCATGAATAATACTTACATTCATTTTTTCCATCTACAACCTCTACTTCTAGTTGACAGAGATGCTTTATTTTCATCTCCATTGAAACACAGAAAGATAAAGGCCTGAAGCAGCAACTACCAAAAATACAGGCGATAACAGATGTTGTACATAGAGCTTTAGGTCACCAAAAATCAACATGGAGAAATTTGGGTATAGTGTTGAGTGAGGCCACAAGAAAAACTGAGTATCTTAGAATCGATTTTGAAGAAAAGTATCAATTGCTTTGATTATATATACATGAAAAAAAAGGAGCTTCAGACTAAATTAGCAGTGGAGGTAGAAAATATACGATAACCTAACATAGACAGAGAGTTTTGTATGCTTCCCATTTGTTTCCCATCTGCTATGCAAGTAGTTAATTCATCAACATACATTGGCCACAGTTTATCTAAAGGAAGCCTGGCCTTGGGAGCAACTCCTGCATTTACTGTTCTTTAATGCAGCAGTAAAACCTCAGGGACAGCTCATAAGCAGAAAGTCCATCCCCTGATAATCCTCATACAAAACAGAGCAGTCCTCAGGACATGCTGGCAGACAAAGCAAAGTGTGGAAAAATCCTAAGCCTTTTGTGACTGTGTCCAACCCAGTAAGTGCTAGACCGCAGCCAGGTACAAGTTTAAAGCCAGTTTAGTCCTCCTTCCTTTCCAAGTATGCCAAAGTGCAAGAGAGGCATATCTCATACTCCAACCAAATGGAGAATAACAAGAAAGAGAGATACAGAGACTTAGCTGAAATTTACCTTCTGGGTTAATGCATCCTGGACCAACTGGAGAAAGTATCCCCGAGTTAACAAGGATGAGTGCAGGAGGGAGAGCATGGGGGTCTAGATGACAAGTTTATCAGCTGTTGAGCAGCCTGGTACTTGAGGGCTGGGCTCTTCCAGTGTACAGTCTTTTAATATTACCTTGGCCAGTAAAAGACAGCCTCTACTTGCTACATTTCACTGTTGTGTGGGGTTACCACATTGTGTATCTGGATCACCAGGATTCACATTAAAAAAACAGCCAAAGAAAACACTCTTTGTACCAATATAAAGCCTTTTTTTGAATGGCCATTTTATACAAACCCGTATCACATGGTCACCATTGCCATTCCACTGGAGAGTAGGGGATCCAGTTAATACAGATACATAGAAAAAGACTAGAATAGGTCAGTGCAAACAATAAATGCTTGGAACCAGTGCTTTGTTGGTCAGAAGCAGTCAGACACCAGGGAGAAGTCGGTACTCCCTTTTGATCTGGCTGAAGCCATTAGGTCTGAAGAGCGCAAAGAGAAAACCAGAGCAAAGCCCCTACCTTTCACAGTTTCTCTAATGTCACTTCAGCCAGAAACTTTACAAGAAAGACAGATCTACATCACACCCAGCAATGCAAACAGCTCAGTGGAGTGTGGCAAGGCAGGACACCCCGAGGGCCACCCACAAATGAGCTGGCACATGCAGGGACTCAGGACCAGCCACCACACCTGCAGGCCGGGCTCAGACCCAGAGCAAACATTTGCCTTTCACAACAAAAACAAATGAAAGGCCTTGGGCTGCCACAAATGAACATAAATATTTTTCTCTTCTGTTTTGTTTTTTGTGTGCCATTTTTTTTTTTCTTTAAACTAACAAAGAGCAGGGTAGAAGTGAAGGGACTCTCTGAAAACACTTCAAAGATTTATTTACTTTAATATATAAGCAAGAGGATCTACCATCTACTTAAGTTCCATGAATACATACATTTCTTATTAGCAGCATTATAATGCCATTAAAGAACAGATTCACTCATCTGCCTACAAATTACTCTGCCTTTGCTCACAATGCCTGTTCATTTCCCAGAATATTTTTAAGAAGTCTTATGTAACTTTAGTCTTTTTCTCCCTTCTCTCAATCATGACATTTCTGTATGCTCATGATTATTTATTTGGCATGACATTTTGATGTAAGAGAACAGCCAAGTCTTGTGTGCATACATAGCACAGAATTTCCACTTTAAGAGACTTAGATTCTGTAATTTACAGATGGCATAGAAAACTAACTTAAGGAGTGAAAGTTGAGAGGTGTTATCTGTGCATGTCTTTTGGCAAGACAAATTGAAGTAATATCATCAACTTCAGCTTTAGACAACTTTTGCCCTTGGCCCTGAACCCAATATTACACCTTGAACCTTTCTCTGCTATTGAACCAGAAAAAACATCTTGACTCTATGCAGCTGGCCTGCTCTAGGATACTGCAATACCACCAGCAGTGGCATCCCAAGCCTGATCAAGTGGACAGGGGAAACAAAAACGTGGCTTGTCTCAGGCTCCCTGCATGAGAGCTTAGAGATAGACACAGGTCTGTAGTTTTCTCCCAGTGACACAAAGCTTCTCCTAGACCCTGGGTGACTTCTTCCACAGTTGAGCCCAAAGCCATTTGCAAGTAGCAGAAGGACTCAGTCACTTCCCTGGATTGCAGAACTCACCTTGCGGTTAAAATCAGGCTTGCCCAGGCCAAGCAGCAAACAGAGACACTTCCCTCCATCACACAAGGGATGACAGCAGCAACACGGGCCTTGCCTCCCTGCCCACAGCTATGCAAACCCTAACAGCTACAGACACCTGGAAAAGGAACTGCTGGCTGCTTCCCTCCCTGCTAATGAAGCATTTGAGCTATAGCCATTGTTTATTCAAGAACCTAATAAGAGATGACTGTGGCTATTTTCCACTTAACATCATTAGTTAAACAGAAATTGATTGCAGATGGAGAACAGCCACTGTGTTTTATTACCAATGATTTGTTTCCTGGGATTTAAGAGCAGATCTAGTTTGGCAGATCTGTTCCCTTAGGCTCCAGACACTACAAGGTGTGGCCACACTCCGTGTTTACAAGCCATTAACAGGGCTCACTTTTGGCTGTTTTCAGCTCCAGGCATGTCAATAAGTCTTAAAGGCTCTGTGTGAGAGAACATGAGTAGAGCTTAGTTTGTTTGTTATCTGTCAAAGACTGCTGACATGTTTTAACTATCTCATAATAGAAAAGCTATCCACTACAGGCAATCATTACTGGCTTTCAACAGAAGACCTCAGCAGCCTTGAACAGAAATGGGCAAAAAAGGCTTTTATATATCTTAAGTCATTCAAGTGAAACACAAAAGATAGCTCCAACCCACCCAGTTTAGTTTGGCTGGGCCTTGCCACTCCCCCTATGTTGTAGCAGATGAGATTTGTGGAACTACACCGGCAATAATTGGAATACAAGCTTGAACTCTGTCAGGCCCATCTTTCCACATTTAACACTGAATGCATACGAGATCCCACTCAATTTCCAATTTTCAGCTGGTGCCTATTAAAAATGAGACCAAGATAATTAAAACAAGCAGTGGGTGTTCTATCAAGCAAATAGCTTCAGAAATCTTTACTGGCTCCCAGGACATAGCGGGAAACAGTGCAAAATATCACTGTTGAAAATCTTCTCAGGAGCCTGTCTCAGATTTTTTCACCTCGCATTTCCCTCTTCCGTGACTTCTCCCCTTTGATACTCAAAGGACAGGTGCCCCCGGTTCCCATTCTGCAAGGTACCTTCCATTTACAGGGACATCAGCAAATGACAGCACTGGTAGGGTCTTGTAGGACTGTATTCTCAGCATTTAGCTATGCAGTATCTATAGAGCAATTGTAAGATTCTGAGATTCCCTACCGAGCCTGACACCTGGGGTACATAGGAACCACCTTATTTGAAACAACTAAGTGTCCTTCTAATCCATGTGCTGGTTTTGGTGTAAAACCATCTGTCTTGCTGAGATACAAATAACCTAGCAGTGTCCCCAAAGGAGATGCTTGTCCCTAACCTCCATTGGTCACATGTCAGTTCATGCCTTGAGTCTGAAAATTTATAGCCCTTCCACTGGCTTCTAACCCATACTGACCACAAAGCCATCAAATACCTGCTGGCACCCAGGTTATCACTGGGACGAATAAACTCAAAGAAAGAGATTGATAGATTGTCCTTCCAGGTTCCCCATGACCACAAAACAGAAGTGGCCCACCCTGAACCTTGCCATCCTCATTTCACATGACCACCTATAAAGCCATACTTCCACGAAGCCCATGAAAGAGATGACAAGAGATGGCAAAACTGTACTTACTTTTTTTTTTACCTTCCCACCACCAAACAGGAAGTTTCAGGGAAAATATTTTCAGGGAGTTACTGAGACTAGTTACAAAATGCTTTCCATAGTGCCATATACAGCAGCTGATGTAGAAAACACATGGTATAAATTGTAATATTTTAAATAGAAATCTTAATGTTCTGCTGACCCTCCCTAATGTTATGTCACATTTCAGACTAACATCTGACTGATTACCCAAACTTGGGTCAAATTTGCAGAAGGCACAAATTATGCAGGGCATGATTTCTAGCAAATCTAGTTGGCTAAGTACCCCAAAGTTTTCTTTCATGTGACTATCTCCTGTCCAGTACAGTGATGAATATCAAGTGCAACAATGAGATTTTTTTCTCATATGGCAAATTCTGTATTATTTCTCAATAATAAGCACCATAAGTAAACTCATATTTCTCAAGACTTAAAAGTCCATTTGATGTCAAAATCTACACAGTTCAGTATCACTAATGGGTGTGCTAGCACTGCCTCCTGTGTGACCTTGTACAGTGGTATGGCATTTGTTAGATTGTTCAATGGCACTACAATCAACTTGCAAATTCAGATTTCATGAGAGAGTTTTTGTTCTTAAGCAGCAGGACTGCTGGCAACACTGTGTATGTTGTGGGCAATTGCGTGTGGTGTTTTGTGCAACATCATCTGCAACATTTTACTTTAGATCATCCCCCCCATTCCTCCCCAAAACAGGACAAGACTCTAAGGATGATTGAGAGCTAAAACATCATGGGGCCTCAAGATAATACTCCATCTGTAGAGAAAGAATAAAGAATCTGCTGCAAATACAGTAAGATTAATGCAGGAATCATCTGCTGGCATGGCACACCCTGGGAAAGAGGCTAATTAAAAAGGATTTGTGGAAAGTCACATAGGATTACTCTACTAAAAGCAGTGGCAAGATATCTGAGTTATCAGTGATTTTTAAAAGTACTAATTAAGGTTCTAGAAAACAGCTTTACCAAGAAATTGAGACCTCCAAGTTCATTTACACTGGAAATACTCTTCATATAAGTTCTGCAAGTATTTACAGCTTTAGAAAACTCAGAAAAGTAAAGACTAGCATCTTATTATCTCAATGCTCTAAATCCTCTTCCCATAAACTGCCAGGGTAATGACTTTCATTTACATCAGTAACATGGTCTGAAGAAGGAAGGTAGTAAAGTTCGGGTGATTTTATCAGCTGAAGCATGTGATGCACAGGACTTGGTTCCCAGCAAATTAAACTAGCAACCAAATTAAGGAGGTGAAATGCCAGCTCTGCTCTTCTGACAGGTATTAATTTTGCCCAAAAAACATAGTGGTGAGTTTTTAAAAAGAAAACTAGAAATTGAGTCACAGGGCACCTCCTTTTCCACCTCTTGTCCATTGAGGACACTGCTGTGCACTTCAGGAACATGTGTTCATATACCTGGTTTTCACCTGCTACCAGGAAAAGCTAGGTCTTTCCTTGCATTCAGGGAAGGAAAGAACTCACTTACAGAACACCTGTAGCATGATCAAAATTGCATCTAACAATAAAGGGAGACAGACACAGCCAGACATGTTTTCAGAAGTAGGCATCCTTTGGAGTGCCATTTGTAGGAAGAGATACAGATTGTGTCACTGAGCACAGAGCCTCCTCTAGAAACAGCTCAGGTGCTCCCTCAAGCCAGAGTCATTCAATCACAAGCTACAGCATATGGGCAGGTGTCACAGCAGGGCTCACCTTAGCAATGGAAATGAGATAAGACCCACACTCTTGCTCACCAGTATGAAAAGGGTCCCAGTTTATTCCTCCTCCTAACTCAGCTTACAGACTCCAACTCCTCACTGACTCTGACTACAGCAAGCTCCCACTGTAGGCTTCCCTTGCAGACTCTGAATGCAGGCTCTTACCCAGCTAGACTCTGACTGCAGGTTCCAACAGCAAACTCAGACTGACCTCACAGCAGTAAGTCTCTCTCCCATTTGGTCAGTCCCCATTCGGTCCATCTTTCCTTTCATTCCCCAGGATCCTCCCCTGACCCACCAACCCACCCTTTTATCACACTCATCCTTGTTGGATATAGCTGTGATCTATTAAGGGTGAGGCTGTTTTGGTAATTAACACAGCTGTGACTCATTGGGGTGAGATTGCCTGTAATCCCTTCTCCTACATGCAGGAAAGTTGCATTTCTGCACTGCCCATCTTGGTCCTGCATCTTGGCCTTGCTTCAGAGCAAAAGAAGCTTCATTGTCAGGGCCACCCCAGCCAAGGTTCTGGCCAAGGAGCAGTGAGGGATGGTACAGGAGAGTAAATTCAAGAGCTAATCCTTACAGAAAACACAACCTCATGTTGTGATAGGGCCTCCTGTTTGGAAATTGAAGTGTTAAATCCCTGAGCCAAAAAGAGTAGAAAATCTTCCTTACAGAAGCAGCAAGAAACAAGACAAAGAAGCCTTATTCTTTGCTTGGTAACAGCCAAGAGAGATACTTCATGGTTTTGTAATGCCTTGAGAGGGCAAAAGTAGCTTCGTGGTTTGGTGGGATGAATGATGATGTGCATTTAATTCATATTTTGGATTACTGGAGAATGATGACTAGAGAGGGTCATAAGCCATGAAGTTCAGATCCAGGTCTGAAACAGCTTTAAGCATTGCAGAGCATGGGGTGACAGGCCTGAGGCTTGGGTTTTGCTCTGGATCATTAGAGAGAAAATGGTCAGTTACACAGTTTAGCTCTGGAATCATTCCCGAATTTGTCTAGATTCATGGGTTTGGCTTGGATCCGTTAGTGGTAACAACTGTGAGCGAAAGCACAAGGGAGGAAGAAAAGATAACACAATGGCATAAATTCCAGTAGCTCATGGAAGAAATACGTTTGACCTTTATTATCTACTAAGTTCTAACTCTGATGCTTAACTCTGGTTTTTCCTTTTAAAATACTGTCCCTGGCAGAATGGAGTCCAAGGAGAAAATAGACTCTGGAAAAAGTGTGAGACTCTGGGGAGACAGTTATTTACTGGCAGTTTCACAACCGTCCCTGCACTTCTAATGAAATTTCATTTGTCAAATTCAGTGCAACTTGGTGACAAGCCAAGCTTATTCTGTCTGCCTTTTAGCTTAGAAACATCCCTTTGGTCTTTTGCTCTCAAGCAGTGCCTTTAATTCATTTAAGAATAAAAAAAATTTGCAGCTTGTAGCTAAAAAGCTGTCCTGAAGTTCTCATGGACACAATTTCTTATTTTATCATGAAAAATGAGTTAAAATTTTGAACTGCGTTTAACACCATGCATAATAAAACATGCTCCTCACCAATAGTACTTCAAAGGGAAATATACACAGCTTTGGCAGAAAAAAAACCAACCCACAACTGGTTATGATTTTCTATGGACTCACCATTGTCTGGGATGAGGCCACCTAATAGGAGTCTGGACTTAACATCCTTCCAGCATAGGACGAAATCTGTTGCTTCTAAAGAGGCAATGGATCTAACTCGTTATTGATGGTTTTTAACATGTGAGGCTTGGTTTGTCTACATAGCTTGCTCTACATTCCAATGGTAGGTAAACCAGCTGAGCTATTTTGACTTCTCCTGGTTAAAATACTACTTTAAGCCTGTTGAAAGTTTTTGCATGTTTGGGTCTTAGAGCAGAACTGTCAACAGAAACAGTCGCAGGTTTGTTTGGATTTAGGGAGAATTAATGAGAAGAGTTAGCACAAACAAAATGATCACACTTACTACATTGTTCAGGAAAAAAAGAAGAAGACAAGAACCCAGTGATTTATTTTAGACAGCCTGAATAGCTGGAGACAGAGAGCTAAAATATGGCAAGGAAATTGCTACCCTAAACAAGATCCTTTGAGGAATTTGTTGATTTTTTTTTTTTCTGCCTGAGTTATGAGCCCTTGGAATGCACATACCAGTGAATTGCTTGGTAATTTGCACAAACATCTGTTCCTGAGGTCCTAAAGCCACTGTATGTCCCTGAGTGGAAATATTAACGTGATAGAGAGGGACAGAGTCTGACTGTTTGCCAGAGTCTGGCTACTTAACCTTGTAAAACACGAGACACTCTAGCTTCTCCTACAAAACATGGGAGCAACTGAACACATGCTGGCACACACACAACAGTGAACATGGGGATGCACACACTCACTTGCCCTTTGCTTGAAATCTTCAAGCTTTTGTTCCAAACTGCCCAAAATCTCATGGAAGCATCATTGCTGTGGTATTGAACACCTCCTGGCTACATATCTGGTGGTATGACCATCTCTACTGTATGGGGCCCCTTCTTCCTGACAGAAGTGTTGTTTGTGCAGTGAGATGTTTTCTTTTGTTAAAGAGGTTTGTTTGTGTTTTTGTCTAAAATATAAATACAACCATAATTATAAACATAAACACACCACAGTTTTATGGCACGAGATTTGTGTGGGTGGTTTGGGTGCCTAATTGCCACATTCTGCATAAAGCCTGTGGTTCCAACCCTGAGAACCTCTGCCTGCAGACACTGAACCTTGTTTTCTCTTCCATTAGCTCCAAATTGCTTTGTGCCTAATAAATGTTAAATACTGGTCCTACAGCAGGCTTGTTAACTACACGCCCCCAAAACACATGCCCAAGTGGAGGCTACAAGAACTACACTCCTCTTTTATAAAGGGAGCCAATGGCTAAATTCGATTTCTGGGACAGCAGAAGCAAGACCTCAAATCTTTCTTTGCCTAATATGAAACAAAACAGTGCTTGACAATGGTTTCTCAAACTCTCAGGAGGCTGACTTAGCAGCTATGTTACAAGTTACCTGGGAGTGATCCTCCCATTGTCTCACGAGGGACTCATTCCACTCTGCTCCCTCACCTAAACCGGGACAGAGATAACACAGGAAGTAAGAGGGTACATCAGTAATCCAGCAAGCTGTATGCTCTCCTGGAAGCTGAGCCTCAAGCTGCCTTTCAACATTCAATTATATCAGGGACATTCACAACATCCCAGCAGGGAGAAGGAGACCTAAACTGAAGGACCCCTCTTCTTTCAGTTCTTTTTTTTCCCTGGGGAAAAGTAGGCAGACTCCCTTTGAACCCTTCCCCTAACACCCTTTGCCAGTCTCAGAGGCCAGGGAACTGACCCACTGTAAATGGTGCTGCTCACAGCCTCCACCCTGGGGAGCAACTGCAGTGGCCTCCTGTCTCCATGTCCCCCTCCTCCTACTGCCGCACAGCTCAGTGAGTGAGGGGTGAGGGATCTGCTCCTCCCTTTCAGGGTGCATGGTGGGCACTCTGATTTCTAGCAGCAGTGGATTAAGTTCAGTGACTCAAACAGCTCAGCCTCCTGTCTAATTCGAAACTTATCTAAGAAAACTAGGGCTGCAAGACCTGCTGAGATCATCTAATATCATTTTCTGCCCACAGGCAAGGTCTAACATCTCTGGGCTAACCCCAACACGTGTTTATTTAACACGTTCTGGGAAGGCATATGAGAAAGGAGAACCCATAAACTCATTCAGATTCCTACTTCACTACTTTATACTCACAGAATTTATCTTTTTTTGTCATACAGTCAACTAACTAGTCTTTTCTTCAAATTTATTTTCATCTTCTCCTGACACGTCTGAAAGAGAATATTAACTTGATGTAAAAATACTGAAATTAAATTTCAAAGTTAAATCTCTTCTACTGAAGCTAGTAATTAGTAGGCAATTTTTCAAAGCAAAATAAAAGGGAATTGCTGAAAAGTCATATCTTAATGCTGTGTCACTGTATATGGAACCTCCTTTTGGAGCTTTGCTGTGGATGTAGCAGCTCTTTGTTTATTTTGAAAGGATAAGTTAAGCAGTCACTCAAGGATGGGTAGGAAAAGCCTGAGGCTGGAGATTACGATGTAGCTTTCTAATTAGACTGGAATGAAAATAGGTCTAAATCCGTTGAGTAAACAAAATATGTTTGGATACTTGGTAATTGATAATAATTATGGTTCCCTTTAACAACACTAAATGCCTAGTTGTTATTTTGTGACCTCAGGCAAATGAGTAGGGTATTTGTTTTTCTTAAGCTGACTAAACTTGTAAAAGAGGCCACCACAATGACATTCCAGAGCACAGGGAGAGCTGTCATTTCATCTGCTGGCTGGTAAAAAAATAATATATGATTTCATAATGTTATCCTACTAAATGCTTGAGGAATTGCACATCTCACTAGCTGGAAGGATTTGAGGAATTAAACACTAGTTGAACAGTTCTAACTCTGAACAGTCTAACTAGGTCTTACCTCAGTGCAGGATAAACAGCCATGTACAGTGCAAGATAAACAGCAACAGAAGAACACGTTTGTTCTTGAGAACCGGGTGGAAAAGTCTGACTTTCATTTCTTTACATCAAATAAATTACAGAAAAGCAATCAATAAGTCAACTTTCAAAATACCCAAATGCAGACACAAAATAAATTATGAACATATGTTAACCAACAGGCAAAAAAATACCTAAAGAATTATTGTGGTTATCTAGGATGGGAATAGGAAAAAGCAAGGGTACATTTATACAATGGATGATTGTTAAAAGCTGACCTTTTTCTTTGGGATCTGATTTTAATGGTCAGGACTCGCTTATGCAAAAAGAGGAGATATTTTCAGCTGCATGAATAGAAGTTATGCAAAAGCACTCCCAAACCCACATGCCTGGTTAACATGTAGAGAGGTCAAGATGTGTATGTTGAAAGCATTACAGCAACATTGCCTCGTGCTAATTTCTGAAAGCCAGTGACCAGAGCAGTCCGTGTAAATGTGCCACAGGACAAAACAGCACTCGAGGGACCAGTACAGTTTGTTAAACTTGTCAATCTGATCCTTAAACTGACCTACAAAATTCCCATTTGTACGTGTGTGCATCTGTGAGGGTGAAGTGTGCCTGGTTTCCTAAGGAAATGAAAGTTTAAGGGATGCACATGTACATATTTATTAGAAACTTCACTGTGTGTGCAGATGACCATTTATCTAAACTTAAGAAACTCCCAACTCTTGACTTCCAGGGAGCCAAGAGCAGTAGCTCACCCACAGCCTATCCCAGTGAGATGGAATTCCAAATTGCTTGTGAAGCCCTTGACGTAGATATAGCAACACCACCAAGAAAACCATCTCTTTGCAGTGCAGAAATCCCCTTTGTGGCAGATATGCAGCTGCAAGTTGACTTTGCATATTGAAAATTCTGGGGATTTGTCAGGGATTTCACAAAAGGAGATGATGTATCTGCCCCTATAAGTGTCTCTGCACTCTTTATGAGACAGCTTTTTTCTGCATTTTTGGTATTTGGGATTAGACTTGGCAACAGATGTGGTTTTCAGGTCTGGGAGACATTTAATATATGGACATGCTCAAAGCAAGCTGCTCAGATTTCCAAAGATTTGGGAGATTCATACGTATTTAAAAATACTTCACTGCATTTCTGTGGATGAGTTCCAGATACTGTGGTGTCCTGCAAAAGCTTCTAGCTACCTTCTTTATGACAGCCTGGATTTTAGAGAAGGTTTTATTCACAACAGGCATAAGTCCTTTACAGCACTACCTGAGAGAGAAGAACTGTTCTGCTGGGTAGTTAGGCAGAACCTTAGTCTTCTTTCATTTATGTGGTTAAATAAACTACTGCAGCTGTAAGCAAAACTATGATGAGCAATAAACATGAAGTTTTCAGGCTTCTAGTAGAAGGTGTTTACAGTAACGGATGCTCATAAAAATATTGGCCTAAAGGAATGAGAGGTGCTAGCAGTCCAAGTGCTCCTTGAAAGAGGGAGAAGTAGATCAAGAGCTCAAATTTCCTTACATGTTAAACAAAATAAAAATAAAAATGAACCTCCCCAGTTAATACAGAGGTTTTACTCTCTGTAATTTAAAAATGCAGGAAAATATTTTTATAATCTTAGGAAGCAAAGGGAATAAAACACTTTCAAATAACCTCTGTACTCTATTCACAACTGGAAACAGGGTTCTTCCTCAGGCTAGAAGTTTCACTCTCATTTTGTACATGAGAGGAAAAGGAGATGAATCAGTCAGAAATACCAAAAAAATACAAGCACATTTTGTCTCTTACCAGAAACTAAATAATTACATTGAAATAAAGGTCATTTGGCTTTGTTTTAAAATCTCTGCCACCAAAACTTTAACAATTCCATGTAGAAAGGCATACTTTTTTTTTCCAATCTGCCTCAGTATCATTACCTGCAGTAAATAGATGATTTTGAATACACAGAATTTATTTGCTATCATGTCACTATTTTCAGGATACAATGTTCATTTGATTTCATAAGATTTTTTGATATCAAGAATCTCATACACTAGAGTCCCTAGCTATGCTCTCCACCTGCCTTTTCAATATAAGAGGACAACATTAGTGGGAAATACAATATTCACAGGTACAGCACAGAAGAGAAGGAAAAAAAGGACATTTTTCTTCATTGTCTTAAAGGTTTCCTTCAACAGTAAACTAGAAAATAACTTCTATAAAGTTAATTTAGTTAAGAGAAAAAATATCTTAAGATAAAGAAGAATGAATAGGAATAAACTGGCAGCCATTTATAAAACTGTACAGAAGAACTACACACACATATATAGTTCCAAAACTACATAGCAGTTGGATGTGAGTGGTCCGTATTCCAGGAGACATGAAGGCTTCCCATTCTGAAAATACCTGCAGAGGCAAGAGGAAATTCCCAAGTTCCTTAATACTAATCTTCTGCCAGGAGAATTGCAATTCTAAATCCTATTTTGAAGAAGCCCAGGAAGGTAGTGAACAATGACTTTTAGCAAATACATCCTCAGTTTTAAAGGAAAACTACAGAGAAAAAAGAGTGATGATATTGACATTTCCAGATCTTCCGTGTTCTGTCACCGAGAAGGGGACCAGGTTAAATTACTCCATGTCCATTTACTGTTGTTTTTTGGGTTTTTTAAGCTGAACTAGAATGATGGAAAGATTTTTAGATGCAGCTTTCAGAAAGGGAGTAAGGAGGCAAGGGGACAATTTTTTCTCCGTAGCCACCCAGAAGCCCATCCCCTCAAGAAATAGAGAGAGCCTCCAACCAAAACCATCTATGCTTCTCATAGATCTGATTATTGTCCTTTTGCAGAGGACTAGCAACAACTGAAGAAGTTAAAGATCTATATAAAGGTAGAAGGGAAGCTTTTTCTTGATTCTCTAAGAAGAGGCAATTGAAAAGTGGGAAGCAGCATGCACTAGAGGTCTGGTACATCTTGCAATCTAGTAGAAAGATACACTGGGCCTTGATCCAGTACAAATGAATGGATAGTCAGTCATGAAAACTGTGGAAGTAGAGGTCATTTCACACAGCCATTTAGAAAGGCCAGGTCCCTGATAGTGAAGATGTTGAGTTCACTCATTCAAATCAGTGCATCTGGGATGACTTGTGCTAAGCCAAGGGGCAAGCCTGAAATTTTTACATTCCTCCTTCTGTCTGCACTTGACACCAAGTGGGGATTTCTTTATGTTTCAGATAAACTGGGTTCCAGGGGTTTCAGTGTAAAATTTTAAAAAATGAAAATTTTAGCCATTCCTTTTTCTTACTCAGGAGGATACCTTTTAAGTCGGAATCTCTAGCTCTTCAATGCAACCTTTCAATAATTGATGTAATATGGCATAAAATAGGAAAAAATGTGTCAAATTGATTTCGCATTCCTTTCTCTTTGAGGTGCTTGTTGCAAAATTCTACACTACATTAATCAGCAGAGGTGCTTGGGTCAGAGTTGGTTACGCTTTCTCAGCCAGAATATTTACTTTTCACTTGCACTTATGAAAGAAGACAGACAACTTAAGATGAATTATATTACCCAACACCAGTGTTTTGAATGAAGCATGCATTCAGTACTTACTGACTGTGTTAAGGTACACTTATGGTACTTAAAAACCAGAGAAATTTTACCATATTAGTTGTAAACTGGTTAAACTGTAAAGTGAGTATCTTTACATGTAGACATAATTTTCACACATGCAGATATTTTAATATCCATTATCAATTGGGAAGTAAATTACTGAAAGCAGTTATTCTTTCCAGAAAGTACAGAATCCAAACTTTGGTTATCCTGACGGACAAAAACTTGGTCAATGGGCAGCAGATTGAAATCAGTCATGACACTTCACAAATGAAGAAAAATCCTCCCCTAGAGATAGTTTTAATAATCTGGCCTAGGGACTTCTATACAACTTCTGTAAGGGCTGCTGCAGTCCTTACCATTGAGATATTTGCATGCCAGGCTGGTAGGAACAATTTGAAATGTAAGTGTTCAAAAAATATTCAGAGAAAAGAATGGCCTGGGGGCAGAGCCTGAGAGTGCTATTTAAAGGGAAGAGCATCCAATTCCCCTGGCAAACTTTGTTCCACGTGAAATAAATTACACAATTAGCAGAACAAAACACAGCTAAATGTACACAGAATCAGACAGGGTTCAGATTATTAGAACCACGTACTGGAGTGCAAATACAGAACAACACTGCCATTCGGGAGAAAGTTCAGGGCCATTTTCACCTGTGTTTGATATTCTTTGAAGTTAGAAAATTATATCAAACAGAAGAGACATGCTCACACATTAGCACATCAAAAGCTCTGCTGTTAAACTGAGGGCCTGGCTCAATAACCACAAGATCCACCCATGAGTGTGAGCCCCCTTGAAGCTCTTTCAGTGCTCCAGGAAGAAGCTTCGCAGTTGCAGAACAGGGCTGTAATATTAAATTACACATAAATATTGTATGTTGACATGGCTAGATTTGGAATATGCACTTTGAAAATACAACTAATGCAAGATTTTAGAAACTTCGAATGTTACGAATGATTCAGTAGACCTGAGGCTATGTTAAACAAAAAACAAACAAACAAAAAAAAAAGAGCTGGAGAATGTATCTAGTTTATTTGGGTTAATGCAAACATGCCCTGAGCTGGCCCTTTACTTCTAAATCCCCACACTACCACATAACATGGGGTTTTTTTAGTACAGGCTGAAATTTTGCAGTAACATCTTCTGTATGAAATCCACCACCAACTACCATCTCTGCATGGTTTCCTGCCACACCAGTGGAAGGATGAGCTGCTGAGGCCAGAAGCCATTTTGACATCATTGTGCAACCCATTAAAATCCCAGATGAAATCAAAACCAAAAGTAAATAGTTGTGAAGCCTGTGTTTCACACTCAAAACATATTTATGGGAAAAGGAACCCATTCTATGTAGGATGACTATGCTCTACATATTTTCTTTTGAGAAAAAGAGAAGCTACTCTAGGAAAAATGAGATAGTCTGGAAGATTAGTAGAATGTAATACATAGAATTGGTCTTGTTCTTTTAATAGCTCTTCTTTGAAATGAAATCATGATTTGTAGCTAGGTGGTGGTTTTAGAGAAGGGTTGCTTTCTTTTCATTATGAGGTCAGAGACCACAAATTATGCAATAATGTCAAAAGCCTGTCCTTAAAGATCAGGTTTCTAACTGGTGGGCAAATATTTCCTTCAAACTTCTCTTGGGTGGCAGTTTCAAACCATGATTCTGAGGGATTTTAGATTATAAAGCTTTGTTTTTTTCCTGTGTCCCCTAAAGAAGAAGAAAGATGGAGACTTGGTTCCAGTGCTTGCAGTAAATAACTCCGTGTTATGTTTCTGCAGCTCCAGTTCTGTTAAATGTGATGCTGATATAGATTTATCAGGGAGAATTAGCAGGCCTTGGCCCTCTGGCCAAAGGCAAGTGTGACAAATGCCTGCAGGATGAGGGTGGATGTTGCACAGCAGTGCACATCTCCTGGTCACACCAGGGCTGTCCCCAGCACACAGCACAAACGGCCTCTGCTGTTTGCCAGTGAGTGGAGGAATGTCACTAGCATGGCAAACCCTCTTTCTTCTTAATTTAATAGCAAATCTGTCACACGGCAGGACAGAAAACCTTTGGTTTTCCTGTATAAAGACCCATGAACTGCTGAGCTCCCAGCAAAGACTGTATCCCTCCCTGAAGATATAACTGCTCTGATGGTGAACAATGACTGCCTGCCAGCAAAAAGGAAAGAGAGCCTTCTTTCCTGAGTTATGACATTCAGCAGGATTGGGTTGAGTAAAGTAATAAAGCTTCTTCAGCAGCACAGCTAGTCTCTGCTGAACTAGCCCTGCGTTCCTAGAAACCAGCCCTTTTAGAAGACGCTTCAGGACAGCCACTGCATTTGCTTTTCCCTATCATTTGGTTTGAGTGGATGTCCCCACCTACATTTCGTCCATGCTAAGCCTCTCATAACTGAGTAAGAGCTAGCTGCAGAAAGTTGCTCCCACAAGCTCCTCACAGCGAGGCCTTTTGCAGACTCCAACCCCAAAGGGCTGAGTCTTAAACACTGGCAAGGAGTTGGCAGATGCTTGGCAACCCAAAAAGGTGGCATATAAGGATTCCTTGTATAGGATAGCTTTTAGTATGGAGTCATGCCAGGATGCAAATTCTAGTTAGGTACCCACCTAGGAGGATGAAAAAGTTAAGATTCATTGTGGTGATACCTTCAATTTAAGCAGAAGCCAAAGCAAAAAGTAAGGGCCAGTTGTATTGAGTATTTGGGCAAGAATTATTGTGCTGCATATTTTCCATTTGTCCTCCTGTCCTAATTATTGTCCTACTGTACCCAGTGAGCAAGCTAAACTGAGTCTAGCCTTCCCAGCATGCCAGTTGCAGTTCAGAGGACTAAAACAGTGGGTTTCATCTCTTTGTGAAGAATAATGGCAAAGCATGGGTCACAGCTGGCACTATACAGCAAACTTTCTGAGTCCATTTTGTTCTTGCCGCTCTGCATTGCAAGTTGAAAACCACATCCTGAATATCTGTATACGACCTCAAAACCCCGGGTGAGAGGTGTGATTTCAGTCTAAAAACCCAGAAAGATACATTTTGTCATGGCAGCTAGCAAGGCAGACTACTGATGCACAGAGCAGTGTATTGATGCATGAGTTAGTTAATCAGTGATAGATTTAAGGGTCTTTTACCTATTGCACAAATTAGTAGAAACAGAAACCCAGAGAGAGTAATTTCCCTTTACAGTATCTTTGCCTTCTACGTTTGTTCCATCAAATGAACAGGCTTTTCAAAAGTCCTGGGAAAAACTTACTGGCTACTTTGAGCACTGAGATGCTTGACTGCAATGAATCATTTTCTGTTCCTTGCTGAACCAGGGGAGAGGCCACTTTGTATTTAAAGGATCAAAGTGGCAGAGGTCGTGGTCGCCTAAGCAAGCAGGCTGCGACAACTTCACAATGGATGAATTTTCACTTGGCTGAACCTTAGGGACTGGAAACTGGCCCTGATTTTTCAACCACTGCTACTCTAACTACCAAATCTTTCCTGCTCCCAGAATTCCTGGACAAAATTTTTACCTGGAAACAACTCAAATATATTTTGAAGACATGATGATTATTATTTTATGTGTTTTCTCCTCTGCATGTCTAGCTCCTGCCAGAAGAAACATTTTGAAGAGAGGGAGAAGCAAGTCTCAAACTCCAGCTCAGCTTTGCTAAGCCAGGATATTTAGGTATCTTGGCCATGATCCCAATAAACATTCAGGGGTTGGATTCAAAAGGCTCAGGCCCCCCATTCTCAACTATCCATGTAAGGACAGGTATAATGCAATTGGACATATTGGCTATTGCTGTCTTCCTGGAGCTGCAGCTGTGTGTCAGCTGGAGTATCCCAAGACAGACGTGTCTACGGACTCCATGCCCAGGTAACCCAGGCCCAGTCCTTGTGGATCCACATTTACTCCTGAAAGTCCTATCCCCCTCAATATTCACATAACTAAATGAACCACACATCCAAATCACTTTGATTTTTGAGGACAAGGACAACACAGGCCATAGAGCAAGTGAAATTCAGCCTGGTACTATTTATAGCACTACAGCACAGGCAATGATATAGTGGGGGAGATTCAGTGAAAATACAGAAGCCCCACCTATATGTAATAAATCAGAATTATTACCCTACCCTATATGAATACAACTCTCAGCTACTTCAACACAAGCTTTATCAACTGGACTGGTGTCAAGAAACAGCAATAACTCATAAAACTGAGCAGCTTCAGTGCAGTTTGTGGGTTCTCCACACCACCAAGATCTTGAAGCAATCAAACATAGGCACCATCTTTAGGATGTATGGCTAGCTTAATCAAGCAGTTATATCACACATGTCTTTAAAACTGGCATGCCTGATATAGTTTAGATTATCTGGGGCACCTGCTTACAGACAATACATCTGAAATCTAGAACCACAACTATATAAACATGTCACATGCATGTTTGTTTTCATGTCCTGAAATGCAGAACAAACCCTGTGAGAGAAAACAACAAACACTAAAGCTGAGCTGAAAGCTGTCCAGACCTGCAGGTGGAAAAATTCCTCTCTGCATCAGGTGTCTTTCATTGTATCACCATGCAAAGAAAAGGCTAAAAGATCCAGACACACTTTTTACTCATCCAGATTTTTGGGTGGTGAAAAATAGCAAAAAGTGACCAAAAAATCACAAGTTTTTACAGAACTCTAATTTTTCTAGAGAGTAAAATAACGAAACATCTACTGTCATACTCAAAGAGGAGAACTGAAGTCAGCAAACAGAGCAGCCTCAAAGCCTAAGGAAAAGGGGCAGGAGGTGCACTTGCTACTCACCATATGAATGGATGCAAAGAAAAAAGCAGACCTGACCTTTCAGGGAGACCTGGAAACAGCCTCAAGAGCACTGGTCATTAAAACAAAACAAAACACACAAAAAGGCATTAAGAAAACCTCATTCCAGTGGGAAGAGGAAGTGGTTTAAGGGGATTAGCTCCCAAAAAACAAAGCTTCACTCTTCCTCAGACTGCTGAGGAGCCCCAGAAATCTTCTTCTATACTGAGCAGGGCTGTGAAAATGGACAAATGTTGGCAACCACTCAACAAATGATAGTAATGTGAGGTGACATCTCTGGACCTCAACCAGCCAGCACACAATTGTCTCATTTTCATGGTGTGTCAAATTAAATTTGGACTTTAACGCTCTGCTTGTCTTGCGCTGTTACCTCCTTTCCAGAGCAGAACACAGAAGAACATTTACAAATTTACACTGACTTTGACCTGCAGACACAAATGCCAGCCCGCAAAAAAACTAGTGCTGAATCATTTCTTTTCCTAGCTGTGACCTTTTTACCCCCCTTCCCTTTCATGTCAGACCATTTCTTCATGAGAGGCTCTCCTGCCTCTGTATCACAGAAGCATTTGGGAAGAATTGGTGGGTTTGCACTGAGTAGCTGCAGGGACATTTTCTCAACCAGGAGCCTTTCATGCTGGGCAGCAAACACAGTGCCCCTTTTCTGACAGCGCTTCAGCAACAACCATGGCAACCACCACAAATACAATCACAAACCCCAGGAAAATTTTGTAACCTATTTTACAAAAGTGCAAGGCCCCAAAATCTTGGGCTGTTACAGAGTGACAAAGCATTGACTGGATATAAAACAGACACCAATTTTGTCTTGGCACTGTAAAAATGCGAGAATTGATTAGGTCTTCTCTATCTTGAGACCAAACTGATGATACTGTGCCAGTGGTGGCACAGCTACACTTGGGTCAGCTTTGGCAGGACCAGGATTATACCTCCTTGTTGTTTTACTGGAGTAACAGCCTCTTCTACTGTGCAAACCCAGCCCATCTGGAAATACTGCTACTGAAACCAGACACTTCTAAAGCCTTGATACTTTTTTTGGAGCAGGCATTAGGAGTCCAATGTCTTGCTGCATCAAGGCAAAAAACATCAATCCCTTCAGTTGCAAAATTACTCTGAGATTTGAGCTTTAAAATGGGAGGGAGTTAATGGACTCAAAACGGCCCAAATTAAAAGTCCTTGAAGAAGTTTAGTTGATTGTGTGACTTCAGGAGACCCTAAATTTGAATTTCAGACTGAACAGGGAGCACTTGTAGAGGTGGATGAGGAAACAGAGATATCAAAATGAAAGCAGGCAGTGCCAGTTCTGGGTAACTACATGGGGATTTTTGTAAAGAGCTATCGGTATGACTGCTAGATTAGATTTGAATAAGTCTGAGTTTACCACAGAAAAATAGGACATATATTGTACCAACTGCTTCTGCTTACGCTGGAAATACTAGAAAAATTTCCTCTGCTTGTGGCATTTTGGTACTTCTGAGTTCAGATGATCAGTACACAGAGATGAGTAAAAGTCAGGGAAGGACCTGAACCAGAACTCTCTATCCAGCATCCACGTATTTGAGAACTCACTGCACATGGATCAAACTTTGTGGATAAGTTCAATGGGAAATAGATGCAGAAGAGAAAAAAAGCACAGCGATTTTTCAAAAACATTGAAAAACTAGCTCTTCAGGAACAAAATTCTGTTGTACAAGCAGACAGAGACTTATCAAGGACCCAGTTCTGTGAAGCACAGACACACAAATTAATGAAGAAGGACTTGAGAGTGCATTAAGGACGTGCATAAAATTAAGCATGTGCTCAGTTGCTCTGCTGATCAGAGAGAGTAGGTTCTACTCGCTAGCTGTCATTTCCCATTTGGAAGCCCTTGTCAGGAAGAGAAAGGGGAAGAAGGAGGGTTTTTTAGCATGATATTTTTAGATAGATTTTTAATGGAATATTTGTTAAGCTTTCTTCCACCCTTACTCCCTCCTGCCCGGTGTCTGGGTTTCGTGTGTGTTTTTTTAATGGCCAGCAATGCATCACAGTGCTGCTGCTGTTTAAATATTTGCCTGAAAAAAATGTAGTCTGTGCTTAAGAAAAGTGGTTTGGCACAAACTGGACATTTTCAAACATCCATTTACCAGATGGATCACTTTGTTCAATTACAAAGAAAAAAAAAGATGGTGAAGGAGTTGAAAATCGAGTGGAATGTTCCTAAGCACACAGCATTGTTTACTATCTGCATGTCTCCTGGCATCCTGTGAGAAACTATCAATAGGCTCTTCAGAAATGTTCCTTTCCTTTAAAAAGTCTGCATTTTTAACTATAATAAAGAGGCAGTAAATATATTCTACAATAGCCTGATGGAAAAATGTGCTAAAGTATTTCTATAAATCAAATGTAGCAGTTTGGCATTAGCTTTGAGGCAGTAAATTTAGTAAATTAGGACCAGATGATTTTAAAATAGAATCTTACATAACTTTCTAGCGTTATATATATGTTTTTTATTTTTTTTTTAAACTTAACACAAGTTTGTCTGTCTTCATAAAGTTATCTTGGCTGCTACCAGAATATGATTTGGTCTTTAAGGACCATATTTTTTGTTATTTATCAAGTGTAGAATATTTTAAATATCAAAGTAAGAAGTGGAACAGATTTCTCAAAAGACAAAAAAGGCCATAATATGTACTGATCCACACAAGGTGTGGGGTGCTTTGTATCCCTGATCGCCCTGACTATTTCACTCCTATTATTTTGATTAATAATAGTCTGTATCTCTATTCATCTTCCTTTTTTTGCCCTCCTTCCCTCTTCCCAAAAATTCAAGGAAATGTTTTCCTCCATTACTCTCTAGAGTGGTTACACCTCCTATAAATGCAGCTTGGTCCAACAACCCTCACCCATGTGCTTAGGTCAGGAGTCAGCATTTGAGATCTTGCATTTCTTATGCTATCCCACTTTTGAACTCTGCACCAGAATATCTATCTCTGACAAATAAGGAGATGAAATGATAAGAGTCTAAGGAGCCTATGCTGCCAGCTTCAGTCTAAAAATTTGGCCCTATCCACACATATATCCCTGAAACCTGCTCTCCCAGCACACCTTTGGCTTTCATTGCTGCACCAATATCTACACCACCAGACAGTCACGTCAAACCACTGGTTATGTTCTGAGGAGAGGGGATTGCATACATATGTCCTCCATGGTCTTCTTTTTGGGCAAACACTCAGTCACACCATGGTCTTTCACTGGAGGCAACGTCTTCTGGAATAGCTACTGTGGAGCCATCCCACAGCAGCTGTGCTCACTACGGTGCTACAGTGACTGGGAAAACACAACCAAGGTCCTTTTACAGAACACCTTTACTGTCTAGAGAGCCAGAGCCAACACTGTCTATCTCAGAATTTGCAGATAAAGGAGAGTCTCTCCAGTACAGACTCATGCCTTACAGACAAATGTACTCCACAGCGTTATGACACAATAAAAGAGCTAAGCCCCTCCTCAAAAGCTGTAAGGACACGTGGAGACAGATCTTTACAGATCCCAGACAGGGCTGAACTCTGAGGACGTGAAGTGTCAAATTATGACTCAAGCCCTCATCAGACTTCAGAAGCAGACACCATGAGTCAGCTGGGATGTAAGGGAAAGGGCAGACAAAGACAAGAACAGAGGTGCTGAGGGCCAGCAAGAGTTGTGCAGTCTTCCTTTCATATGATCCCGAGACTGGTGCTTCCATCACCTGTGCAAGTATCCAGGCTGAAGGAAGCAGAAGAATAACTGTGGTGGATGCTTGTGAGGGCTGAGTTATCTGCAAGTGCTGTCTCCCCCAGCAGAGCCAGCCTGCTGCGAGGAGCCAGTGAAGTCCTCAGTCCGAGGCTTGGGATGCTGCACGGCAGGGCCAAATCCTTGTCCCAGTGAAGATGAGAGAAGCTTTGCCAATGGGAGCGTGCTCTGTCCTTTTCACCCTGTCTTTGGCTACCCTGTTGCTGGAAGCATTCAGAGCTTGCAAATGGAAAAGAGAAGGGACAGAGTTCCCACATTCCTTCTCTTCTAGCATTGTTTCCTGAGAGTCCTGCAACACGCAGCAATGCAATGATCTTTTCTCTAAACGACACCACACTGAAATGCTTGTTAAAAATAACAGAAGAGGAGGAGGGGTTTGAAAGTCAGTCATTTTCCTTTAAAGAATGATTTTGGGAGAGTAGACCATAAACAGATTTAGATGGCAGCAAAGAAAACCATTTTTGGCAGTTTTGTCGAGATGCAAATTTACACTGAGTATGAGATGAGAGCTTAAACACCAACACCCAAAGAAGAGAAAAATAAGTCAGTGTGAGACATTTCATATGGTGTTCTCTGTTGTTATGGATATCAACTGATCTCCCCAGATCTGTCTGAAGCAAAAAAAAAGAAAAGATGATTGATTTCCTATCTTATATCCTCCCTCCAAACACCTCCAAATGAAGGAAATTTCCTTGAAATTCCTCAATCTTCAAAACACATCTAGGCTGAGACTTCATGCGAAGCTTGGCAGTAAAGGCAAAACAGAACTTTCTCCTTTGTAATTTTTTTTTAATTCCAAACTTGCATTTTATTAAAGTTTTATTTTTGCTTCTCCTCCTACTGGAAAAAACTGTCTGCTGGCTAGCGAACAACCACTGAGCTGATGGCCTTACCAGAAAGAAATGCTTTTGGTTTGAGAGAGTTGCTGATGAGACATGGGGAGAGAGAAAACATGAATATGTAAAATACAGAAACAGCAAATATTTTTTGCTGAAAGAAGTGTGGGAGATTTGCAACAAAATAATCTTAAAAACAGAGAGAACAAACATAACAAGCTTTGCAAGCAAGATGGACACAGCTGGCTTGTCCAGTCACAGGACAATTCCTTGAATGATGTGTAAAACTGATGGACAAGTTATGGTCAGGAGAGATTATATTTTTGGGTCATTTTTGATGTTTTGCCAAGTTAAAGTAGTGTGCATTTTGCAAATCGGAGGAAGGAGAGTATTTTGACAAGGTTGGCTTTGGTCCTGACTCCCAAAACGGGGTTAAGACACACAAATGCTCTGTATAGAGGATTCATGGGATTTCAAGGGGTTTTATGCAGTATTTTAAATCTATCTAATATATGTGTGAGGAGTTCAACACACACCCCTCTTTATACACCATTTTTGTACCTTCATGTGTCTGTACAAGCTGCTTCCACACAAGTTCAGAGTGAAGTGCTAGCATATGTGCCTGGAATTGGGCCTCTCCACCCTGCCAACTGCAGGACTGGGAAGGCAGGAGGAGGGGAAGGAGCAGTAGGCAGGAAAAGTAGACAGGAGCATGGCACCACAGACTGGGAAGAGCAGAGCTGTGTGCTACCATATTCAAGAGAAAGCTTCTGGGGAGGAGGGTTGCTGCATATTACTCTGTGTGTATGCTAGGAGGTGAGAAAGGTCATATCTCCTGAAAAAAAACTTGCTGATCCTAGTCTACAAAACCTTACTTTTTCAGGGTGTCACAGGAAAGCGAACCTTTTTATTCCTGACCACTGTTTCCTACTTAATTGTCCACACTCACACTCCTGCTTCCATTTAGAAACTCCTTTGCAGGTGGGTTACACGTTATTTGAGTCAGGACTTTGTTCCCACAAACCTAGTATTGCTGGATGCAGGTATTCAAAAGAAAATAAATACTCAATTAATTCCCATTTTAACAGTTTTAATATCTACTGTAATAATGTAACATGTTCCACGTGAATAAAATCCAAGCTCTGGAGTTTTACCCAAAGTGGGGAAAGTTCAAGTAGAAAGTTCAGGTAAAGATCTGAGCTTTTGGATGCCAGCACTATGACGTCTTAAAACTGCATGAAAAGGTTAATATGCCTAATCTTTGTGCCCAAGTTTCTTGTCTGAGGCAATTCCGGTCCCAGTTCTGGATTCCCTTCATCTTAAACAAGCTGTGATATCTAAACATACATTTCCTCTTGAGCAATCTCCCTATATTACATTTATCATATTTCATCCACACAATCGTGAACCAGGGAAAACAGAAGTCCTTTGCAGTCTCCATAGTTGTGCTATTTCTCAGCATTTCTTAGGAAAAACAAGAAAAACTGTTTTGGCATCAGTAGGTTGAATGGCATGCACGCCACATGTCTGGAAGCAAGCCGGTATTTTTTAACCCATGTATTAAAAATATTCTGTGCTGGAGGGGAAAATAAGGGAGTGTAGTCTGCGAGCACGACTGTTAGACTGGTTTGTTTGTTTGGGAAATGAATAACCCTTTGACAGTATCTCTGGAAGGAATAGGCTAGTGCGTGCTCCATGCTGACATTCTTTTCCCTCTCCAGTCTTCCCTGCATACCTCACATTCTTCTTCCTCTCCCAATAACATTAGTTCCTAGGCAAGCAGGCACTGCAGACCCAATCTGCCACGCTCTGCACCCACCTTGAAGCCACGGGCTTCTGCCATCTCTCCTCTCCCCAGTGGAGCACCAAATCTGCACCAGTGCATGTACCAAGGTTCCCAGAGCTCTTACTATGCCTCAGCTCTGCAAAGCGTGCATGACAGCTCAGCTACAGTTTGTGCTGTCCTCCACAAAATCCTCACAGCACCGCTGAGAACATGAAGTCCCCCTGACTCAAGTGCTCTACACCACCCATCTCCATGGGAAGCTGCTGCACGGACCTGGAAATGCTTTTCACAAAATCAGAGAATATGTTGATCTGGATCAATGAGTCCAACTCCTGGCCCCGCATAGCACACCCCAAGAGTCACACCACGTGCCCAAGAGCAGTGCCCAAATGCATCTTGAACTCTGTCAGGCTTGGTGCTGTGACCACTTCCCTGGGGAGCCTGTTCCAGTGCTCAAACACTCTCTGGGTGAAGAACCTTTTTCTAATACCCAACCTAAACTTCCTCTGATACAGTTTTACACCATTCCCTTTTGTCTCGTCACTGGTCACCACAGAGAGATCAGTGCCTGCACCTCCTCTTCCCCTCACGAGGAAGCTGAACCCTGCAATGAGGTCTCTCCTCAGTCTCCTCCTCTCCAGGCTGAACAGACCAAGTGACCTCAGCTCCTCCTCATATGGCTTTGCCTCAAGGCTCTTTACCATCCTCATGGCCCTCCTTTGGATGCCCTCTAAAAGCTGTATGTCTTTTTCATACTGTGGCACCCAAAACTGCCCCCAGTACTTGAGGTGAGGCTGCCCCAGTGCAGAGCAGAGCAGGACAATCCCCGCCTTGCCCACCTGGCCATGCTGTGCCTGATGCCCCCCAGGACAGGGTTGGCCCTCCTGGCTGCCAGGGCACTGCTGGCTCGTGTTCAACTTGACATTGATGAGAATCATTTCTGTGGCACTGATTTCCACTGCTGGAACAGAGATAAATTTACTTCTTTTCAATTGTACATTCTTTTACTTTTCTTCAGAGTAAGATGCATTCCTTATGCTGTTTTAATAGTCATTCCACTGTTTCCCTTTCCCATGTCCATTCTCCCCCGAGAAGGTGACTGCTTGCTTCTCATAACAAATGAAAATTGTAGTGGTATTTATACCTCTCCCCCCCGATTTTTTTTTTTTTTTTTAACTGAACAAACTTTACAGGTTTTATTCACTGGGTCAGGCTGGTGGCTTAGTGACAGCCAGCGCCAGAATATCTAAATTCCAACTGCCTTCCATGATTTCTCAAGCTAACAAAGGCTGGATTCACTTTCAAAACCTTTTGGGTGGGAGGACACCAGTATGTTTCTTTCTGGCTGGCATTTGAAGCAAAACAGAGAGGACAGAAGGAGCTGCATTTATTCCCCTTATCTGAAGGAGGGTCACTAAACAGGGCCTTGATGGTTGACTTAGAAAGTTAAATGAGCAATTCCTGACGAAACTGCATAAAATGCCCTTCTCAAGAATGTGAACAGCTTTTGTGCCTTATTGTGAAAGGAGGTGGGATGCCTGTAAGATTAGTTAGTATCTATTAAAGTAAACGTAGAATTTTAAAGCAAGGCAAGTGAACTAACCCTGTAGTTAAAAGACATCTTAGGTAAAATGGCAAAGAACAGGCAAATTTAAGAAGATAATTCTGTGTCACAATTTTTATTCTCACAATTTGACCCTTGCATTTAAATCTCACCACTACAATGACTGCTACCCATTCCTCTGTCTGCCAGGACAGATTTCTCATACTGTTAAATGGAATAGAACACTTGCTTAAAAAGATTTCCATCACTGGTCAAAGACAAACAGAGCAGACTTTGTTTTGGTTTTCTGAAATGCAAAATATTCCCTTCTTTGGGTGAGAATGAAATCTTTTTCTTATTATCTCCTAGTGAGGTGGCAGAGAGAGCCTTTCTATGCAGACAGACACGGAATCCTGCCCATGTCAGTGGTGAACTTTTGTTAACGTTCTTCTCAGGAAACAGCAGCATTTCATCTTTTTTAACAGATTTGTCCAAGCAAGCAAATTCCACCACTCTGAGTGTGTGTACAAAACCATTCCACACTGAAGAAATTCCATCCACTGCATATCCACTGAACCAGCCTGAGTAACATTATATAGCTGACAGGACATGAAGCTAATTATGACTCCTATGCTCAGAAAGTGCAGTGGCACTACAACTAAATTAATTTTAATCCAAATCCCCTGGCCAAGTATCACAGCAAGAAGAAATGCAGACGCTGCACAACATTATCCAAGAGATAGTTAGGCCTTTGTGAAGAGGGAAAAAAAAAAAAAAAGACAGCTCAATGTTTCCCAAACACAGAGCTCACAGACCCTTCCTGAAAAGACTCTCTCAGCTGTGAGGGAGACACTCTGCTGTGTCTCTCTTTTCTCAGATTGTGTCAATGGGGAAATGGGAACAAGGGGAATTTTGTTTGAGTAACCTTTCAGAGCAGGATATGTGCCTTGTGTTCCCCTATCAATTGTCACAAGGTGATAGCTGGCTGATGTGTTTCAGTAGGTATTCCCTTCCTGGCCTGCTGGCAGCTCTGTTCCATGCTGTATGCCGAGGGTTGTGGCTGGCCAGCAGCAGAGCCCAGCTGACAAGCAGTCCCGGTGGCTGCCCTATCACTTCACTTGCTGCCACCTCCTAAACCCCTCCGCACCCCAGCTGGCAACCAGGAGGGCAACGGGAAGACACAGAGCAGAGACATGACTAGAAATAAAGCAAGCAATAAGCTCAGCAGGATGGGGCATGAGAGCAGGAGACAAGTAGTGGGTTGCCCAAATGAGCAGAGAGTAATATTAATTGCCCTCAGCAAAAGCAAAGAAACAAACAAAAGACATTGACAGAAGCACAATACGAAGTCACAGAACCCATTTGCTGCTCTGCTAGAATTGCAGTGGAAAAAATATGAGGCAGTGAATCAAGCCATTGCTGTGCTGTGAAGCAAAAGAGGCACATTACATGAATTACCCTCCTGAGAACTTCAATAGGACCTTGTAGTTATAAATCCTGGCAATATAGCTCAAGCTGCCTCTGAAACACAGACATCAGTAATGCCTGGTCCCCGCTTCCTCATCAGCAAGTTTCATTGTATAATTGAGCTGATTATCCAAGGCAACCGACTCAAAACTTCCCTAGGCTGTGCCTGAAATACAATATTACATAGTAAAGGCACGCTGTCGCCAAGGTCACCAAGAACAGCAGAGTGCTTGCACTAACCACAACTATGCCTGCTGCAATCCCGACTTCTTACAGCAACACGAGGAGCTTAGCAGATCACGTTTACAAATCTCTCTTTCAAGGTATATCTAATTCCTGATATCCGTGATAGAGCATGGAGCTCCACCATGCTGCCTGCTCTGCTACAAGTGCCCCTCTGAGAGGGAGTGTTTCACCCTGGAAGAAATTAAAAACCCCCTCAGGGTAAATGGAGTGGGTGAGATAGGGGGAGGGAGGGTGCGTGAATAAAATGAGCAGTGTGGCTTCACTGTGCAGTGGTGTGCAATGGCAATCTCTTTTCCTCCATGTAAAATACCAGCTCTGGTGTCTGATCCTTCAGAGTTGTAAAGTACAGCTACCAACACTGACAGACTTCGTGGGGTTGTGCCTGAAATTCCAGTGGCATCTAAGTAAAAGTATTTAATAAGAGTTATGGAGACCGATAAAGGCAAAACAATACACACACAGGAACGCTCCAACTAGAACTTCATATTAACACATCTGTTACCTCATATTAAAACCAGTCAGGGACTTTTTACACACATTAAAAGCAATGCAAGCTAAAATAATAGCAGAAGGCAAAGCTTCTCAAATGTGCTTAGGTTTCATAATGTGATTGTAAAGCATTCTGAAAAAACACCAGTTACAAGAAAAGTACCACTATTGGTGGGATGACTGGAAACCAAATGCTCTCTGAGTTTAAATATAGGTGAAGTCAGAAATATGATGTTACTTCTCTTATTTTTGTCTCCAATACTTATTTGGTTCTAGCTGATGTGGTTTTACAATGCTTAATGCATTTATCTTCATGGCAATGGTGCCACAGGAAGAGATTATACAGAGCTCATTCAAGGAAGGGGATCTGGATGCTAGTCCAATACCATACTAACACCTCAGCCATTGCATCCTCTCATCCTCTAAACTTAAAAATAATTTTCTACTTGGAGTATGAAGGGCAAAAACATGCAAAAAGAAAACCAGTGCTTCTTTGATTCTTAACTCTTCAATTAAGAAATGCTCCAAAGAGATTTGCACTCTCCTAATAGTAAGCTGGTTATACACAACCACTGGCAGAATTCCTTTCTTAATTAAAGTGTCTAAGGACACAGCATACAAGTGAGTTTTATTCTCTTGAAACTAACCAGATTTATTTTGATGCTGCAATTGAAACAACACTACTCTAAAACCAGTGCATGTAAAAAATCATCTGTTTTGTGTTTCTTCTTGGGAAATCAGAAGAAGCAACAGCAACAACAACAAGAAGAAAGGAAGGCCCAGAGAAAAACCCCTACAAGGGGTTGGAGCAGCAAAGCTACAGCGCAGCCACAGTGGCTGTTCTGCACTGCAGAAAGCAGGAGCTCGTTCTTCTCACTCATTTCTGAGACTTATTTTGTACTGACAGGGACACACACCCATGAGTTATTAGGGTATGAGCAGTCAGAAAGACAGCATATGAGAAAAAAAAAGCATTTTTGCGTTCATTTAGTAAATTTGTACAGTACAGCCACATGTTTTATGCTGGAATTGGAGAACAGAGGAGATTGCAGGTAAAAGTATGACATTCTTTATCAGTCAAGAAGCCATCTTAGCAATAGGATGCCTCTCCAGAGGATTAGTCACACGAGAATTTAAGGATAACACTGTACTATGGAATGTAGTTATGTTTGTAATCTGGTAGTACAAGATTATTCTTTGCTATTTTTCCTTAGGCCACTAGAAATAGCCTTGAGTCCATCTGTGACCTAAAAATGTTCAGTAAGATCCAGATCGGGCAAAAAGGAGAGAATTTATTTCCTGTTCTCTCAACAAGCTGGAGTATGTCCCATACACAAAGATTCCTATTATGTGCACCATATTAATCATGCCTGATTAAGAGATCTAACTTGAAAAGCATGGAGGATCACCACACATCTATTTTCCCCGCTCTTTCTTGCTCCTAAGATACCAGAGTTAATTATTACTCTCTTCCAAATAATCCTTATTTACCATGGTCACTCTTTATAATGGACATCTATAGGCCATTAAAGCATTCTTGGCCTCTGGTGTCTAATCAGTGTTAAAATAGCAGCCAGGCAAAGCGAACACTTGGCAGATTGATTTGAGCAGTAGTAGTTAAAAAAAGATCATCTTCTGAGGGCAAATGAGAACAAAAATAATTGCAAAGGCAGGAACAAAGCAGTGTTCAGTCCCTCCAAGAGTTGCATGTGAGAAAAATGCCTGTGGGAGGGATGGATGGAAAAGGTTTACAGAATCACAGAATCAATTAGGTTGGAAAATGCCTCTGAGATCATTGAGTTCAACCGTTGACCAAACACCCCCATGTCAACTAGACCATGGCACTAAGTGCCATGTCCAGGTGTTTCTTGAACACTTGCAGGGTTGGTGACTCCACCACCTCCCTGGGCAGCCGATTCCAATGGGTTACCCACCCTCTGCATGAAGAAATTCTTCCTTATGTCCAACCTGAACATCCCATGGACATCTTGAGGCTATGTCCTCTTGTCCTGTTGCTGGCTGCCTGAGAGAAGAGACCAATCCCCACCTGGGTGCAACCTCATTTCAGGTGGTTGTAGAGAGCAATAAAGTCCTCCATTAGCCTCTTTTTCTCCAGGCTAAACACCCCCAAGTTCCCTCAGTCTCCCTTCACAGGACTTGTGCTCCAGACCCATCACCAGCTCCGTTGCCCTTCTCTGGACATGCTCCAGCACCTCAAGGTCTTTCAGTGAGAGGCCCAAAAGCGGACACAGCACTTGAGGTCTGACCTCACCAGCGCCCCATACAAAGGATAACTGCCCCGGTCCTGCTGGCCACACTAGTGCTGATACAGGCCAGGATGCCATTGGCCTTCCTGGCCACTGGGCACACGCTGGCTCCTCTTCAGCTGCTGTCGCCCTGTGCTCCCAGGTCCTTTTCTGCCGCGGAAAAGTCGAGGCGAGCAGCTTTGAAAAGGCATGGACGGAGTCCCGGGGAGCAGAGTCGCCAGCTCTCTGTCTGCCCGGGGCTCTCTGTCCCTGGCCATCGGTGGAGGGAAGGGACCAAAGGCGCTGCCCGGTCTCGAACCTATAGTCCCCCGGCCTCCACCCCGCGCCACCCCCGGCGGCGCCACCGCCGTTTGCGCACCGGAGCGGGGCCGGCCCGTGCCCGGGCGCTATGCAAATAAGGAGGGCGGTGCCATGCAAATAAGGCTCTCTACGAAGAAATGGGCGGTGCTATGGAAATGAGCGGGTAAAGGTGGCCGGCGGCGCGCGGTGGGGCGCGCAGAGCGCGCGGGATGCGGCGGGGCGCGGAGCCGCAGCCATGAAGTACAAGGTGAGCGCCGCGGGGCTCGGCCCGGACCGCAGCCCGGGCTGCAAGCGGGCGTCCGACTGCTCGGGGCTCCCCTCCGCACCCCCCCAAAGCTAGCCGTGTGCCCGCGGGGCGGCCAGGTCTCCCTTCTGCCCTCCCCTGCGCTGTATGCAGGCGCAGAGCCCCAGGGAAGGTGTCCGCGGGGAGTGGGGAACAAGGGGGCAGCGAAGGGGACGGGGCTGCGGGGACCCCCCGGGTGCGTGTCGGTGTTGGCGGTGCGGGGAGAAGGAGCTCCCCTCGCTTTTCCCGCTGGTGCCGGCCCTGGATAACGGGGTGAGCCCGGGATCGCGGGAAAGGCGGCGTGGCGGTGCGTGATGGTCAGGCGCGTTTGCGAACAGGTACCCCCTATCCTCCCCGGGATCTCATTCACCCCTTTTCCAGGCGTTTGTGGAGGTTTCCTTATCACGGTGCGTTCTGTTTGATGGATCACAGACGAGGGGCAAAAAATCCCTTACATTTTTTTTAAAAATGGGTAGCCTATGCCCCGTATTAATTCCATCCCCCTCTTATTAAATAATCACTTTTAGCGACCTTTTACCAGAGAGGGTGGTTGGTTGGTTGGTTTGTTGTTTTTTTTTTTATTTCAAAAGACAGAAATGTGGAGCCTTTAATCCTAATATTACTCAAAAACGTCTGGGCAAGGTACAGAATTGCCCACGGGGCATTAGATTACTGTACAGACATACCGTAATCTTGTGCGATTGGAAAAAAAGGGGGAGGGAAGGAAAAACTTTCCTTCCTCTGCCAAAAATAACTTCGGCATCAATAAAAAGGTGATTTTGGAAATGTCACACACTATATCCTTACTTGGAGACTAAGTTGCTTTGGAAATGAAGTCCATCTCCGTGCTAAACTTAGGCAGCATGGTGTGAAAGGGTGTTGATGCTATGGCAGTGTATGTGAAAAGTTTGAGTGATACCCAGGTAAATGTGCACAGATTTTTATGCTCTTCTGTACATCTCTGAGCTCAGACCAAGTTTTCAGGGTCTCTCAAGCCAGACTTTGGGAAAAGTCAGAGTTAAGTTTCCAAAGCAACTGCCAGTTTCTCCATGTCATGGAAAGACAAGGGGAAAAGAAATTGTGTTAGATGTGGGTTGACAAAGGTAATCCATGGCTTTGAAAATTTTGGTGTGGATCTCATGGTTTTTTTGGGTTTTTTTTAATCACATCTCAAACAACTCACTGATCTGAAGTCTGAGATAAAATTCATCTCTTCTCTTCTATCTAATCCACCTCTGATCAGTCCAGGTAGACTTTATACCTGCCTAGAGAAGCTGTTACTCCGAGCAGGAAGCATCAGGCACTCAAGGGTAGAAGAGCAGTGTCACTGTTAGTCCAAAGCTCACAACCTGCTTTCAGGCTGCCCAGGCCAAGCAACACTTGTATCCCAGTAGTAAAATAATGGCCCTGCATAGTTATACAGCTTCCTGATTTCTTGTATGTAGCCCAGTGGCACTGCAAAAATAACAACAGATAAGGTGGCTCAAAGAGGGGAGGTCTTCCCTCTTCTGTTTTCTTTGCCCTGTCTTGTAGGAATGAGCATTTTGGGTTTGGTTTGTGATTACATAATTCTAGACAGAAAAGGCCGGACAGAGAAAGAACAAGCCATTAAAAATAAATAAATAATTTAAAAGATAAGTTTGAGGGGTTTGGCCTCATAAACCTTCTTGCTGGATTACAGTGTTTACTTTCCCTGGGAAATGTGAAGCAGTTACACTGTTTAACTGGGACAAACATTCTTAGATCTATTTCTTATCCCTAGAGTAATACACAAGGAAAATACCTGCACATTCAGTCTTTGTTCTTTCTGTATTTTCTCTCTTCTTTTATCTTCCTATAGGAAAACAATTTTTTTTTTTTATTGTATGCATGAAATAAAGGAACAGATAATGCTCATGGCGTGCCTGGGGACATACCATCACTTCAGAGGAGGTTTAGCATCCAGGTGCAGATTTGGCCCTGTTTAACTGTTCCTGATGTTCTTGGGGCCTGTCATTCCTTATTTTCATTATGATAGTCCATAAGGCCTCATTTAATGAAATAATGGAAATGCTTATTAAATTCAGTTTTAACAGTAGGACAGAACAGGAACTGATTCATGGGTAAGACCCTGAATATGTCTCTCCATCACTCATGACTTTGCTTTCAGTGTGACTAAACCCAAGGTCATTTCTGGTCTAGAAATCCTTTCTGCTATGCGATCTACACATTTTTAATTCAGACATTTTCAAAACTTGTTGCCTCCCTCTCTTCCTTCATCTAAGCTTCTTTAATTGTCCATTGCATTCTTCCATGTTAATACTGAAGTCTGAATCCTCTGAAAGGGAAAATCCCTGTGGATTTAGACAAGTTCAGAATTTTTCCTTACATATGTCTCTACACCACTGTCTATCTTTTGCACACTGTGTGAAATTCAGTGATTATGTGACTGTTTAAAGCAAAGAGATATTTAACCCCAGGTCAGGTCCTGTTCTTCATGTACTTAAATGCCTGAGAACACAGAAGTTATTTTAACTGAGCTATGGAAAGATGGGAAAGGTTAAGCATAAGAAATACTTGTGTTGGTTTGGAGCCTTTCTTCATCCTACTTGTCTAACTTTCAGAAACTGATTCCTATAGGGTGCAGTTGCATGAGGGCAACACCTCAGTTCTTTGATGACAACAGCTTGCTTTTGTTCTAAATCCTCATGTACAACAAAACTCCATCCCATCAAGTTCTCACAGGACTCCATTCCAGTACTCTGTAATCCAGGAGGTAGGGTCAGCCTTTTCTGAAACCAAACCCAGGTTATGATTCCAAGGATGGAGCAGTTAGAGCTACAATACACTCTGTAGCAACAGAAGTACCAGTGGGTTACCATGATGAGGGAACGACATGGATGGGAAAGGGTATATCCAGCCACCAATTCCAACACTCTTATCTCAGGCAATAAAAGTGCAACAGAAGCAAAAGGAGAAGACATTATCATAACAAGGCTTTTGTAGCTTGGTGGCTGTTCCCATGCAAGACAAAATAAGAGGGGGAAGGAAGGAAGAAAAGGGGACTTATCTGTTTACTAAAACTTCCAAACAGTTGGTGAAAGAGGAGAGGGAAAAAAACCCTGCATTCCTTACCTCATTTAAGCCAAAAGGAATGACGTAGATGTAAAGTATGAGGTCTTGATTATCTATTTTTAGATAATTTGTTGGGCAAGGAAGAAACCTAAATAGGGTTCGAAATGCCTGCCATTTGTGCTAAGGCACAGTCCTGTAATATATAGACTTGATTACAATGACTGCATGCCAAGACAAACAAAATAGTGTCCCTGGGAAGAAATACAATATTCCCAACCAGAAGTGCTTGTGAAAAGCTGCTTGTAACCCTGGCAATGAAAGACTTTGAGTGTTGGACCATGTAAAAGGAAAAGAACTGTCTGTACTTCATTAACCAAGTCCTCTCTGTTTCATTTATTCCTCACTGCTCTTGGTTTCACTTTTTCTTTTCAGTATTTCAGCAATCACAGAGTGGCAATCAAACTCAGAAGTAAAAAGGAACTGTAAAGCCTTGTAAAATGTAGTAGGAGAGGAACAAACCGACAAGGGGAAAACCTGTCCAAGTTTGTGCCGTCTCTCTTACTGTCATGAGTTTAGAATAGAAGTTTCATGATTTTTCTCTCACCTGTGCATGTACAGGGTGACATGGCTGAGGTCTAGCAGGGTCAGGCCTAAGTCAGCAGCAGCACTAGTGAGATGTAGCCAGAAAGACTGTCCCCTTCATAAAGCTTGGAGGGCCACTGCAATTTTCATGTTCTGGCTGTAGCCTCTCTGTGCCCTCCTTCCCCTCCTACCCCCACCCCCTATAGGTTTATATTTGTGTATTTGATAGAGGTGAGTGCCCCAGTACCCCAGAGTAGTTGAGAAACTCCCACAATTGTGTTCACTTGCCCTACCAAGACTCCTGAGGCTTAGGGATGTTACAGGGCTTATTTCAGAGGAAGAAGAAGAGCCATCACAAAGCATTACAGCCAACAGCATGCAGTTTTTTTGTCTGATTTCTGAACTTCTGTCTTTATGCTAACAGCTGCTCCTGAGTAATGTAGCTGTAAATCTGTTTAATCAGAAACTGGTAGCCTAATCTGTCTCTGTCCAGTAGTTCCTAGTATTTGATGGAGAAGCAGAACTATCAAATGAACAGCCTTCCTTATTTTTTTGATAGTTTCAAGTACAAGAGGCATTAGATACTTGTAAGGTCTTGCTAGAGGTTGCAGGTTGCACGTTAGACTATTACTTGGCCTTGAGGTATCTTGACTCAATTCTACTGATTCCAAAGAGTGCCATACTACCAAAATACCTCATCGAGGGGGATCTATCAGATCAGGGAGCAGGAAAACAGTCTAATGGTAAGACTTTATGGAAACATCTTCTGCAAAGGAAAAATGAAAGCACATTTCAGCGGTTATTGTGTTAGGCTGCAGAGCTCTGCTTTTTTGCAGAATATAGGCTAGACATCGGAGAAGTCTCACAAAGTGTTATTGTGAACTTGTTAGTGTTGGAGCACAGTTCCTAAGACTGCAGACAAACTCACCTTTGGAATCTTACCATCTCAAGCCCAGCAACAGGTGGGGTTAGAAAATTGTATTTGCACTGATACCTGAACACTGAACTCCTGTGTATAGTGTCTGAGGAGAAATCTGTATTAGTGCCTGTGCTCCATTATAAGTACCAGAGTAATTGCAGCAAGGCCAGGTGTATCTAGTGCATACGAAAAAGTAAAAAACCAGGAGCATAGAGCTTCTTGCTTGCCATATTGCTGTTATCAAAGGTGTTAGGGGCACGGGAGTGCCTTCTGCATGCAATAGATGTGCTTAGGTCACTTAAGGGCCAGTGTGAAGTCACTTTTGCTTTGCTTATTTATTTGGACTAACTTATCACAGCATTTAAGTACATAGATCCCATTCATACCCACAGCAATTAGGAACCCACCTGTCTTCCAGGGTCCAGAGTTTAATTCCATTTTTAAAGCAACATGAGTGCTTAAGAAGAGTATGCACAGTCTCTGCCTTGGCTGCAACGCTTGTGGAGGACCCTTATCTTGCACTGTTCCCATTTCTGGCTGCACTTGATGGAGACAAGTAGATGAACTTCTTGGGACGTTAAAGTCCACATGCCTCTGTAGGAACCCACTTTCAGTGACATCTGGAATCACAAATGCGTAAGTCACTTTTCAAGAGGCTTCTTTACATAATAGATGCTCTCTGAGCATCCATGAAAGCAGTGGACATCTCCTGTTAGAGCAGTAGTCTGGATCCTGAAAGGTGCTTTATGCCAAGCCTTCAGTAGGCTTGATCAGACACTCATCTGGGACTGTACTATGCAAATAGTATTTATGGCAGGTATTGAGCAATGTTTATTAAGTCAGGCTGCTGCTAAGTAAAGCTGCATATAGAGGTCCTTCTGTCTGTAAATTGTCGCTAGAGGACATGAAAGAACCACACTCACTCCTCAAGTAGAAAAGTGAAAGAGAAAGTTTATTATGGTTTGGGGTTTAAATAGGGTTTGGAATTTGATCAGAGATTGGGGGATGAGAGTAACACCTTTCTGACCCCAGTGGTCAACTTAGAAGTCCATCAATTTGTCCTTCCCCCTGGAAGGAATGTATTATTTACTAAACATCAGTCTTTGTTTTTCTTACAGTTCCTGAGAAAGCTCCAGTCCAAGAATAAAAACATCAGAAGGCTAAAAAATCAGGGTGACAGTAAATGGCTGCAGTTCTCAGCATCAGTGAGGCTGGGTCACTTTATAGCAGCTCAGAGTGCAGCCTCTGCATATTATTGCCTGATTATCACAGCCTGCTCTTGAAAAGTGCCAGTTTTCTTTTGCCTTTTGGTCTAGACATTACAGTAGTGGAAACTGTCTTAATTTTAAGGAGCTCATTTTTCCACAGCAGATTTGGATGTAGCTTGTGTTTGACGTGAAACAGGGCTGCTAAAGCTATAGTTCACACTCCTAGAAACACAAGCATGACAAAAATTGTATTTTTTTTTCTCTGTAGGGATGAGGCCAATTCTCGCCTTTCCATTTTTATGTTGGTTTTGAAAACACCTTCTTTACAGTCAGAGTGGGTCAGCCTGCCCAGAAAAGGAAGGGTAGTAAGGATGGTAATTGAAAATTTTAGCAATAGCAATACCATGAATCATTTGGTAACAACAAATCTCAGAAAATGCTGAAGGAGCCTAGGAGTAAATCTCAGTTCTTCCGGTGAATGACCTGGTTAGCTGCAGACAGAGAGAGGAAGACAGAGAGCATTAAAAAATCAGTAATTCTCTTTCTAAAGAAGTTTCTGATTCAAAGGGTTAAGTGCAAGACAACTAGAAGTGTGCACTGTTAAAGTACAGCTAGCAGTAGGTAGGGGCATGAATGCCCTTGTCCTGTGGACTTTACATCCAGTTAAAATGCTTAGGGTAATAAAACAATTTTTACTGCTATAGAAGGATGTATTTACAAGCAGATATCTTCTTTTGTTTTCTGTTTCTCTTTTTATACTGCTTTATTTTGTTTGCAGCCCAGGAGCTGCCCAAACCAATCTCTCACACAATCAAGGATACAGCTGAAGTTGTGTTTCAGGCTGAGACTGAGCACAGTAACCAGAGATGCTTAAAACTCTCTCACACCTTTACCATCCCTCTTCTCCGGGGGCACACTTACCCAAAAAATGTCTGCTTGCCAAAACTGAGCTGTTCTAGGAGGCTCGTTGACTTTTGGCCACTGCCCTGTAGAATGGAGATGACTCTGGCTGGACCTGGCAAGCATCAGCTGCCAGCCAGGCTTGGCTCCTGTGGAATTCTGATTCACAGGCAATGTGCTACCTGTCCCACCAGCCTGCTGAGGGCTGGAAGGAGCCTGGAAAGAGGAGTTCCTGAATTTGTCTTTCTTTAGTTAGCTGGACTCTCAGGGCATCCCAAGTTGTAGCTCCTGTGTAGTATCCCAGATGGTGACACTAAATTGACAGAGTAGGGTGGCTTTCCCTTATAGTGAAATTTTTTTAAGAGACTTGGGGGAAGAAGAGTCCTAGTTCATCTAAGTTCTAGCTTTAAAAAAAAAATTAATAATTAAAAAACCATACTTTTCAAAGCTGAAGACATCAAAGAAGTAAGTTGGTGGCAATGGTCCTGAGGTCCTATGTCTACATAGCTATAGTTTCTTGACAATCAAAGTGTAATTGTTTCCCCAGAGCCACAGAAGGAAGGGTTAATTTTGGAAGGAGGGCTTGGGTTTTTTGCTGGTTTTTTTTTAAGGAAACTTTGTCTGGGAGAAGACTGCTCACAAATGCCAGAAAATGAAAACTGAGAACTCAAAACACACGTTTTGGGATTCTTTCTTTCCATACTTTTTTTTTCCTCCTCCTGCTCTGCTTCTTCAATTCTTTAGCATTTAACATCCGATCTCCTTTCATTAAGTTTTTAATTGCTTGCCTGAGGGAAAGAGGTTAAGTTTTACATCTGCTTTTTGATTCTGATGTACTGTGGTTTAATCACAGTGAGATCATATTTACTCTAAGGGTATTGTTTGCATGGTTGATTTTTTTTTTCTTCTCTCTCCCCGTTGATGTCACAAAAGGCACACAGCCCTCAGGCAGATTTGAAAAGGCCTTTTAAAGTCATGGAACGAGATCACACCCTTCCTTGGGTGGGGGGAAAGGAAACCGGTTACGAGGGTGAAACATATACAGAAAGCTTAGTGATTTAGGTGTGGTGGAATTTCCCAAAATATTAATAGATCTTGAAGGTAAGTCAGGGGATGTGGTTTGTATTCCCAGAAAGAGCAAAGAGAATGGTATTTCGGCACTCCTGTAAAAGCCCAGGAGCTCAGGGGGCAGAGGAATAGGAAGAATATGCGATCAGTGGATCCGTGCTCTGCCTCGCTGTGGATGTTTGTGTCGCCAGCCGTGCGTGACGCCTGTGATGGCAGCAGCGCAGGCTGGGTGGTCTGACAGCGCAGCAGCGCCTGCATCAGCGCCGGGTGTTGCCCAGGGCTGGGCAGGGAGCATTGCCTCAGCCGTGCCCCTTCCCAAAGAATATTGCCTCAGCCGTGCCCCTTCCCAGGGAGCATCGCCTCAGCCGTGCCCCTTCCCAAGGAGCGGTGCTGGCCGCGTCCCACTGCGCCACGCCGCCGGACACGGCGCTGCTGCGTAGGGAAAGGGAGCGGCCCCGCTCCCGCCAAACTCCCCCTGCTCCGTGTCATTCACGTGGTGTTTGGGCTACCGTACAGCCCTCGCGGCATCAGAAGCATCTGATTTAACATCTAGGATATTATGGTTCTGTGATTAGCTTTGTAATGCCTCTCACCCCCTCTAACTAAAATTAAACTGGGCAAGCCAATAAGTCAAAATTCGGTGAACAGGCAAAAGAGTATCGTCCGAGCAAAGATAGCCTGGGGCTTTTTTCCCCTTCTTGCCAATATAGAATTGTCATTTTGTTGCTCTCAACAGATGCGGAGTCAGAAATCTTTCTTTTCAACTCACTTTTCCATTGTGAAACATCAGGCATGGCAATAAGCTGATGCACTCAGTGTAGAATAGTGAAGTATTTTATTTACACAGAGCAGGGCGCCAGATAGGATCTTTTTTCTAACCTTCATTTTCACATTTTTCCCCTTCTAGCCTCCTAATTCCTTCTTTCACAGACATGCATTTGGATTCCCTCCCAAGCTGCAGGTTCACTGCTGTGCCTCAGTTTTGCAAACTACTTTGCCAACTACCTACCAAAAAAAAAAACAAACCCCAAAACAAAACAAACAAAAAAAACAAACAAACAAAAAAACAAAAAAAAAAAAAAAGGGATAACCAAATATCNAAAAAAAGATATGCAAATATCTCCTATTTTCTTAAAATGGAGCAGTTGTGGTGCAACAAAAAAGGTTCTCAGACCGGAGCACTTTCAGTCTCTCCTGTATTTGTCACATTTGAATCCCAGTCTTGGGTGAGCCAATGGACCACATCAGCATCTTGGGCAGGAGTGTGAAGTGCCTGAGCCCTAGCTGGTCTGCTCGCTGCTTGCCCACCCTGCTTGGTGGAGTATTGTGTCTGCAAAAACTGGCAGTGAATATTCCAGAGCATAGTGCTTGCTTTGGCTTACCCAAGTATGGTCCTGTAAGAAAGGGAACATTTCCATTTTACCTCCTTAACTTTCTGTGTAACTTGTCTCACTACCAAAAAAAAAGTCCCAGCCAGCGCAAACTCTGAAAATCAGACCTCTCAGGCAGACAGAGGGGCTAGGGCAGCTTGGTGGAACACTGAAATGAGGCACTTACCTCTCTGACCTGCAGGGTGAAGGTTTTCTACATCTCAGCCTCCAGGTGGCTTGGTCTACTTTAGCATGACTGGCAGTCTCTGTTCCAGAGATGCACAGGACCAGAGAGTAAGGATACTTAGGGTGGATGAAGACCTGTCCTCCTTAGGGCTCTGCTGAGGCTGTTAGCTCATACCTCTCATTAGCTGTGAAGCCAGTCTTCCAAATCTGTGCGTGGAAAACTGCCTTAATTTCCATCAGCAGCACTTGTAATTGTTTGGGTGAGCAATGCTTGATCAGAGAAATATCTTTGCTAAACCAAAAACATTGTGGGTTTTGGTGTTAGAAAGCAAGAGAGTGCCTGAAAAGTAGAACTGTGGGCTTTGCCTGAGGAGCGAACTAAAGCGTTATCACGGTGAGCCATTTGCATCTGGGCTCCTTACATTGTCATTAGCTGAGAGCCAAGGAAGCTCAGAGTACCCAGAGCCAGGCACAGGCTGACTTGGATGCTCAGGGTCTTTTCCCTGCTGAAGCTGCAGTAGCTGTGACACTCTGATAGTGCAGAGGCTCTTCGATACGTGCTGTGGTAGCACTTCCTGCCTGCTCTGCATAGCTGTAGACATCATCTTGAGATAAAGAGCAAAAGTCTGCATACAGCTTGTTGCTGGCAATAAGTTGTTTGAGGTGTGCACATGGATAGGGACTGTTATAGCCATTTCATAGTCCACTCTCCATGTCACTGCCCACAAGGACCTGTCTGAGAACATGCCAGTGCAGCTTCATGTGTATCAGGTACTGCCTTTGCTCTTCTTCCAGGTTTGAGCAGACCAGCAAAAGACATTTTTCAAAGTCCAATGTCTTATTCAGTGACCTCTGTCAACCTCTATTAAGCCTTTGTGATAGGTTATTTGTTATAGATAGACCTGTTACCTACCGTGCCTCGAGTTGCTTTCCTTGCCAGCACAGCACAATGAATGCTTTATTTCAAGGGCAGTGGCAGTGAGAAGTAGAAAAGGAGATGGGAGCTGAAAAGAACCGAAGTTAAACTGTCCAGTGACTCTTGCACTGAAACCCTTCCCTCAGAAGGCACAATAGAGCTAAAATTTTCCTCTCTTCTACCAGTCCTATTTGTAGACAAACCATGTATCTCAGAATAAAACTCACTTTTTACAGGATTTTCGGAATGATCCTTTTATCTCACTGGCAGATCCTTACTGTTGGGCCTAATGCAGCCCTACAAGGGTATATAAATGCTTAAGCTTACTTTAGAATAGCAGTCATTCATTTTTAAGAAATCAAAAATATTATGAGATGGATAACTAAATGTGATCCAACCAAAATTAAGCTACTGGTTTGTTCACAGACATTGTCCCCACCTTTCCTTCCTTTGTTCCTCCCTTCCTACTCCCAAGCTAGCTAAACATAGGAGAGAAGCTGTTTCTCATTTTAAGAAACAGTTTGTCCAATAATAGAAAAAAGGGGTCCCACCCTCTTTCAATGAAGAGCAGAGGCAATTTTCCCAGTCCTGTTTGCACATAAACTACATACAGGAAGCAATATCACAAAACAAGACAAAGCTGAACAAAACAATACGCCTCAGCAGCCAAGCACAGAGCGGGGATCAGTATCCTCATATTGCACCTCTGAGGGATGCTGCAGAAATTCTTTGAGCTTATGGTTGGTTGAACCTTTTCCTCAAGCGTTCATTCATTGTGGAGCTGCCTGAGAGGAGTCAAGTCAGCAGCCCTGTGCTGGGAGCTTGGCACCACCGCACTCGGCCCTTAAAGAGACCATTGTGTTTAATCTTGTAGCATGTAATTTATTATTCCTGCATTTGCTTCCACGGCTGTGGGCACCTCACACACTCTCCTTACCCACGTCACTGGATGTGTTTACTCTAACAGAAGTGGTAGATGTTTCCACTACTCTCTTTAACTCTTGCCTTTTCCCTCTTCTGCCACTTAGCCTCATCAACAAACACCCTCTTCATCCTCCAGACTATGAATTACAGAATTCTGTCAGTTGCCTTCACTGCAGAGAAGGGCAGCCAAAACAGATCGTGATCTTCAAAGTATTTTCATGCCTCTTCATCCAGCTGCAGACATGGTAGCCATCAATTGCAATAGGCTAAGGAGAGAGTAGACACCTTTGACAGTTCTGTAATAGACCTCATTTATGCAGCTGAATTTGGCCTGTAGTTCATTCAACATCTGAGAAGAAAAATTATTTACAGAGTCTTATGTTTTTTTAGTTTGGGTTCTGCAAGTAGAACAGCTGACAGTTTTCAGAGCAGCATCTTTTGCTTACTGGGTCATGCATCCTAGATAATCTAAGGCATGCAGAGACTGCAAATTGCACTTTTCCAGCTTTTATCTAATAGATTTTAAATGACGTTAAAGGAAACCTCAGACAGAAGTTTCAAATCCCAAGTTGACTTTACCTAGAGAGAGCTTGAAAGCTTTACTTTTGTCTCAACCAGTGTAGAAAGTTGGGACCATGGGCACTGTAATCTGCATTTGATCTAGAGAGTATCCATTTCAGTTCCATTTCTTTCAGACAGTTTCTGACACATGGCATCAGCAGAGTCTCCTGATCCCTTTCCTGCAGTATGTTCCAGCTAAAATCCCCAGACAGCAATCATTTGGGTCAGGCTCCTTTTTGCTCTGACCTGCTGACAACCGAGATAGCACTTTGTTTAACAGGAGATGCTAAAACTTCCGGTTTTCAGTGATTTTACATGAGATGCTTTCTACTCCTCTCATGAGCCCAAGGTTAAGAGGAATTTAAGCTTCTTAACAACAAATGTGGGGTTTTTTTAATTTGCTTGTGCAGAGCATTAACACAGTGGGGGCCTGACCCTGGCTTCAACTTCCCAGACATCCCGGTATTGCTAGCGAGGCTTGGCACAAAAGCTGAACTGAGTGTTTCCAATCAACAGTTAGTTGTAGAGAAGCACTCTTTATTTGAAGTAGGGCTGCCACAGCACAGGATGCTCAGGAGAATGGAGCTGCTGCACAGAGACCTCAGGTGCTTTTGGAATTTGAGGAGGGCACCACTACACCTATCATGTAGTTCATTTAACAAACGACAGAACCAGACACTTCCAATCTTGGTCTTATTAAAAGAAGCTGGTAGCTGCCAGTGTCTTCGTTTTATGAAGTGCAACTGATTCCTATAACAAAACAATTTTTTTTCCTATCTAGCATCAGGTAGTCTTTCCCCTGCCTTTACAGAACTTGAATTTGTAATTCTGCATCTGTTGCCCTCCCTTTTTTTTTTCTTTTTATTGGGAATATAAAGGAACTTCTGTGCAACTTACCAGTTGTGAGAACAAGTTCCAAGACAATTTTCTCATTGCTGATTTGTCTAGGAAATAGTCAAGGTTTTTTAAAATATAATGATACAAAAAGGTCATTGCTGTGCTTTTGTCTTCTCGTATCAGGTCTTAGTGCTTACTTGGTGCCAGTTGTCTGTTGAGTGGATGGATCCATGCCTCGTCAGAGCAAATGCAACTGATTTCATGTCATTGTCCCCACTCTCTGAGCTGATGAGACCAATGAGAAGGAGTATTGATATATGGGCTACAATGCCCACAGGATCAAAAAGTTATTCAGATTTGTCAAATCTGTGGAGATAAGGCCCAAAAGTGTTGAAGGGTGTCTTTGATCAGAACCTCTTTCCGTGTGTGGAAAAGTAGAGAGTACCATCTTGATCACAACAGCAGGTTAAAGGTATCTCTTTGTGGTTTCCAAAAGCTTTTCTTCTGTGGTCACAATTTCATTTTTCTCAAGGCTGATTCTGCTGACTCGTGAAAGTGACTGTGACACTGTTTCTGAAGCTCATACTAAGCAATGCTTTGTAGGAAGAATGAAGTCAGGGAAAACACAGAAGGTTTGCTTAGCAGGAGCAGTGCCTTCGCTGCTGGCACCAAGCAACAGGCTTAGTGTTTCTGGTCCCAGTGCTTATTTGGAGGAATATTTTGCCTGCCTCACTGCACCATCAGTGACTGGTGCTGGTGGCATGGCTCTGGGCTATTTAAAAGGCCTTGGGGAAGTGGCTGTGAAACAAGTGGCAACCAATTAGTGTAATTCACATACTGGTGCCTGAGTTAACACCGACAATGAGAATCTGAAGCTGTTAGCAGCAAAGACGTTCTTGAAGCACATCCAGACAGTGTTAACATGCCTCATGCCAGGTGGTGAGAAGGTCACTGGGACAGAGATAATGAGCGACTGGAAAAAAAAATTCACATGGGAACTTTCATCTGCTCTAGTTCTACCACCATTTCAGCTTTGTTCTGAGAATTGCTTTGCCGTAGAAGCTAATCAAGCTTTTCAGATACCTTTAAACACCAAAGTGTAGAAGAATACGCATTTATCATTGATTTAGCCTGCTTGGTTTGTGCCTCCCCCACCCAGCTGTAATCTTCCTCCTTTAAACAGCTCGTCTGTGAAAGTCTTCTTTAAGTTGCACAGGCTCTAGTCCCATAGTAGATTTCCTCTGTGAAAGACTCACTAGAAAGAAGTGTGAAAGTTAAGAGATTAATTTGAGAATATTCAGATTAGGCAGGGGCTTTTGTTTTCTGAACTTCCTGGACTCCGTAAGCAGCCTGGTTGATACAGCAAGAGCATAGAAGTAGTGCTCAAGAAGACACCAATGGTTTTAACCTAACCGTGCTTAAATAATAGTTTTACAGTCCTGCCAAGCATGGACAGAAATTGCTCCCTGCTTTATCTATATTCTGTTATCTTAGTGTTGTTGACTGATGAGCTGAGTAGTCGTACATCAGAGGGAATGATGGGCCCCAGTGCTGCTGTTTACATGGGAGTTCAAAATGGCAATCCTGCTTTTCCGAGCCAAAACTTAATTTATACCGACCTCACTAATGATGCTGATGAAAGGCAAAGCCAGTGTTTCTCATACATTTGAAAGCTGATCTCCCATTCAGAGAAGAGGAAACAGGTCTCGTGCACCCCATTTCAACACTCCTTGTCTTGGGAAATGCAAGTTCACCTACCTTTTATGTGACATCTGAGCTTATCCCCCTTCCATCCACCAGTCAGCCCTGCACACAACCTGCTACACTGAGCAAGGTCAAATGAAAGTCTCTGTCTTGAGGAAGCACAGGAATGATGGGAAAACATCAGTGTATCAACAGGGAAAGATATAACGAGTGAGGGATGATAAAAAAATAGTTCTGATATGTCCAAGGAGCAGGATAAATATGACAGAAAAAACCACTAAACTGTGCTTGACACTCTTCCTTTGACATAGGAAACATAAATCATTAAGGCAGCTGCATATCCTTTTTGGTGGATTAACACCATTTCAGTTTGTGTACTGCAACCAAATATTTCAGCTTGAACACTCCAGATCCAGGGCTCTGTATATTTTTTCAAGTGCTTACAATTAGTTTATAACCATCCCTGCTGACCGCCTTCACTGAAAATCAGGCAGTCATGGAGCAGTTGTTTCCAACACGTCTGGAAATATCACTGGAGCCAAGAAATTAAATCTTCATGGCCTTTTTGAGGGGTCCAAGAATGTTAGTGCAGACAGCCTGCCTGCTTTCCATTGAATACCTTGGCCAGTTACTCAGAACTGTGGATGTGCCATAGAGGCCTGCAAAGAAGGAGGAAAGGGAGGTAGTTCCATCTGTGAAAGGAGGAGGTACTTATTAGTAACACATCACAGCTAACAATCTTACATCAGCTCAGAGCTGGCTTAAAACTTCATAGCAGAGGTACTGCTGGGAGTAGAACCCCAACAGGACAGAAGTCAGGGCAAACTGCAAAGCCTGCCTGAAATGCTGGGCAAATGCTTGGGGGTAGAGCTGTGTGAAGTTTCTTGTGTTAATGGTACTGCTCCACTTGACATAATCAAGCAAAATGCATCTAAGAGTGCTTAAACTATGTTGACACAAGTCAAAGACACTCCTTGGCTGCCCTAAGACTCCCCTTAAGTTCCACACAGAGGCTCTTTATGGTGCTGTTTGATACCTACATTCTTACATTCTTTGGCCCACAGAGATGGGCACTGCTTTCCTCATGGCACAGGCATGACCCTACTTGGGGTCACTGGGCACATTATTTTTTTTAATTGTATTTTTGTCTTTAAGATCTTTATACAGAAGGTGGAAGTCAGAGGAACCATGTTCTTTGAAGTTGTTTTGGAGGGTTGGGGTTTTTTTCGTGGTGGTGGTTTTGAGGCAGCAGTGTTTTACCTAGCTACTGCTATGCTGTGCTGTGCCCCTGAAGGATTTTGCAGAGCGTGAGAAGGCACAAAGCTACAAGCAAAGACGAGCATTGTAGCTCAAAACCTGTGACATTTTGTCAACTTGTATTTTAGATAGTTTTTCTTACCAGGTGGTCTACAGATCCATCACTTTAAGGCACCTGCAGGTGTCAGCTAAAAAAGGCCAGGCCACTGTCTTCACACTAATGGGATCTACACCTCCATGGAAGGTTTTTTTGGGACCCCACAAATGTAAAAATGTTTGAGAAAAACTACTCTGGATTACTCACTCCTTGCGAGTCTTGTTCATGTTTATTTTTAATGGCTGCTAGCTGGCTGTAGCAGTACACAGAGCACATTTAAAGGGAAATCAGTGTCAAGAGATGAAGGTACAAGCCCCTTATTCACAGGAAGAGCACCTCAGTGCCAGGAGCAAAACTCTCCTGGCTTTCTGTCTGTTCAGGTGACTAGGCCATATAATGAACTTCTATCTGACCCACTGTTGCTGGAAAATTTCTCACTAGCAGTGTTGCTAATGCATAAACCTCTCATTTTTCCGACTTGGGACAGAGGAGTCCTGTGCTATATGGTTTTCCGTGTTATTTTGATTTCCTGCACACTTCTTTTTTAAATTCACTTTTTATTTCTTATCACTTAGAATGTGCTTGAAGGTACAGAAAAATTCTGGCTTGTTTGTTGATTTGCCTATTCTTGCCTTTGTTTCTCCCCAGAATCTTATGGCAAGAGCCCTGTACGACAATGTCCCCGAGTGTGCAGAGGAGTTGGCCTTCCGCAAGGGAGACATCCTGACGGTGATAGAGCAGAACACCGAGGGGCTGGAGGGATGGTGGCTCTGCTCCTTACACGGCCGGCAAGGCATCGTCCCAGGAAACCGTGTGAAACTCCTGATAGGTCCCGTGGTGCAGGACACTCCTTCTGGCCAGGATGTGCCCAGCTCTGGTTTGATGAACCAGCCCCTCAACCACCAAAAGATCTACCAAGTGCCAAGCTCACACGCCTCAGCACGGGACCCTGTCTACCAAGTGCCGCCCTCCCACCTGAATCAGGGAATTTACCAGATACCCACTGGTCATGGTCTGGTGGGACAAGATATTTACCAAGTGCCACCCTCCATGCAGAGGTGCATTGATGGTCCAGCTGTGACTAACAAGGTGCGTGCATTTGTTTTTACTTCATAGCTCCAAAACAGTTCACTTGTGCTGAGAGAAGTACGTGATTCAGGTTCCTTCCAGGCTGAAGCATGTTTGGCCTATGGCACTCTCACACTGTGTGTTCAAAAGAGCTGCTGCAGCAAGATGAACTCTCCCACTTATTAATAAACAGTTACATCATCTGCCCAAGTAATTTTTGCTTAATTAAAAATTATATACTGTCTTGCTGGAACACTCCCAGTGGGTCTAAACTACAAAGAGGAATCAATGATTGATGTGACAAGGGCCATACTTTTAAGAGTGAGGAAACAAGAGGATGATGATAATGAGGGATGTTTTAATACTAAACCTAAAGCTTTTAAGAGTGCACTTGATGTTTGTCTACAGTTAAATTTCTTGGTTGAAAGTGAGAGCTGCAGCAGCTCCCTGTTGCAGCCATTACGGCATTATTGCATTATGTGGGTCTTCCCTTATTCCTGCTGTTCTTCTTAAGTTTCCCCATCTTCTGCTACTCCCTCATTTTACCTTCACAGGATACCTGCCAGGTACCCTGGTGGCTGAAAAAGATTAAGGAAGATACCTGAGGAAGGAAGTATTACAAAGCCCAAAAGAAATTCTTTCAGTCCCTCCATTCTCAGTTCAACAGCTCCAGATATCAGCATCCTCCTTACCTTTAGAGTTTAAAGCACAGCATTAATATCCAATTTATGTGAGCAGATGATGGCTCTCTCAGGAAGTTCTTTACTGGTTTAAACTTTCATCTAATTTAGATTGGCAAGACCATCTGTTTTGTGGTTTCCCTCCCCATCACCCACAAGTCAGCCTTTTTCATATCAGTCCTTCGGGAGACATCTTCTAATGCTTTTATTTCCTTGTTATAATTTCATTTTCCTTGATAAGAATAAATGGATTTTTTGCCTTCTGAGCAAGAGAGCAAGATCTGTGAAACCATTCCAAGTCAGTTTATAAAGAGGTTTGCTTGCTCAGCTTTTCCTTAGTTATGCATTATAGGCTGTGCAGGAAGATAATATGAGAAAATTGCACTTGCTGCACAGGCAGAGATAGGAGCTTTGTTGGAGCAATTACATGGGTTTTCTTGATAAGTCCTATATATTTTCTCTCATTTTCTTCTTTCCATATAGACTACATACATTGAAATCTTTTCCAGGAACAGTATTGTTTGCCTATCCACAGTGGATACCCTCCAAGGTAGTTAGTGAGCACCTGGTAAATAGCCTGTTGACGAGGCAGCACAGAAGAGATCCCATTTTAGGGTATGGCTGTAGGAAACTTTTTACAGCACTGTTCAGAGGTGCCTCAGCCATCCAGCTTGGGCACAGGAGATGTACCAGACAGCACATCTGCACTGAGGTCTGTAGGAAAGCCCAAGGTATTAGTTTGGAACGAGCACTAGGTACCTTCATTTTAGTACCTGCCTTGCCTAAATACTGTTAGGATCATTTGCTTAGCATAATGAATGTGTGTTTCTACTCCAAACAAAAAGAATTTTCCGACTGATTAGAGATTTCTTCTTCCTCCTCTCACCCTCTCCAGCTCCAATGAAAATAACAGGATATTCTGCGTAAACCTCTTGGCTGCCAGGGCTGTGTTAAAGCCCTTGAAACACTAAGAGGCTGAAATCTTTGTTTTAGTCTAAGTGCAAAGTTCTTTGAGATACAAAAATCAGAAGCTATAAGGCATCTGTTTTCTCCAAGTTTCTGCCTAGAAATTTTGTCAGCAACCTTGATTATGAATTTTTCTGAATTCAAGTCACTTTTAGAAAATTATCTGTTTGTTGACTTATTGAGTTGTGACTTGTTTTCATTTAATTCCTTGCAACCCATGAAAGGCCAGCTATGCTGCTCACTGTAAAATAACTAAACATGCACGTTTATAAAGCATTTCATCCTCAATCAATGTAAATGCCAACCTACTTAGCCCTAGCCAATATTTGCTACTTGCTTTAGTTCTGACTGAAATTTATTTAGCCTAAGAGTCCTTAGTCTCAGTATTCACTGTGTTGTATTAGTGGCTGGCAAACCTCATGGCAGCATCCTACTTTGATCAGAGGTAGGTATATCTCTTGCTCCTTGGAATTGGTCAGTTCTACACTAAAAGGAGCCCATTGGAATTGAAACTGTGACAGGCAAGAGACAACTTACTAGTGAAGGAAATGTCTGAGGTAAAACTGCTCCATTCTTTGTCATCCCGTTCTTGCTAAGCTGCTTTTTTACAGCTGTAGCTGCAACTCTGCTAATGCCTTTGTGAAAGAAAAGCCTAATTAAAGGGAAGCACTTTAGCACTTGTCTCCTTTGTATGAGGAAACAGTCTGCCCTCCAAATCCTCCTCCTCTAGGGATCAGTAAAAACAATCCTTAATATTAAGAAAAGCTGGGCATCTTGAAGGTTTGATTTGGGGTCTCTTTGCTTTGTCTTCCAGAATTAATAATATCTTTTCTCAGATTTGTGACACCTGCTTCAAAGGCTTAAATGAGCCACTCTGCCTCCTTCTATCAGCAGAGTCAGCAAGCTGTGTATTTTGGTAATCTTAAGGATGTTGCGGGGTTTTGCTCCAAGTTCTTGCTGTATGTACGTCTTCTCCCTTCCCATGGCAAGAGCTGGAGAAGAAAACTGTATCCTCTGGACTCCACTCTAAGCAGGACCAGAAGCAGCTTCTGTGTTATCCCTTTCTGCACGTGTCTGCTTGCTCCCCTTGTGCAAACGTGTGGCTTGGCTGCCATACAGGTTTTGCAGGCAGGGCTTAGGAGCTGCTGTCAGGCAGGAATTGTCTAGCCTGGAGCAGCAGTAAATCAACAGCAGGCATGTTATTAAGCTGTGCTGAGGTAAGGCATCTCCAAAGCCAGTCAAAAAGGAGTCCTGAGGCAGGTAATTACAGTGATTAATTGATTCTGGCCAAACTGGTTGCTGACAACAGAGCTGTATTGGCTCCCTCTATCAAATGAAAATAGCACCTTCTAGAACTCACTCTACCAATGGCAGAGATAAGGAGGGGTGGTTTAAAATTAGCCTGGGTTAGCCCCAGGCCTTTGTAGCTCTGCTGCAAGTTCAGTCACAAAACGATTCCACCCCAAAGTGTGGAGAGAGTCTGAGGAGCATAAAGAGGTGAAAGCTGTATCTTAGAATTTATTCCCTCTTTCTATGCTCTTCCTTGGAACTTACTCTCTTTTGCTGCAGCCAGCAAAGAAAAAGAACCTTCAGACAAATCTGACATTCAGGAAATCTGGATTTTATCCTTGTTGCAGAATTCTGCATGGTCTTGAGTGGTGCTTTTGCATCTCATCTGCAAACTATGAGGGTTAATTATGAGTGAACTCATTCTGTACAGATTGCTTTGAGAGCATCCTTTGGCTGTCAAAGCAAAGATTCTTTTGTATCTGTGATTAATTATTGGTTCACACCTAAGCTTTGAAGTAGGGAAAGCTACACATGAAAAAAAAAAGTCCCTGCCATAATTTAAACACTCATTTTCTGGTTCAGTGTTTCCCCTATCTGATCTATTGTGCTGTCCCTGCCATCCTGAAAGTAGCATTGGGCAAAAAAATTAAGGGAATTATTTCCTTGTTGGAAAACAGCTTTCTGTAGGAACCAGTAGCTCTCAGGAGAACTGTTGATCAAGAAAACTGCACAAAACAGAATGAGACTGATGTTTGACCAGGGAAGAGACTGCAATGTGGGAGTTACCAGCCCTGAACTACAGCTCCCACAGGGCACAGACCAATTCAGGCAAATAGAGATTAATGCTAGCTTGGAACAAATCACCTTTTTTGTTTGTTGGTCTGTTTGAACTGGAACGCTGCGGTTCAGGAAACACTCAGATTTATCCACCTTTTAAAAGTGGATGGAGCGGAATAGGGAAGGAACTCATCTTCATCCCTGGCCTATTTCCAAGTATAAACATGTCCTTGACAAATCAAGGGTTTCACACCCTGCCATCCTACTATCTCTGCCTTTGTCAAGAGGTCACTGCCTTCAGCAGGAGGTTTGGGTAAACCATGGCTATGGGAACGGAACTTGTTCCCTGGTTTTTATTTATGTTAAGAGTCACGCTGGTTCAATGCACGAGAAAGTAGAAACACCGCTCCACAAGCAGCACCACCCTGACGATTCTGGCACAGACTTCAGTAGGAGGAACCAGTTAGCCACATTATGACATTTTTCCTTCCAATTACACAAGTACTGTCCTAGCTGGGAGGACACAAATGTCTCCTTATAATGTTTGTTCCAGAAATAAGCCTGCCTTTACATTATTGTCTTCTTTTCCTTGCCCATTTTCACATTTATGAGGTAAGAAGAGAAAGATATTCAGCACAGTAGAGAGTTGTGTGACAGATTATTTTGTTATCAGAAAGAATGGGATCATATCTAGTGTTTTGCAGTTTGTTGGTAAAATGTATTTACATTCCAAGATAATATCCCCGTTTACCCTCAGGCCTGAAATACCACAGTTTCCTGTGATGGGGTTTCCATAAATGGCCCAAACAGTGCTCATATAGTCCCTCTTTTCTTCTGCTTTCACATTACAAACTCTACTTTCGGGGGTTTGTATCCCTCTTAACAAAATATTGCTTCAGTGTTAAAAGTGCTGAACACACAGGAAGTTTGCTGAGTGCAGCAGGAATGGTGACACATACCTCAACACTCAGAGCTTGCTTTCACAGAGTGTGCTCTAAAGGATGAAAATACCTGAAATTAAATGCAAGCTCAGTGGTTAAGACAGTACACAGCCGTTTTCTTAGGCTCAGGAGTTTCCCTTGTAACTTTCCATGTGACATTAATAGGAGAACAACCATTTTACTGATAAGAAGTCCGTGCAGTTAATCCCTCATCTACAAGGCAGGGTAAGCAGTAGTTAGTCACTGATGTGATTTGTAGAGAAATAATTTCGAGAAAAAGACTGCATTTTATTAGGCTGAGCAAATATATGAGCTCAGCATTACTCCCTGTTCCTCCCTGAGCACAGGGCTCTTTTTCATCAGTTCTGTTTGTAGACCAGAGGCCTGCATTTTTCCCCTGGAGTATCAGAAAAAAAGGCCAGTCCTGCAATCTCATCCAGTAACTGAGGTCTCCAGGGACACAAAGCTGTCTGCACAAGAGCGGAATCAAACCTTTGCTAAAAATAGTGAAACAATAGTAATAGTAATAATAAAATAAAAATGCAAGTTTATGAGCTATTTCTTGGTGGTTAGAGACCTAACTGAACCTTTGGTTATGTCTGAAACAAAACACCAAATTCGGGTAATCTAAATTGCCCTCTTAAGTACTAAAAACGAAGCATAGCAGCAGAGCATTTTAGAAAAAAAAATCCTCATGAATGGAAAACAGATTATTCAGAAAGTGAATCTCATCATAAGGAGGAAGTCTGGTTTCTGGAGATAGGAAATGGGTAGATGGAAACAGGTTGCTGGCCATCAGAAAATACAGTTCCAGTTCAAGATGTAAAGTCTTGGCAGGCATTCTATGATTTTTTAGATGTTTTGATTTGGAAGATGACTAATTAGCATCAGAATATCATCATTCCATATGTTTGCGTGAAACATTTCAATTTTTCTTTTTTTATATAAAAGGCAGTATAGCATCTTTTTTTAAAAAACATGAATCTAAATTAATCTTTCTCCCCAAACAGACTGTTAAAATGGGAGCAAAGTGAAATTGAGGTAGTTAAGTTCCTAGGAGACAGAAACCTTCCCTAAGCCAGTCCATCCCTACTCCTTAAAAGACAGTAATATATTCCCAATTGGTCTTATCATCACAACTTTCACATATGCACAGTCAGAGGTCTGGTATAATTATTATACAGATGCAACAAACAATTCAGAATGGAGTTTATATCTGTTTAAAAGGTGTCTATGCCTTCCATAAACTTGCCAAAGCAAGCTGTGCTAATCTAAACACCACTTACTAGAAGCACTTGTCTGTACAGCTGCCCTGAGATACCCATACAGAAATGGAGCCAATACAGCTTGTGAGCCAGAGAACCTCTACAAATCAAATCAAGCTTCTTCCTCATGGAGGGTTTTATTTGCCTCTCTCTATCTGAGCAGCATAGTTCCCAACTTAAATGATTTAGGGGCACTTCCGTTGTTTCTGCCCAAGTGTACCTCTGAGAACACTCTTGTGGAATTGAAACTCTCTGGCAGCGCTTCATCCCAACCATTTTTTTACCCACTGGGAAATGCCGATTCACAAAAACTGAAATTGTTGACAGGGAAGGATCTGTTCCGAGAAATGTGTTAAAGAAAGGGAAACAAGAAGTCATGGAAATACCCTGTTACAACAATTCCCAAATGAAGCTTCCCCCCTCACCCCAGTCTAGAAATTCAATACAGGAGGAAAGAAATAACAGAAAAAAGATGAAGCACCTCAAAAGAATTAAAATTATTTGTATGAACTGAACCAAACTGGTTTCTGTTTGTGAGCCTTTAGGATTTCATGTCATTCACAACAAGACACTCTCTGTCCTACCTGCCTTAACACCTCATCCTTTTTATTATTTCCTCTCCTCTGCCAAAGTTTCCCTAAATTTGGGCTTCTGTCTTTGAAGAGACATCACAGTATTACCGGTGCAGAAAACAAGCACTGGTTTGCAATTGGTTCTTCATGTAACAACTTTTTTAAAGTGGGTAGACTAGACAGACTGGGATGGCCAAAGCAGGATACTCTTTTTTTATCATGGACAAGAGACTCGAATGCTGAAGTGCTGAGTTTCGTCACATACTTTTCATTTATCAAAACTGCAGCTCAGATTTAATCACAGTTTTCCAGAGAATGCTTTAGCAGATGTACATATTTCTCCAATAAACTTATCACACAATAATTAGGGGAATTCTTTCTCTGTGAGACCCATCCATAGACATTATTTCAGAGTTCATGCCTGTTCTATCACCAGTCCTGTAACACATCAGCTTTTTAGCTCTGTTGGCCAATGCATTCAATAATGATGATGTCTCTGTCTGCCTAAATATGAGTGATTGTCATGGAGATGACGTGACACTAGTAAAACTCTTATCAAGAATGTTGGGCAACTATCTTCTTCACACTCCTCTTAAAAATGCTGATAATTTAATAGTAGTGGTATGATTTGCTCATCTCTCTTGTTATCTTTCACTCCTCTCAAAAATGGGACATTCTCAGAAGTGTTGGTTTGACTGTCTTTAATTACATTTTGTAAGCAAGAATGACTCTTACCAGAATCTTGGAAATACCCCTTCCCAGTCAGCCTTGCAATTCAAGGCCAGCCAGCACCCGGCCTGTTCCACTGAAGCAAGCAGAAATGTTGCTCATAACACAGCTGGCAGCAAGCCCTAGGGCCGATGTGAGAGGGAGCAGGATCATGTCACGAAAACATCATAAAATAAAGATAAAAAAATACCCCGTCAAATCTCACCAGTGACAAAGCTGTTGAATTCTTTTTTGTGCTTTGTACAGCTCATTAGGTAAGATCTGGAGATGCAGACCTTTTCATCTGCATTTAGTTTGCGATCATGAACGTCAGTGAGAAAAAAATCCAACACTATCATATAAAGCTACAGCTAATGCGATTTCAGCACTATTCCACCACACTTTATACAGCCCTGTTGTTTTACACAAATCACAGCTTAGGCCATTTATGTAACTCCACAGATTTAAAAAAAAAAAAATGTTTGGAAAGACAATGAACCTGCACTTCAGATTTAAGAAAAATACAAAACTGAAAAAATAGTGTGATGACCCTGCTTTTGTGTACTGATTAATGGAAGAGGTCACACCAGAAGTTAAAAAGTCAGGATTAGGCTAGCAGTTGGTTGCAAAGCAGTTGTGATGTCACATATTTTATCTTAAATTTGTTTCACAACTTCTGCTCTGTATCTTCAAGACTTGCAACCCAAAACTTCTATAAGTCTTGTTGAAATAATACAACCTCAAAATTGTAACACCTATTTTCATTACATACTGTTGTTTACATGATAATACCACAAGACTGGGCATCTACAGATGAGGCACTTCATAGCCACATTTAAAAGTTTAACTGCGTGAGCCTGCAGAGTTAAGCATTTTTAACTTAACATACCATGAATAAGTGACATCTGGACCTCCTTTAGCTTTTGAGAGCGTTTACGGCAGAATCTTCATAGATGTAGGTCTTGGACAGCAAATGGAGATAAAGTGTGGGAGAAAATAAGCAGATTTTTTGAAGACGAAAGCAGCATCAAAAAAAAAAAAAACAGTTCTGTATCAGGCTAGTATTTGTCATGTGTTCTTATCTTCACCCATCTGAATATTCTAAGAAATCTGAGTGGTGAACACCCCCTCAAAGACAAGCAGAGGTGTCACAATGTGCCTTGGTGCCGCATTTCTTTCTGCCATGTGCTAGAGCTGATAACTCGCTCAGCCCGGAAAATCAATACAGTCATTTCTGTCAATTTCCTCTTGCCTGGCAGAGACATTTGGGCCTTAGTGCTAGATACAACTCATAGTTGAGCTACAAGTCCAGTGCATCAGAAGAAATGCCTCTACAGACTTCCTCCCCTCTCTTCCAGCTTGTGGGATTTGATCAAAGCTCTCCAACAGCTCAGTCTTGGCAGAAAATACTACCAGAACATTTTATAGTGGCCCAATGTTCATACATTATTTGGATTAAAATAAAGTGTTATGAGTTCATAATCTAAGACCTATAGCAACTTAGAAACCCAAACATTTATAAGAATATCCCTAGCACATGTGAAACTCCAACCTTCCCCTGGTTGGCAGCAGGGAAATACACTGTGTGTTACTGTATACAGCAAATAGATACATAAAAACATGATTGCTTGGGTTTTTTCAGAGCAGGCAACAGAAAGTGATGCAGTAGGTATTACTTTCAGGAAATTTATTATCAGTCACTGGAAATCCTGATGCAGTTTGCAGAAGACATGAGTGGAAACACTATGTGCTTTTTGTAAAAATGACAAGAGTTTTAGCCAGCTAGCCAGGTTCTTTCAAATATCCAAATTACCTTAGCGACTGTTTTTCAACCTAACATTCCTGCAGTTCAACTTAGCCACTGAATTCTTCCCAAGGGTTAAAAAAAAACCCCTCAAAACATTTAAAGAGACACACATGGCTTACTAAGTACATGCAGCAGAACAGAAAGAAGGGCCAAGAGGTCTGATCTGACATCATTCAATGGCTCCTGCCACTGCCTTGCGAAAGTCCAGGAGTTAAGAGAGTAGGGAATTTTCTCCCCTTAATTCTCTCTGATATTTCCCTATATTCTCTTTTTCTATTTTATACTTGTTACAAGACTAAGAGAGCCCAGGTGGCTGTTATATATCCACTTAAGGGGCTCAGCAACAGAATTTCAACAATTAGAGCTTCATAGAAAATTTAAAGAAATAATTTACAACAGTAAACAGACATGACTTTTTTTTTATTATTATTCCTTACACTTTGATTCATTTTTCCCACATCCAGTCTTTATGTCAGCCCCCTTTCATGCACCACCACTTGGCCTCCTCCAGGGCAGAACTCTTTCCAGGGTAAGCAATGGATGGCAGTAGCTCATCAGCTGCTGAGCCCTGCCCGTGGGGTGAAGAGGAGAGCATCGTGGGGTGAAATATGTCTTAATACAGTTCTTTGTCCCGATTTAAAATATATCCCCCTGCTTTCCCACCTTCAAAAAGTACTGTTTTAAATCTATTTAAAAAGCAGTCAGCAGGCATCAGTGGGCTCTTGGGGTTGAGAGGCCATACTAGGAAATACCAAGCTGCCGTTTTTAGCTCCCCTCTGCCTGTGGTTTGTGTGGGGCAGAGTGTTGCAGAGCTGCAGCCCACCTCTGACCTGTTCTGTCACCTGTAAAACTCACTTGTTTCCCATCATTCTTCATATCAGGAATTGCAGTTCATGAGAACAGGCCAAATTCCACCCTCCATGGTACCACTATAAATTCAGAGTAACTTTGTTTGCTTCAGTAGGTTTATTTGCTCTTTGTCCTTGTGAAACAATGTAAACTACAGTGTTGTGTATCTGCTGTAAGCAGGAGAATGGTCTTCTTGTTGCCGTAGTTAGGAATGTTCTGTGTTGCAGCCTAACATGCATTTTAATCCTGGAAGAAATAGAACGTTGGTTTTACCCCCCCCCTATATTTAGGGAAGCGGGATTTAATGAACCACAGGACTGGATATTTTGTTAAGTACATGCACATTCAGCTCTTTTTTCTTAGTTAGGGACATGCCATTGGCATGGAAAAGGCCCAAGTAATTGCTTTTGGAAGAGCATGGTCTTCAGCAAGAATAGAACAAACTTTCTGCTCAGTCCTCTTTGTTTTGCAGTACTGAAGGTTTGAAGGCTCATTACGTGTTTCACCAGAGCCAAAGCTGTTAGTTGCCCTGCACGGATTAAGTGGTTAACAATGTTTTGAGAATGTTGGGCTAGATAGTTTGTGGGAACACCATCTGTTTCTTTAACATGTAAACAAGTAAAATTGCTGGTTTGAAATGCAGGATTATTTTTTTATACTTGGATGACCACAGGCATTCTTAGACGAGAAGAGGTAAAAGGAAAAAATAATCCTTGTGAGGTATGAAGTGCAATGACATTTGTTAGAAAATAAATTCGTGAGTGCCAGATGGGGCTGCAGTCCCTGTTCTAGGAACATTTCCTTTGCAGTCACCTCCTTCCTTCTGAATTCATTTTCAAAAATAAACTGCCATCAAAAATAAAACCATAAAAAATTGTTCAACAATGCATTGGGAAGGCTGAGCATCCCATTCAGAAGCAGCAAGTTAATTTAATATATTTATGGGTAAATATCCAAAATCAAAAGTTACTTCTGACCGGGTTTGTATCTTCCATACTTCATCTGCCCAGCTACCCCTGTCTTCTTCAGACAGAAGAAGCAGTGCAACCCCATGTCCTGATGTCCCATGTGAGGCCATGACAGTAAGAACAAATGCCCTACATTTTCCCTTTGTCATCTAGTGTGGTCATTCTTTTACTTACTCTTACAAAATGTTTACTCAAGATAAGCTTTGGTGATGAGCTGCTTCTGTTCTGAATTGATCAGGAATAAGCAGTCTAGAGCATTTTTAGCTTAATGAAAAGTGTTGGAAGAAAAGAGGAGTGGAGGCACAACAGGAAACATTCTTGTACTCAGTGCAGACCAGATTATCATCTGCAGGGGATTTTGTTGTGAAATTGCTCATGACATGTTGTTACTGGATAATAATCCTCCATGCAGGAAAATATACCCAAGTCACTGGGAGGATAAAGTTGTCTTTCATGTTATCAGCAAACCTTGGTTGTTGCTGGGTTTCTTAAAGTCTTATTTTCTGCCTTTCATATATCTTTTTGGAAAGCCTAAAGAGGAGCAGACATAAAAGCATCTGATGCATTTTTATTTGGAAAATAAATGCCGCCGCAAGTGGAGGTGCTAAACCCAGCCCTGCAGACAGCCCAGGTCTTCTGTCCACAGTTGCACTTGCAGGCAGACTTTACTCATGAATACTTAGAATCAAGCATTTTGTGCTTTAACCTCTCACTTTCTTTGACAATAGCTAGAGACACCCAGAGCAGGGTTTTGTTTTAACCAAATAAAGGAGGGACACTGCTTGACCGCTGCTTCAGGTCTGGGAAAGAGCAAAAGTATCTAGATGATATAAAAAGTTCTGCAGTGCTGAGTGAAACTGGCTTCCTTCGTGTGGTCCCTCTAGCTTTAGTGTAGCTTTTTAGGATTGTGTCACAGCACAGTAAATAAAACCAGCAGCCTTGTAGTACTGTAAATCTTTCATATGGCATCTGATATGTCAGGATTTTTTGAAGAGTGGGAAAGGCCTCTAAAGATGAAGTACAAGAGTAACTGCAGCTGCATGAAACTCCTGTATGGAAAGTGAGGGAGAGTTTCTCTGCAAGTGCTGGGCATGAGCAAGCTTCTCTTCCATGCATGTTCCAGGCTCCATGGTGCAAGGATATCACCTGCTTTGTGACCAGGCCTTCTTGTTACAAAAGCATAATACCATGTTTACCTGTAAGAAGAACAAGTGGTTTTAACCTGTGTGTGCTTAGGGACATGGCTTAGTGGTGGACTTGGCAGTGCTGGGTTTATGGTTGGACCCAGTGATCCTAAAGGTCTTTTCCAGCCTTCTGTGATTCCATGCCTTATTACCTGTGCTGCTTGGATCAGCTCCCTTTTTTATATTAGAGGCCTGTGACTTTGTTCATGGAGATCAATTCTCTGAGCAAGAAGATAGTGGTGGTATCTTTTATCACAGAATCACAGAATGAGCTAGGTTGGAAAAGACCTTTGAGATAATTAAGTTGAATCTGTGACCTAACACCTCCTCGTCAGTTAAACCATGGCACTGAGTGCCGCGTCCAGTCTTTCTTTAAAAATGTCCCGGGACGGTGACTCCACTGCCTCCCTGGGCAGATGATTCCAGTGCCCAGTCACTCTTTCAGTGAAGAATTTTTTTCTACAGTCTAACCTAAACTTCCCCTCACACAGGTTAAGACTGTCTTGTTCTGTCGGTTGNTTTTTTATATTAGAGGCCTGTGACTTTGTTCATGGAGATCAATTCTCTGAGCAAGAAGATAGTGGTGGTATCTTTTATCACAGAATCACAGAATGAGCTAGGTTGGAAAAGACCTTTGAGATAATTAAGTTGAATCTGTGACCTAACACCTCCTCGTCAGTTAAACCATGGCACTGAGTGCCGCGTCCAGTCTTTCTTTAAAAATGTCCCGGGACGGTGACTCCACCGCCTCCCTGGGCAGATGATTCCAGTGCCCAGTCACTCTTTCAGTGAAGAATTTTTTTCTACAGTCTAACCTAAACTTCCCCTCACACAGGTTAAGACTGTCTTGTTCTGTCGGTTGTTACCTAGAAGAAGAGACCAACCCCCAGCTGGCTACAACCACCTTTCAGGGAGCTGTAGAGAGTGATAAGGTCTCTCCTGAGCCTCCTTTCATCCTGAAGGAGTTCAGTCGTTCAGTTTCTGGTGTAGAACAAAACTGAGCAAGTGGGTATAAAAATTTCACACTGAACAACCAATATCTGTCTTTTTGAGCATGACACATCCTGCATTGTCCATCTAGGCAACAAGGAGCAGGTGAAGCAGAGCCATACTGCAGCAGTGCACAATTCCTCCTGCTTCCAGCGCTGCCTGGGGCCTCTGGCTGCCTGCCATGAACACCCTGTTGTTCCTTTTCTCTGGGATGATCAAGAAGTTTCCCAGCATATCAGCAAGCAGCCTCATGCCACAGTGTTCACAGCAGCACAAGGGCTGGTGGAGATGGGCTACCCAGGAAACAGCCCTTTGTTTTACTGTTCTCCCAGAGGATCACTTTACCACACCAAATGACTCATTGAAGCAATTCCATGGTTGTAATTTTGGAACCTTTGGAAGGAACCTCTGAATAAACATGGCTTAAAACCAAATCCTTCTGTTCTTGACTTGGATAGAAAGCATTTGACTGGCAGTACACAGCTGGGAGGAAAAAAAGGGATGCAAAATATATATGGCAAACTATTCTAGTCTGGTCACTAGCCCTCACTGGGAGAAAAAACATGAAGAAGTGGTGTTGATACAAGTTAGAATTTTCTCTGGCAAACAGAATAATCCCAGAATAACTTGAGAGTGGCCTGGGAGGGATACTGTCTGGAGTGACCCATTATGGGAAGCTTCTAGTAACTTCGGAAAGACCTTCCTTAAAAGTTTTGCCCATAGATACCTTTTACAATGCAGTAGGTGACTCTGTGGGACAGGAACGGCCTGCAATAAATGTAATATTTTTAGATTCTTTTAAAAAAACCACCTACGTATGTCAGCCCTACTAGCCACACACCCAATTGAGCAGGAGTTCTCTCATAGGCAGCACTCTGGACACTATCACTTCCAGTTCCTGTCCTCTGATTCTAATTCAAGGAAAAGCACTCACAAAAGCCATGGTCTTCCCCCACCTGCCAGGCGTGACTGTTCCTTTTTTCCCCAGGGCCTACGCAGTCAGGGCAGGGGCTGGTGCTCCCCGGGGCTGCTCACTGAATCAGAGCTGTACTTGTGCTGGCAAGGCACCCACCTGGGGGGGAATCCAGTGGTTGTTTCATGGTACAGGCACAGAGACTACACAGCCAAATCTGGGAGTCAGGTGAAAAGAAGGAAAGCCTGTGTTTTTAACATAGCAGAGAAGAGGTAGGGGGTTGGCATGAGGGGCTTTCCCTGAAGACCTCAGTCAAGAAAAACTCACTGTGAAATCCAGCCAGGATGCAAGGATTCCTAACAGCAAGAACTGCCACGGGATCCTTACTGAGTGTTTGAGTAGGAATGTTGTTGGTATGTGTTGCATACATTTCTCAGGAGAGTTAGGTAGCTCTGGTATAAAATTTTCCCCAGCTGAGTAGCCACATCTTATACGAGCCTATGTAATTTGCCATTTTGTGCTTTTGGGTTACAGTATCCTTATTTTTTTTCTTAGAGCTAAATAGCACCAGCAGAGGTTAAGTTGTCAGCATTTCCACTACAAACCCAGTTCTCTTTTGGGGTTAGGTAACATTTCTTTTATACCACACTGTACTGAAATGCTTCTGTGCAGATGCTGTCCAAGACTTAAGGCATTTATTTTTTCACCAGATTTTATTTGTAGTCATTATGGTAGTTAATGGTTTACAAAATGTCAAAAAATGCGAATTCTAAGCTTTCATGTTTTTCAGAGGCTGTTATTGCATTATATACTTCAAGAATGGTTTGACATTTCCCATCTCTTAGCCACTAACATAGAAAAACCAAGCAGAGACAGCAATATTGAATGTCCTGCTTTGGAAGGTTTAAGCATGGAGTTTCTGTGTAAAGAATTTCTAAAGCCACACCTCACACTCAGTTCTCTAGGATGATGTGCTGTGGAGCACAGGAACACAGAGTACTGCTGGAGTAGGTGGGAAATAGCTCTACAAGCAAAGGCCATAGGCTCCCAGAGCCTAAACATAGTATTTTAAGCCTCTGACAGTGAGTGGGGACACTCACACCCAGTAGGATCAGTGTATACAGCCCTGATGTCAGTGATGAGTGGGTGGTGCAGCCATCACCTCCTGTGGTCTGTGCTCATGGGAAGAGGTCAGTGGGAAGAAAGGACTGAGCTCTCAGACCTGCACAGAGTCTGTGCTTGACAAACAGAAGACAGTGTAGAGCACTAGCAAACAGTCATGTCAGGGCTGTTCTGGTAAGAAAAAGATGGTGCATTTGTAGCTACTAACACTGACTTTAGGGTGTTCAGCTCCCAGAAGGGTGTGTCTCGGGTTTTAGGGTTTCTCTCACCCGAGATTCAAGTGGTGGTTCGTGTGGGCTGGTGGTTCGAGTGGTGCTTTTTTGCCCTCAGCCCTCTGAAGGTTTT
>VXBB01010374.1:19205-32729 GCA_013399915.1 Illadopsis cleaveri | reverse complement strand
CCCTGCACAGACCCCCCTGCCCAGAATTCAAACCCTCTTTCTCAGGTCCCAGACCCCTCTACCGAGATTTGTGACCATCCAGGGCAATCAGAGGAATGCCCTGGACTCCAACAGGTGTGCAGACTGGTGTTACAAACATTGCCAATGAAGCATGAATGTTAACAAGGCTGGATTGTTTATGCCTTATGCAGTTAGAGAGAGAACATGCCAAGATCCTCAGAGACTTAACATTTCCTCCTTTTCCTTTACCCACAGGTAATAATACCAGTCAGGTCAGGACAAGGTTATGTTTATGAATTCGCTTCCAAACACCAGAAGGATGCCTACGATATCCCCCCCGTTCGCCCTCTCCAAGGGGTAGGTACCAATAAAAGTGCCAACAGGGCTGACAGAGCACAAAAGGTGATGAATTTCTACCTGACTTTTATGAGCAAGGCAAGTTCTCTCATTTCAGAGAGAAAATATGTTTTAATTAGATGCTGTGGCTTATTCACAGATCACGTATTTCAAAGTTTTATTTGATGTTGACTAAGATTTGGCAGCACACCAAACGCAAAAGTCCCATTTGTTCTCTCTGTTTTGATCAAAGAGTATATCTAAACAGAATAAACTTGCTGCCTGGGAACATTTTTTCCCTGCACTTTGTTGTTGCATAGTTGACAGTAATTCACTCAGTAAGGGTAAAATTATCGCTTAGATGAACAGCTGCTATGCAGGGAGTCATTTTCACCACCTATTGACTGCACCATGTCACTGAGCTTGAAATATATCTTTGTTCTGGGGAGCACCCTTAGCAGTCAGTCCCCAGGACCACAGACTTGTAGAGTGGATGCTGGCAGGACCGGAACTCAACCACCCTGGATGTAAGGGTGTGATGAGTTCTGGTCACATGTGCTCCCCTGTTCACCCCAAGTGCTATCTGTGATAGACAGGCCCTGATTTACCTCTCAGGAGGGAGTCAGCTGTGACTTCACCCCTCCAGCCTGTTGTCCACACCACTGCCCAGAGGAGACCTAGCAAAGTGCATTTCCTCCTAACTGTCCAAAATTCTAGACAAATCCAAGATGTTCTGTCATATGAAAAAAACTGAAGAGCTCTGGTCACATTCAAGCTTTCTGAGAGGAAACACAGAAACTATGAAAATTCATCTAATAGCAGGGCTTTCCCCGAGGTGGCTTGTTTCTGTAATCAGTTTCTTCCTTCTGCAGATATATGACATTCCCCCCACAGCAGTTAAGGGGCCTGCACTTCCAGTTCCCATGGGAGAAGCAAAAGCTTTAGGAGTGTATGACATACCACCTGCCAAAGGGGTAAGCGTTACTCTGTTTCCACAAGATCCTGTATTTTTGTGTCTGGCCAAAGACATGTTCTAACAAGGGTTCATGTATGATCCTGAAGGGAAAAGAGATTCAGTACTTCAAAAACTTCCATAGGTTTTTAAACTGTTAAAACTGGTGAAGTGAAACACTGCATCAAAATTAAGGTTATGAACTATAAATTGATAATTAGACCTACATTATCTTTTGGCAGCATGCTGCCTTTTTGGATTTTGCTGCTTGTGGGAATTTGCATTGAGATGAGTGATAAAAAGTGAGATATTAAAACTGACTCTCAGTCAGACTTAAGATAAGTAGCTGACTCTTTTAAAGTCAATAGCAGATCTTCCATCCCAGATTGAAGATGGTAAATATTTCGCTATTCTAGTCAAAGGTTTCATGTGGTTTTTTCTGTGATTCAGGTCTATGCTGTACCTCCATCTGCACGCCAAGATGATACAGCCCTGAGGGAAAACTTTCAAGATTTTTCATCTCCAGTGGGCCACAGTGTAAGACCAGAAGGAGTATATGATATTCCTCCTCCCATCACCAAAGCAACTGGAAAAGAACTTAATAGATTTTCTCCTGAGAGCCTGTTATTGCCAGGTGGAATGCCACAGACACACAGTGTTTATGACATCCCTACGAACCATCAAAACCATTTTCTTGGACAGCAAATTGCACCTGAGAAAGATGTTTATGATACCCCAAGGGGAATGGCATTCCCAGGACAACAGACAGGGCTCAGTGAAAGTCCCATTGCAGAAGGAAGAGAAGGTGTCTATGATGTGCCACCACCAGTCCTCCAAGACAATAAAGGCTTACAGGATGTGACTGATGGGATGAATAGGTTGTCTTTCTCCAGCACAGGAAGCACGAGGAGTAACATGTCCACGTCATCAACGACATCAAAAGACTCTTCTCATTCAGCATCAACTGCACAGGACAAAAGACTAATCCTTGATCCAGACACTGCAATAGAGAGGCTTTATCACCTCCAGCAGATGGTAGAGGCAGCTGTCAATCATCTCACAGCCTTCATTACACCAGACTGGCGGTCCTATGGATATATGGAGAAACACATCAATGAAATTCATGCTGCTGTGGATAAGGTGGAGCAGTCGCTGTTGGAATACCTCCAGTTTGCCAAAGGAGCAGCAGCCAATGCTTCTTGCCTGTCTGAGTTCAGCCTCCTCAACAAAATGAGGAGGGAGGTGCAAAGGCTGGAGGACTCTCACCAGATCCTTACCCAAACCAGTCATGACTTGAACAGCTGCAGCTGGTCTTTGAATGTCTTAGCTGTCAACAGAGTGCAGAACAAGTGCGATGACCTGGATCGGTTTGTTATGGTGGCCAGGACAGTCCCGGACGATGCCAAGCAGCTAACCACCACTATCAGTGTCAATGCAGAGCTGCTCTTCAAACAAGCACTGGGCAGCTCCCATTTCAAAAGCATACCAGAGAATATAATAAATGCTCCTGACTGTGTGTATGACAGCCCTCAGATGCAGCGTCATGGAGAAAAAGCACAGAACCACGGCAGCTCCCTTCCCCCTCTCCTGAGTAAAGGCCAGCACCCTTACAATGCCACCAGTGAAGGCTCAGAAAAGAGCTGGATGGATGACTACGATTATGTTCACCTGCAGGTGGGTAAACCCAACACCTTGTTCTGCACGAGGCCATGTAGGAATTGTCCGTGGTTTTTGTAGAAGCTTCTTGTGGGAAAGCAGCAATCGATTGCCATGCTAACGCATATTCGAGAGTCATTTCACCAGCGTGATTACTTCCTGTCAGATAGGACTGTTAGATTTCTAATAGTTACAGCCTTTTGCTCTGCCACACTGTCCTTTCATCTTCTATACTCTTGGTGGTGCACTACCAGTGAAAAAGCCAATACAAAGCAGCCTCATTCTTGACCTGTGAGCTGCCATTTAGCTCAGGAGGAGTTTTGGTTTAACAGTCTCTTGTCTTATGCAAAACAGGGGAAAGAAGAGTTTGAAAGGCAACAGAAGGAGCTTCTGGAGAAAGAAAATATCATCAAGCAGAGCAAAATGGAGCTAGAGCACCATCAGGTATGTTCTCTCAGGTGTATAAAGGTCCTGAAATGCAGCATTTCTCACACATAAGGAGCACTGATCAAATAGAGCAGGAGGGGCCCTTCCCTTAGCACTGTGCAAAGGATACAGATAATAAAAAGCAAAGAGTTTGGAAACTCTAAAAGTTCACCCTGGAAGAGAAACAAGCTTCTGTCGTGTCTCACAGCAGGTCAGTCACAAAGCCAGCTTGAGAACTTGGCTTTCCTGACCCACCATCCAGCCCTTAATCACTGGACCATACTGAATACATGTGCCACCTTCACATCTGCTCAGTGAACATCAACACCATCAGCTTAAATATTGTGGTGAACATCACTTTTAGTGCTAAAAAAGTAGGTTCACAAGATCGAGGGCTGTCACTTTTCCCTCATATTAAATGTGATTTCAATATGATTTCATTTTTCAATATGTTGTTGCCATATCATATGGCATAAAATTGTGCAAGCAATGAGGAGGTGAGATTTAAGAGGTTTTCATCTCAAAATCCCACAGAGATGACAGCTTTTTAAAGATTGTGTAGGAGTCATTGCCACTTGGATCCATCTCTCTCACTTGTGATTTCAGAATACTCCAAATGAGCAACAGCCTGTAAATTCAGGAGTTTGGGCTGTTGGGTTTTTTTAATGCAAATGAAGTATTTTAGATGTTTCTCCCTTCTGAGCTCTGCATGTTTGGATTTACAGTTATTGAAGCACTCGATCCTAGAAAACATACTGTTACTTTTTACTTAGCACAAGGTCAGTGTAGGATACTCAGGGGCATCCCCAGGCACAAAGTGAAGTCGTAACACATAACATCTTACAAGAATACTTGCTGATGGGAGCTTTGGTTTTTCCTTTCAGATCAATCAGTTTCAACGTCTGGAGCAAGAGATCACCAAGCCAGTGGAGAATGACATCTCCAAATGGAAGCCTCCGCAGGCCCTGCAGACCTCCCATGACAGCCACCTGCTCTTGTTCTATTCCGACCAGTGCGAGACTCACTTCAACTCCCTCCTGAACGCCATTGACGCCTTCTTCAGTTGTGTCAACTCCTCCCAGCCCCCCCGGATCTTCGTGGCGCACAGCAAGTTCATCATTCTGAGCGCCCACAAACTTGTGTTCATCGGGGACACGCTCGCCAGGCAAATGACGACTCAGGACATGTGCAACAGAGTGATGAACTCCAGCAACCAGCTGTGTGAACTGCTCAAGAGTGTTGTTCTGGCCACCAAGGCAGCTGCCTTGAGTTACCCCAACACAGCATTCCTGCAGAAGATGGTGGACCGAGTAACAGAGCTCTCTCATCATGCACAGTTGTTCAAACTCTCACTGGCGCAAATGGCATCCTTATGAAAACTCAGCTGAATCCAATCCGAGAGCAGCAAAGCTGCTCTTCTGAGCAGACAAACTGGAGCTATTTTTATGTAAATGTTATCTTTTTTTAGATATTTTTATTAAATATTTTAAATACATTCTTATGCATTAGAGAGTCTAATTGAATCAGGGATCTGGGAATATTGTCTGGTTCTGTATTATGTTTCTTATACACATCTAGGTTTGTATACACAGCGTATATGTATATGTTGCTACCTTCCCTAAAACATCAGTTAAGCACCTTAAAAATTACGTGTCAGGTAAACAGTGCATATCTTTTGTATATACAGCCTGTTTCATCAGCATATTTGTTAACTGGATGCTGCACTCTTTTTTGTTTCATTCGATCTTGATGCTGGTGCATGGACTTGATTGTGAAACCTACTTGTAGCAATCCATGAAGCAAGTGTAATGGTTCTCATAGAACTCCATTCCCTTCTTAGAAATTACTTTCTATAGGTTAACTCTGTGAAGTTTAACTCCTCTTGATGTTAGTTTGTTGCATAAAACATTTGGTCATTCTGACCAACATAGATGCACAGCTGCAATGAGCAACATATCAAGCAAGGCATACAGCATTTGGGAGAAAAGTGTTTCTAGGCCATGTAAAAAACAGGACCTTCAAAGGAGGAAGACAGAATTGTATATATTTAATATCTTTTGGCATTCAGATTTCGCTGTTTCTAATAACTGTGCAACATGGGATTTCAAAACCATGGATGGATTCCCAGCAATGTAATTTCATACATGTTTACTTTGTATGTCCTTGCATTGGCAATTTAATTTAACAGTCAGGCTTGAAAGCCTTATTGTTTATGGACTCAGAGTTATCCTGAGGGCATCCCAGGATCCATTGGGCTTATCTTTGAGGCTGTGGATGAGCAGTGTTTTAAAAATACCAATCCCCTTCAGAAGGATTAACATACAAATTGTATTTCGTATGGAAAGAAAAAAGCTTAATTTGAAATAACAGATATTTAAACATCTCTATAGCATATACACAATTTAATGAAGAAATAGCACTTAATTTTCTAGGACATATTATTGGGAATTAATTGCTTCTGTTGCAATTCTGACTTGCATTCAAGTACTGGGCTTTTTTTCTGGAATTCTGTTGTGTAGGTGCTGGTCTTTTCTGCGCTACAGTATTGCCAGAAATGATGTCCTGTTTTAATGGGACCGTTCCATCAGTAAGTACGCACAGTCCCACCTAGTAATCTTCAATATAGACCCTTAAAAATTGTTAGCAGAGTGTTAGGCTCCTTTAGAAATTTCACGTATGCTGGTCACTCCAAAACCCATGTCAGCTCAAAAAACCCATATCGCTCCAAAACCCACATTTGTCATCATTGCCTTCTGTGAACCCCCTAAAAATAAGTCACAGAACACCATTTGCCTGCGGTCCCCAGCCTAAAAGCTGTGCTTCAAAGTGAGCAGTAGCTCAGGAAAATTCCAGATAATTCTGGCATTTTTAAAGCAGGAACACTACTGTCCTTATAATTCAAGGTAGTCTCACAACAATGTGTTGAGAGCATTTGCCTGATCTCTGGTAACGACATGGTCATGAGATCAGTAGCACCTGGAAAACAGGCACTTTTCACTTCTTCCTGACTCCTGACTTTCCCATTTTGTAGCCAAACATGTGCCTTATTGAAATGGGATTTCTTGTCTTAGGTAACAGAACCATTTCAGCAGTGTATGAAACCCTGCAGCCTTAATGTATTATCTTAGAGCGAAGACTGCCCTTCACTACCATAATGTTCCAGAGTGCAGAACATTCCTGGAAGCTCAATGGAAGCCAGCGCAACCCCAGCTGGCTTAGGATGGGCTCCAAGGCTTGGCCTGGTGTAACATCCTGAAAGGGCAGTTGGGATTTTGTAACCTACAACTAGTTGCCAAAAAGCAATCTGTGTGAACCTGTTTTGTACTATTGTTGTTTGGGATTCTTTTGGATTTCCTTGTCCATTTTTTTCACTGTATATTCTTAGAAAGTGAAAATGTGTTTCTAAGTGTAGTGGTTATGCTGATAGTTTGTGCTTTCCAAAGGAGAACCTTTATTGAAACCCTGTATTACAGTTTGTTATCATGTAGAAAGTCATTTTGAAATGATTAAAATTAAAAGCTTTTTTTAATATAAAAAAAAGGCAGCTTGGTCATATGTTTTCTTGCTTTCAGAGTCTTCTGAGCATATTCAAAGCAAATATTGCTGCTTCCTAATACTATCAAGGCCATCCTAAAATGAGGACCTCATTTTCTGTCTTTTCACTGGTCAGTGCTTATAGTGTGAAATCAGAACTTGGGGGTTTAAGAGGAAGGGACAGAGTTTCTCAGCCTGTCCAGAAGCAGCAGCTCAGCTCAGCTACACAAGCTGTCAAATCCAAAATACAACTGTCAGGGCCTATAGTACACGGAGCCACAATCCTGCCCCATTCCTTGTGTGTATTCCTGCTGCAAAAGCTGCATCCCAAACCACCTTATCCCAGCACCGACAGTGTCCTTCACATAAGTGGGGCAGTTCCTCTCAACACAATCCCACAGTTAGGTGGGGTCACAGGACACAGCTGTGCCTTCCACCCATTCTGGCCCGCTCCCCCTCTCCAGCACTTACTGGTGAAGCCATTATCCACACAGGAGCTGGAAAGCAACTTTGCTCAGTACCGGCACCTTTCCCCCCACACCCAGTGATAAGAGCATCCTTCCCCTACCACATGCCAGGTTGAGCATTATGTTGGTGTGAGTTCCATCTGAAATAACCCCATGGCTTTAAGGATCAGAAAGTTTTACCAAAAGTTACTTTCACATTTCACTGCTGCCAAGGCACTCACTGCCCAACCTCCTGTCAGACACTCAGGGGTGCAAGGAGGAGAAAGAAAGCCCAGGGCTGGCGCTGTCCTTGCACCATTTTTTAGCTGCTAATGAAAGATGTCTCTGCCAGGAAGCATAAGAGCAATGAAAACCTAGGAGAGCAAAGTGTTTGTTTTGTCCTTGCAAGGGGACAGCTGGGGATGCAGGGTTGCTTCCACAGAGTGCTCCATTTTGTTCTCCTGCTAAATTTAAAAAGGTCAACTAACAATAAAGAAGAGACTGGACAAATGAAATAGTTCAGAATAGAAACCAGAGCCTCTTAGCTCCCCTCTCTCGAGCTACAATGCCCCCATGCAGTTGTCAAGATACTGCTATTGTTTGGCAACCAAGTGTGATGGCCAGTGTGAAATGACTGTCTCATGGCCAGCGTGGAAAAAAAGTCTGCCTCATGCTAGTGGCAAATGCAGAACACACATGGCTCTTTACTCCACACATTAAGTAATTACTATTTCATGTTTGTTAGAAAAACACTTCCTTCCTCTTCCAGGGTGATGAGCGAGGGAGAAGAAAACCAGGCAAAAGCCATCCTTGAAATGGGCAGGTTTCAGAGAAGTTACCAATTCATAATAATATGACACAGGACATAATTCATACTGCACAACCCTCTGCTGCTACCTCTGTCATTTCTTGCAAGCCAGGGTTGTGCAGCTCCTGCCTTTTCCACAGCAATGCACTGCTGTAGCCTCAGCAGAGCCACTGCCTGCTGTTCCAGCACAGGCAATATGGGTGAAGGACACCCACTTTCCATACCATCACCTGATGCCAGAGTACACCCCAGCATCTTCACATCCCCCATAACTTCTAGGCCCTGGAGCTTTTGGAACTCTCTGACATGAACATCTGGGCTGCATTTCAGAAGTGTCCCTCCCACACCTGTCACCAGCTCTTCAGAGCGTTGTCACTCTTGTGACGCCTTCCCTCTGCCTACAAGCCAAGCATCTGTAGCTTTTCAGATCCAAATTCAGCTTTTCTTTATTGAACCTCCACTTCCAGGCTGCCTGCTCTACCTTAACATGCCTCAATCTCAACCTAAAGGCTTTACAAGCTCATGGGATTTTCTCCAAAGCCTTCCCTTGCCATTTCTCCTCTCATGATGTCCACAGCTTTAGTCAACATTTAGACAGAAAGCTTGCTGCCTGGGAACAAGGGTCATTTCCAGGTCAAAGCCAGTCCCAGAAGACAACATAAAGCATTCCTCTCTACTCCAAAATATGCCTGTTCATTTCATCTTAGCCTGTTACACTGGCAGTTTCAAAAGCTATATGTGCGTATCTTTCTTAACTCAATGGAGCCCTTTATCTGCTGGAAGGTTTTCCCATCTCAGAAATGGACTGTCTAGATAATGTAAATTTTAAAATAATTTTTTTTTTTTTACTTGCACCCAAATTCCACCTACAACAGCAGCTTTCTCTGTCTAAGACCCTGCATATAGCTATGTGGCTTTTCAACATCACAGCAAGGCTACAGTTGTATCTAGTGCTGCAAAGTCCTTCCCAGAAATTCTTCTGACTTGAAGACGGCATTGAAGCCCAGGCTTGAGAGTGTCTGCATAAAGTGAACAGCATCAGGAAAAATATCTAATCCAGCCCTCTTATAAACCTGTTGACTTCACAGAGAGCAGGAATGATGTTTGACTTCCAGGGAGGTTGCATGAGGGGTAGCACAGACTCTCAGTAACTTGGACTACTTCATTTTCCCTCTGATGTACTGCCCAGAGACAATTTTACTTTGATTAAATTAGAGCTAAATTTGGAGTGGAGTTCACATCATGAGCAAGGCCTGATTATGCTGGACGTATTGCCAGCTGTTGGATTCATTTAGGAAACTCAAGTACATAATTCTCTATTCAAAACCCAAATATTTAGCCTTCAGTGCCAATGAGTTATGCAGGGTATGAAGTAGCCAGTCAGCTGCCTGACCTTGGAAGAAACACCTCCCCAGGGCATTGATTTGAGCTCCTGGGAAGCTGCTGGATTCAGATCAGAGTGCTCTTCATCTTCCCACCATCCAGGTCAGTGGCTAGGACCACTTAGGGGTGTCTTCCCAGAGCAAAGGACCAACAAGGATAGTTTTAGGTCAAAATTTCAGGGCACAGTCTGGGCATGCACACTGCCAGCTGCAGTAGGGGCCTCCTCTTCAGCTCTCAAAGCAGCAGAAAATCAGTAGTTGCCCATTCCATAGGTGAAAGCTCTTTGTGCCTCCTGATAAACTTTTGTCTCTGCAGAAACAGTCTTTGCTCTCAGATGTTGTGGACTGCTGAACAGGAGAAGCTGAAATGCTCAGAGGGAGAGGCAGTGCTGAGCAGAAGATCACTTTCCCATTTCTCCTAGGGTTTGATTTGCAATAGTAACCTCCTCACAGCAGTTTGTGCTTCAGTTCTGTCTTTTCAGCAGACAGCACTAGGCTTGGCTCAACCCACAATCAAGTTTGCTTTCTTCTTTCTGCACCTCTCTGGGTTTAACTTCTGGCCCTAGCTGCCACGAGCAAAGTCCACCAAGTCAGTGCTCCTCACAGGAATTCACCTTGTTGCTATTGGCCTCTCCATGAGTCCTCCCAGGCCCTGCCAAGGGTGAAGCCCAGTGCCTGGGAAACAAGTGCATAAGGAGCACTGCTGCAGCTGCAATGGGCTCAGCACCGCCCTGACAGGGGATTCTTTTTCTCTGCTGATCACCGAGGGAAAGGATATCTTCTTCTGTGCAATTCGACGTGCCGGGCTGACTGGGTTAAAACCAGGAGCAGGGAGCACGAAATCTCAGGTCTCCAGGAGCTCCATGAAGCTCAGCTCATCTGCTCCTCGCTGCCTCCTCGGCTTTGCAGCAGGAGCAGCAGCAGCTGCCGCCCCTACCCGCAGCAGGCTCCCAGAGGGTTACACATTCCATATGGCCTGGCAAAAATCACAATTCCCTGGTTCCGTGCAGGCTCACCCCCACAGTGTATCGGCTTCTGTCAGCCAAGGGAGGGATGTAAAAATCCTGCTGCTGGTTTGTCCTCCGAGATCAGGAGGACTTTTTTTTTCTCCTTCCGTGTAATTTCCCTTAATTACAGAGTGATCAGGGCCCTTTCCTTGATACAAAGCTGCAGGAAACCAAATTCAAGAGGCCCTTCACAGCTTCCTACTTAGCCAGCTTTATCTTGCTCAACACTGCAGCCAGGGATGCCCAAACCATTGCCAGCCAGGAAAGGACAATAACAATGTCCCAGAAGTATCTGCTATTTATATGAAAGCAGACTTAACCATGGTTAAATTAAGGTTACAGTGAAGGACAAGAAGAAAAATCTGGAGGAGAGCAGAGGACAAGAAAAAGAAAAAAGCCTGCTCTGGCTTTAAATTTTCTTACAGAAAGGAATCAAAGTAAATCTTACAACTTTTTGTGCAGTTAGAGGACCCCAGGGCATTTTGCTGTGCAGTGATTCAAATCCTCCTTTATTCCCAGTCAAGCTCAAAGAGAAAAAGCCACAAGGGTGAGTGGCCATGAACATGAAAAAGAAGAAATGGACTTTTACTGCTTTTTCACCCTATGCTTTGTTTTTATGAGGGATGTTAGGAGCAGCCCACCCAAAAGCCTTTTATCTCAGGAGGTGACTTGAGCTGGAAACAGGTACCTGTAATTAACTTGCATTCCAGAAGGGGAGAAGTTAACTTACCTGGCTTTTCTTCATGAGGCATTTCAAAGAGAAATTAATTTTTGATGAATGAGCATGTGCATTCTGCAATGCTTGACCTTGTTATAAATGAAAAGCGAAATCAAAGATTATCAAACAACAATTTCTTAAAACAATCCCATCACCAATACGGAAAAGCCACAATAAAGAAAACAACACCGGTGTGGGTGGTAGGGAGACCGCCTCTGAGAGACTGATCTGCCCTATCCACATCGTACAGTCTCCAGGGTCCGGTTTTTATAGGGGTTTTTGTATCCTCAGGCAAGATTTATTGTGTGGTTGGGTATAGTGTTCATATGTAAGTCCGATAATTCAAGTTCTGAAAGGATTTCCTGGCCAGGCTCGGGCTGCTGAATAGATTTCCTGGAACCCCTGATTGTCGTGTCTTTCGGCTCCCGGCTCCCGGTATCAGATGTTGATGACCGGTAGGAGGTGGTGATTATGGGCCATCTCCAGTCCGGCCATCCCTTTTCTGTTGTAAATGTTCCTTGGCCAAACTTATTGTTCCACTGAGAATGGGTCTGATAAGCAAGTTTCGCTGCTGGACACACCTGGGCTCAATCATAGTCAAGTTACTGATTCCTCGATTCATTTTACACAAAACATGTTTTATAACACACGAATTTTTCTACCCCATCCAATATATATAACAACCTGCAGTTAGTTTTCAAGCCTCGCTGCTTTAGACACAGCTTTCACTTGTCCACTCACAGATGTTCTAAAGGAATAAACACAACAGCCCTGCTGGAAACCTGTATCACTTCCGTGGGAATTGCTACAATGACCAAATGGACATTGCCAGAGCAGGGCTGCACTGCACAGGGCACCTCATTCCATCCTGAAACAGCAGCGGCTGGAGCTGCCTTTGCTCCTGAGAAGGTGGAAATCCACAGGCCCCTCAAATGCAGGCATTATACAGAACCACTGGTTCCATCCAAGAAGCAGAGCTGCCGAAAGCACCAAGATACATAGATCAGAAAGCTTCTTCCTCACTCCCTCCTTTTCTCTCCATGGGGGTGGTGATGCTCAGAAATGCCTCAATTTGGATTAGCCTTTATCTACTCTCAGTGTGAGACACCTCAGATGCAATTCATCCTGCCTATCTAAAGACATTTTCTTGTGAAATATCATCAGAGCCCCCTTTAAACTGACTTGAGTCCAATCTATATGATTAAGTCTACTTTAGGATGAGATAAATCCTCAAGGGGTTCCAATGATTGCATCTTCTTAAGGTCTTCAAGGGCAGCCAAGACAAGCAGCTCTGGTACAAATGACCACATCATACACTCTTAAATTTTAAGGATGATGAATACTTAGGAAACCTACCTCCTGAAACTTGGTGGGGCCACATACACAGCTCAAGTCACAACCTGAACACTACAACACCAGAAACTCATGGACTCTTCCCAGCCCACCAAGCCTGAAGCTGGTATTGGTACCATCAAAGCACTGGTCCTGAGGGTTCAGCCAGTGAGGCACTCCTGGAGCCTGAGCCAGCAAATGTCACAACCCACATCCAAGTTGAGTAGCCCCAGTCCTGCCACCTCCCCCTCAGATGGCTCCAGGCTTTGCAATCAGCCCTGACTCTAAAGTCCCATCAACTAAAACACTCTTTGTGCCAAATGGGGGAAAAGCTGAACACACAGGTAACTCACACCTCCGTGCCTCCACTCTCCCAGCAGATTTCTTGCCAGCTCTACGCTTGTAGCAGTGCAAAGTCCAGGTGGTTATAGAGCTCCTTGCTTAGGAGCTCCCAAACTGAAGGATTCCTGGATTAGGTTGCTCTTCCTTGTATCAGAGCAGAGAAACACAGGAGAAGAGGAAAATGAGGCAGACGTCCTTAAGGTCACAGGGGTAGTTGATGGGTGAGGTTTAGCTCCCCTCCATAAGTAATCTGCATATATCTCTGCCTTGCTGAAAAGTGCAACGTGCAGTTTCAGACACTTACTTCCAGGGAGAGTAGGCACCAGATGCCAGGTTAAGTGGCCTTTGGCACAGGAAGGGCTGAATCACCAAGGGAGGCTAAAGGAGAGTCAAACAATAGAACAGCTCTTAGTTTTGAAATGTTGGTTTCAAAATTATTTTCTAACGAAGTGAATTTCTTCTTCTAGTTAGAAATATTTTGTGAAAGTCTTTTTTCATTTACTCCGAATGCTTCTCCACTACCAGTATGTTATGAATGACCCATTTTTGTCTGTTTTTCTCCAAGCAATTTATTAAAACAATCCC
>VXBB01010374.1:0-19185 GCA_013399915.1 Illadopsis cleaveri | reverse complement strand
AGCACATATGCCTCTTCCCATTTTTGTCTGTTTTTCTCCTCATATGGGAAGGAGGATGACACAACTGCAAGCAGCAAGTACCTTACATGGCGAATATGTAGATCCAGCTGAAAGAGATTTCCCATTTCTGTTTTCCTCTTCACGATATTGGAGGAAAAAAACATCTTCTAAAGATCTTATTCTCAATGCTGTATCTAATGACACAAGTAAAGCCTTGTATCAGCCAGGCACTGCCTATGCAGTGACCTGCAGTGGCTGGTGGCAGGAATAAAGAGTCATGTATTTAGGCACTGTGCTCGTTAGCTGTTAAACAGGTAGGGAAGTGTCAAGATACTCCTAAGCTACTTCTATCCCACAAACCAACCACACATTATTGGATAAAACAAAAGCACCCACTTGGAGGCCAGCACAGGATACCAGTACTACCACACAATCCAGACTCCTGCAGTTGACCAGTTTTCCAGCAAGTGATTCTGCATCAGGCTGTTCTAGCATGGGAGGAAATCCCATAATTCATATATTTCACATGGAGCCATTACAGCTCATCAGCTACTTATCAGAGGGGCTCTGCTACAGTTAAGTTTTTCTGCTAAAATTCCCATAATAGGCAGACACAGGAGCCTGTGGCATCTCTTCCACAGCAAAACAAAATCTTTGGAGCAACCCATCTTATCCATATAAGTTATTCACATGTCGTAACTTCAGCAGAAAATGCCAACCTCTACTTCCAGGCAAGGCAACAGAGCATAAAATCTCCATGCCCTGTGATCATTGCTCAGTTTCTCATCCTATTAGAAAGCCAATCAAGTAGAAAAGTGAAATTCAACGTTTCCTACATGAATGCATCCATGGCTTCCCAGGAGGACATTGTGTGACAAGCAGCTAGGAGGCCATTTAAGCAGGCTGTGCTCCTCAGCAATGCTGCTTTTCCACAGGCTTGAGGATGAAGGCACAAGCCCTACATACACAGAAGCCACAGCTGTGGGTCTATCACCAGCTGATACCTATTTTTAAAGCTCTCTCCACACACACAGCAGCGAGTCCACCAGGCCTGATCTGTCTCTAGCTCTTGCACTTTAGGTAAATAACAAATAATACCTTCTGCACAAGTAGGAACTAATTAACTCTTCACAGCTTCCTTACACAGGTGAAATCAGCTACAGGAGGGTGGGACAGTCTTGCACCTGCTGGCTGCAGCTCAAAGCCCAAAGGCAGAGCCCAACTCTGATCTCTGCTGGTCCTGCTCATGTGCAGGGCATCCCGGGCAGGAAAGGCTGCCATCTCCTCCCATGTGCTACACTGAGTGCTGGCTTCTTACTGACTGTTCATAGCAGTAAATATGATAGCTGTTTGTGAAACACAGGGAGGGTTTTTTTCCTTCTCAGCTTTGGAGACTTTTTCAGTTGAGGGGGTGTGCATGTATTCCATTGGTTTTGTTCTCTGAGCATTTCTAGCTATCAGCCTGACAATATTTAAGAAAGTAAGAACTTCCTAGGTGGGTCAGGCCATGGAGCACACAGCCCCATATTCTATTTCTGGAAGGGCAGGTGGGTCTGCTTAGGGTACATTCACAGCCTGACTTTCCCTAGTGCTCACAATCATTGGATATTGGACATTAGGAAACACAGCACTGTCTAAACCTCTCATTATCCCATGAACTTGGGATTTGCCCATGGAAGTATCCATTAGTTGGTCTCTGCATGTTCACAACCTTATCTTTGTTACATCTTGGCAGCAGATTGCAGGTTTCCGTGCAGTACACACTGAACCCACCACCACCACCACACTCCCCTCATCCCAGCACCTTCTTCCTTTCCCTAGGACAGGCTCACCCTGCTGTCCATCACAGTTACTTGTGAAGCACCCTCCAGTCCTGGTTAAAGTGTTGATGATGAGCACATCTCACCTAATGTGAACTGAGAGCAAGGGCCTTGGAGAATGGAGAAAATACAGCGTGACTAAAGCAGTTCCTGGTTTTGTAGACTGATCCCGGCTATTCAGCCACGGGGCTGGAGTCTGGACAAGAGAAAAATAGAAGCCTTGTCTTTTTTAGCCTTAAACACCCCACATACAAAAGGTTGGCTTCAGCTCTTCCTCCTGTTGGCCACAGGGCAGAGGCTTTTCCTTCTGTCCAAGCTCCTGCAGCATGGGTGGGTGGCCACAGCTGCAGTGATCCAGAGCATTGTCAAGCTCCTTTCCAGTGGTATTTGTGCTCCCCATGGAGCTACCTGCTGTCAGGCAGAGGAGTGGTGTAAGAGCCAGTGCCACCCTCAGCCCTGCTTGGGTGTTACAGACAGCCCAAATTTTTAATCCCAGCATTTCATCTCAGTTTTGACTTCGAGAGTCTCACAAGCACTAGAGATCACTAACACAAGAGCAGCAGTCCTTCAGACCCCAACAGCAGATGAAGACTCCTCAGGCACACACCTGCACAGCTGGAATAAGCCATAAGCCTGAATTTCCCTGGCAAGGCACACAAACAAACAAACAAACAAACAAACAAACAAACAAACAAAAAATATATATATTGTTTGCTTGTTCGTTTTTAATGCCAGCAACCCTCTAAGTGTAAATGCTAGATTTGCTAATGGGGATTCATTGTTAGTCTTGACTAATAAATGAGGGACTCAATAAAGGGAAAACAGGTTTCTCTAAAGCCCTGTGCAACAAAGTGCTTCCTCCTCCCTTAGCCTGAACACAGAGTCATCAGCAGTGTAACTCAACAAGGATCCCAGAATACCTCTATCCTCTAGCTTTCCTCAAGAATTTTGGTCCTGAATGCAAAGAAAATGTTACACAGGCTCTCTGTCCCCAAGTCTAATATTAATATTGTGCTATTAATTTATATTTTATATTAATAGTAGGTTAGTACTGGACTAATACTAATATTAGACTTTGGGAGAAGGTTTTAAAGTAAACTGATCATAAGCCCTTGTTTTACCTGCTCAGTAACTAGCAGGATTTAGATCGGCTTTGATGGGATGGAATGTCACATCACATCTCAATTGTGAAAAGCATGAGGATGCACTGTCAAGAACTGGTTTTGAAGAGATCTGACCAGCAGGCAGCTTGCCCTTGCCATCAGACTGGGGAAAAACCCCACAAAACCAACACTTTTCCTAAGCTGCTGTGGACACTGGTACAGTACGGTTGTAACCCTAAGAAGAAGTGCTGCTGTGGTGTTTTGTAGGCTTTTTTTTTTTTCCTTTAGCACAGTGAGAGTTAAGAAAAGCAGACCTCTCTTGGCATTTTTTGAGACCTCCCTTCCTGAAGAGATAGTTTTGAGGTCACTTTCCTTTACAAAGTAAAGCAACGCACCAGTGCCTCTAGACTCAAGGCTCCAGGCATTCCCACAGCATTTTTGGCATGCAGTATACAGACAAACAAGAACCGGGCTCAACTCCTACAAGCAGCTGCCCTTGTACTACCCAAACCCACTGAATAACAGAATTACTATTGATTTTTAAAAAAATTAAAAAATAAAGCAACAGCACGGGCAAAGGGCTTGGCAGCATCGGGCCTGCCAGGAGGGCCCGTCCCCAAAGCCTGGCGGCCCGCGCCATCTAGTGGTGACACGCGCCCTTCCCACGCAAACTGGATTCTAAAAGCCTCCAGGATTTTACTATCTATTTCCTTATTTAGTATTTCAGACTGAATCTGCAGTGTCCGGTTCAGGGATAAGCGTTTTCCACTATCCATGACATCACTTCAAGGCTCAGGACAAATGTGAGGACATCCTGGAAACAGGGATAAGGAAAAGCAAAATCAAGTCTATCCTCAGTATCTGAATCTTTTGGAAAATGTAACTAAGGCTGCAGTAAGTGTCACTGCTAGTACTTCAGTGCCACAATTGTTAAACGAACCTCGTGATTTTGCCCAGAGAAGCTGTGGATGCCCTATCCTTGAAAATGTTGAGTTGGATGGTGCTCTGGGCAACCCCGCCTTGTGGCAGGTGTCCCTGTCCATGTCAGGGAGGGTTGGAACTACATGATCTTTACGGTCCCTTCTGGCCCAAACCATTCTGTGATTCTATGATTTTGGAAAATAAAGAGACTAACACAGAAATTCAGTAAAAGACCTGCAAATCAGAGGCACAAAGTGAAATTCACAGCTCCCTGCCTTGGCATGGCCTCTCTGCTGGCCTGAAGGAAAGATGAACGTTTCCCCACACGGCTGTAATACCCATGCTGGTTCGTGTTTGCCAATGTGCCCCCAACCCACTGACACCAGAGGTTGATCAGACTGGTTCTGTTCTTGGAAAACCAAAAATCAAGTTGTGCCAGGGTCAGAAGTCACAGCTGATATGGTGCCACCCAGCCACCAACACGAGAGGGCTTTAGGGGAATATCATCATTGCAGAGATGCTGCAGACCTGGCATGTCCAAGCTAAGCACATCCTCTGCCTATGCCTTGCAGACACCTGCACCCTGCACCAAGCTCAGCCCTCTTGCAACCACCCAGGTCACCAGGCAGCATCTCCTGCTTCTCCTGAGGATGTTCTCAAAGCAGGGTCTTTCCAAAACTTAGAGGGAGCAAGTCTTTATATTTCTAAAAACTGAGACCATTCATGTTGGAAACAAGTGGTGTGCAGGAGACAGATTTTGATACATTCCACCATGGCAAGAAAATTGCCTAAGATTTTTAAACACAGAAAAGGCTAACAGCTGATCATCTGGCATCAAAAGCCTCATTTGCCACAGGAATGGCAATTAACTCAAAATAAGCAAGAAGTTCTCACAAAGACAGAAGGCTCCTGATTAAGTCCTTAAATAAGAAGGAGCAGGGCACTGTGCTAGGAAGTTCAAGACTGACTTTAACAAAAATTCAGTGTTGACACATCCCCAGTGGTTCAACTTAGCACACATTAGCAGCAAAACTTGCTTTGAGCCATAGCCTGTGTTACTTGTGAACAAACAAATTTGCTGGCAGAAGGCTTTCAACTCCCTATAAAAGATGTTAAAATACTCTAGTGCAGAGGAGAGGAATTAGATATGACATAGAGCAAGGTATTCTTCTTTGCAATGTTCTGAGGAAGACACAGGTTACATGTAACTTCTCATTTTGAAACTTCACTATTACCTGCATAGAAGGCTGGATGTTTTAATAGAGTGTGGACAGAAGTCAGCTGCCTGAATTGTTCAGCACACTCCTAGACCCAGGGAGAAGAATTCACAGGCAAGTACCTCTCAGGCCATGGATCCCACATCTTCTGACCTTTCAGTTCAAGTACACTGCCAACATTTGGGATGAGTCCTGGTGGCAGTACACACAAAACAAGCCAGCAGAGGCAGGTGCATCACAAATAGTATTGTACAATACTTGGACAACGACCCCAGAGTGGCCACATTATGGCCCTATCCCATCTTTCCCTACATATTAGAGTCTCTCAGCCACCAAAGTTAAAGGGACATTTGTGTTATTCATTTCCCACTATGGAAATGGAAAAGCCCTGTGAATAGAAACATACAGAAAATAAAGCCCAAGATGTACTTGATCACACTGTCCCCCTTCATGAAAATAACTCCTTTGCCTGGAGTCCAACACTGCTACACGTCAGCATTAGCCCTAGACCAGATGAGAGCCTTCTCCTAGGCACTGTGAAGCAATGCCAAAAAGTCTTCCTTCCATCCAGCTTTCAGAGATAACTGTGATTACAAACACCCACAGATGATCAGAACATAAGAGCTTCTGGTCAACATGAAGAACACAGCAATATTCCTGTCTTAAACATTTAAAATAAAACGCAGCATATTCACACTGCCAACTTCCAGTCTGATCACAGATAAAAAATGTTCATGTAAGTATAACCCAAGCAAGATGTAACACTGCTTGTATTTTATGAAGATTGTGTGTTTTAATTACATGGACTCAAGACTACAGGAGACTCCTGACAGCACGAGTGCCCATAGGAAAGGCATAGTACCAGTTAAAACAGCTTTTGGTGGAACTTGGGGCAAACTTGTACAATGGCACCTTTATTTATCCCACTAGACCACAAAGGGGTTCCTTGGGATCAGCACCAAAGCAGAAAAGCAAGCACGTGTTTCACATGCACCTGACACCAGTTGCTCATCACTGATTGTTCTTATATTAGCCCCCAACACACACCACCACATACAAATCCACTTTCTGAGGTGAGAAGACCCAGGTGCTCAAGTCACGTAACACCAACACATTTTGCTGCACTCCATTAGTAGTGGACTCCTGTTTTTACAAGTGAGAAGCATAGCACAACAGCAAAAGTTTGTTCTCTCAAGATATTTCAGATTTTTCTTCAAAATCTCCTTTTAATGTCTGATTATTAAATACAATAACCCAGGATACAATGTATGCATTTTACTTAACAGAAGCAGTAAGGAATGAACCATGTTCTCACTTCTTTCTCCTGTACATCTTCATTTCCAAAATAACAACTTCCTACTTCACCAAGACACTTATTTTAGAAAAACTGAAGTCCACAATCAATCTTAGAAAGATCAAAAAAAGCAGAGCAGGGAGATGGTTCGATTTTTTTGGGGTTTGCTGTTTTGGGTTTTTTAGTTGCTAAAATATAATTACAACTTTCAAAGTATAAGGCAGAAAAAACACCTTTACTAAAAACTTCTCTAAAAGATAGACACAAACCTGCCCTTCACAATGAATTCCTCTGTTGCAGTCCTGGAGACTTGGAATTTGGGGTTTTGGTGTATAGTAGTAGGTATGGGTCAGGATGGAGGATTTGGGGTGTTGTCTTTGTTCTCCTTCATGGGTTGGGTGGTTTCCTGTAACTGGGTGAAAAAGGTGTCTGGCATTGCGTGCCTTAGGTGGTCATTATTGGGTCAAAAACATAAATAATATAGGTGTCACCCTAGTGGGTAATTATTGCTTAAAAGACCTTGGAAAGAGTTAGAAGCACTCCATTTTACCTTGTTTCCCTAGCTTGATAGTTAGGCTCATGGTCCCTGAGCCTGTAAATACTGTAAATAGATAAGATACAATAACCAAGTCCCAACCTGACATCTTTGTTTCCGCTGTAATTCATCCTGACCTTGGCAAGGGAAAAAAGAAACCTAAACCATCACAAGAGCTGTACTAAATCAAGGACTGACCATGTTTTGTTTTTGATGAAAATTTGTGAAGCTCCTTTATCTGTTGTTTACTCTGTTCTGCCTTATTACTGTTAGAAGAAAAAGAACCCAGTACTACTGCTAAAGTCATCTGCAGGTATTACATCAGCTAGAATGTGATTTTTCACAAGTCCTCTTTTGTAGTGTTTCACACTCAAACAAGCAGTCTAATTCTACAGACAAAATCCATTCAAAAAAGTAAACAGAAAATCACTCAGGTTAAATATTCATATCAAGTCTGGTTACTTTATTTTTCATCTGTGCAGTCAGTTAAAAGAACAGTTAATGATGAAAGCAGACAACCACAGAAGCTTTAGGTACAGTTTTGTAACACTGAAGAAGCAAATGACCACACTGAACACATTCTTTATGCTGGTCATTTCCAAATGAAACAGAAGGACATACACAGGTCTAGTTCAGTGTAAAACCTGATATTAAGCAGCAACGTGATCACAAATTGCAACACTGTCACATACAACACAGGAAATTACTGCTTATTCAAAGTTACACAGCCCCTGCAACAAAGATGATATGACTATTTTTAAAATAAGAACCCAAAATACATTCAAGATAATGGCTGCAACAATAAGGCAATAGTTTTAAAAATAGATCCCACTAAACAAAAACAAGACCAACTGTGTCACCTGTTGCCTTCATAAGGTTTCAGACTAGGATGGGTCCATTCAAAGTTAAGTGCTTACCCACCACTAACATTTCAGAAGGACACTGGTAAGAACACCTGAAGACATGAGTATATTGGACTGCCAGCAATCACAACCCAGGTCTTATCACAAGTACGTGTCCCACACACGCAGCTTCGCTCTTACACGTTTGCAGGAAGGGCCCTGTACAAAGATTTCACTGCAGTTTCCTTCAAGAAAAATTTTGCATTGACAGAAGACATTAGCATTTCAAAATTCTTCCAAACCACATTATATAGTATACCTTTGGCCTGCTACTAGTAAGATCATTAAAGCTATACACTAGGCAGACAGCGTTATTGGCAGCTATGTCACAACATTAAAAAAATAGCATCGGCTGTTTAGAAAAGGAAAGAGACTGAAAATAACTTTGGGGAGTGAAATGTACACCTACAGACAGCATGGAAGGGAGAAGGAAGTTGTTTGGCTAGAGCAGATGAGCTACCCACAGGTTCTACATCCATCTTATTGCATATTTGATTGGTATCCGCATTCAAACCCACACGGATTCCTCCTTCATTACCTTGCTCCACAATCTTGATTGTTGCACCTTCAGAGCTACCCTACCCTGAACTAGCTATGTATATTGCCATAACTTCACATTTCTTCACAGCTCCTAGAAGCAGGGACTAAGTTACTGTTTCTTAGCCAGGGACACTACAGGCATCAGCCTTTTGCTGTCTTCTGTGTACTACAGTCTAGATAAAGTGAAGTGCAGTGGAGTGTTGATATCCTATGTCAGTACAGAGTAAGTATCTTTATTTGAAAGCCTAGATTAGCAAAGCTTAAGACAAAGATGCTAATTTCTTAAGAAAAATGTCCCAGTACTTGATTAGAACTGCTAGACTGGAAGTCTCACCATGTGACAAGACATAAGCACACAAGAAAATTGGACATTAAGTTGTGTGAGGCAAACTGAAAGCAGCAGGGAATAGGATCTGATGGCTTTTGCTCAGTTTGAATAAATGGGAATTTTACTAATTAAAGAAAAAAGAAAAAGGAAAAATCAACCATCATTAGACACTGCCTTGCCAGCACACAGGACAGAGGAGGAGACAATCAGTATTTCAACATGTGTTTACAGGGTATGTGCATAGCACTGCTTAATCATGCTTCAAAATGTAACCTTGTGCTAAATATATACATGCTAGTAAATTAAACAGTCTTTTAAACTCCAAAGGAAAGTCAGGGCTGATTCTTATGTATTTTAATAATGAAATATCCAAATGATTTTAAGAAGTGAATGCCCCACATTGGGTTTTAATCACTATTCAAAACTGACAAACTTTAACATAAAGGCACTAACAGAGTGCTCTTCTAGATGTAGGCCTACTTGACAAAAAAACCTAAATGCTGCTGCTTTTAGCCATATAACTGAACCAAACCACAATTTGGAAGCCATAGGTTTAAACTTCTTAACAGCTGAAAATACAAGACCAATCTTAAAGTCCTGATTAAGTTTTTGTACACGGAACAATGATCCAAACACTACCACATATCCAAACCCAGAGAGAAAACTGAAGCTGTTCAAGACAAGACCTGCTGGTAGTTCTCTCTCATACACACATCAGAGGTGGTACATGCATGTTCCTCCTCTTTCCAAATTCTCATGCATCAATCTTCAGAGTCGCTAGATAAACAGAAGTGGAGCTCTTCATTCTGAAGTGCAATGCCAAAATAGCTGCAGAACTCATCCTCAGAGAAAACAGGAGCAACTGCTGATTACCAGTAAAAATTCTTAAGTCCTCCAGCAAACATGAGGTACCAAATTCCCTGCTGGAACACTCTCAGAGTGTCCCAGCAATGTCTGACAAACTGGTAAGAGAGCCTTAACCGCTTCTAGGAATAAAGTTATGTTAGATACCAAACACCTGATGTAAAGGTGTACAAGGAGAGCTAAGAGAAGTGCTCAGTGTCCAAATACCAAAAGTGACACTTCAGAATGCTAAACAGTGAGTACTGCATAACCCAGGCACCTTCTCGTCTCCAGCACATGTTGGACTTGGAGTGAAAGGTTCAGGAAAAACATTCAGAAGCCTAGCAGGACTATTTAACCTAGAATCTTTCTTATATACCAAAACCAAGAAAACAGGTCTTGCTATCCAATTGCTTTCTTTGCATCTCCTTCTTTTCTAAAAAAGAGGAGATGATAAAAACCTCCAAATCATGTGCACCTAATAGGATTTTTCATATTTCATTTATACTTTTTATATATACAAAAACTTAACTAAAATCTCACTTTAGAATACGTTCTAAAGCAGGATATTCTTTCAACTGATTTTTGAGTTCACGTGCTTTCTCAAGGTTGAAAAAATATATATATTCATATACAGCTAAGGAAATAAAACTCAATTTCACTATATGTAGTAACAGTGCTGTAAAGAAAAAATAATTTATAAACTATTTCAAGTCTGAAATGTTTACTATGTTCAGACTAATGCAAAGGCTAAGCCTATGGTCCAGGACCTGTTCTTCATCTGCGTGCTGAGAGGAGAGATACAGGAGCTCAGCACAACAATGGAGATTTCTCTACACCTCTCCATTCTTCCAGTATTCTGTGACCTGCTGCTGAAGCCCTTCCTGAACCTCTACCACAGCAGCATCATCCGTCGGTAGCTCAGAAGTAAAGGTCCACAGGGATCAGTGTTACCTCCTAGGTCAGTTTGTCAGTAAGATCACACCACTGAAGGACACAGGGCAGAGGTGTTAACCATTCACATTTACTCAGAAGTTCAATGGAGTACTTTATGTGGTCTCTTCTGTAGGTGCCCTTCGCTGCCGAGCTGATTTCTGTCTCCCTTTCTGAGGCGAGGGTGGAGTTTCCTGTTCAGTTTCAGTTTCTGAAGGCTCGTTGTCTCCCTGCTGGGACCCCGTATCACCTATCAATTCTCTCAGGAATTTGAATTTAGACAAAAACAATTGCCAGACCACATACCATCCTGCAGAAGAAAGAAAAAAAGATATTGTTTAGTTACTTCACACAAATTGATAATCAGCTCTCCAGCACAGTATATCACAAAAAGGAAAAAAAAATTGATCAGCTCCCATCCTCTATTTGCCAACCCCAACATCCTTCCACAACACATCCACTCCTTTTTACAGTCCTATAAAAACCATTTCAACTTCATACAGTTCATCCTCATCCAGAAGCAACATTTAAGCTCCAGGAAAAGCCCTACACATTCCAAACTGCACTGCCACAGCAAGTGGGTGGGTGATCACCATCAGCATCACACAGATAAACGTCTTAATTGTCAGGAAAAAAGAAGTCCTGTGGTTGTATCTCAAACAAGGACTCAGGATTCATTACACAGGCACTGTGAAAGCACTAGAATTTCTCCCCTCACTCAGCAAACACTCCATTCTGGAAATGACATTTTAAAAGTTGCATTGCATAATCACTATTAAGCACACTTGCTCAGATCTTCAAATTAATATATTATTTTATAATGAATCCTATTCTGAAATGGACAAGGTCTTCCTTATATTCACTAAAAGACCATATCCCCCAAATTCAATGAGACCCCTCACCATGCCCAAATCCCACTAAAGTAAAATTAACATTCTGTGGTAAATCTATGTTCTGCTCCACTGCTAAAATACTCTAGGTCCCAAAATTATGCAAGTAAAGAACAGAGATAGCCACATTTCTAGAATCTATCTTAAACAATATTTAAGATCCACCTGCTCCTCCTCCTCTGTCTCGTCTAAGTGTTTTTGTAACAGGTAGCCAAAAACCCTTGAAAAAGCAAATATAAATATATCTAAACCTAAGCCAGAATCTTCATTTTAGAAGAACCTGCCAAACAGGAATACAACTTCTCCACGAAATACAGTTAAGTGGAGCAAAATTTAAACAGCTCTGTGAAAACAAATGCCACACAAACATCATTTGCAACACCAACACCCATCTGGCCTGCCCAGAGCTATCTATATATTAATGATCCCATTCTCAGTTCAGAAGGCCTTGCCAGCTCTTTAAGCCTATACTGCTGACCTATTCAGATATTAAGAGCCCTATTTTACAGAGCTAGGGAAAACTGTCCTCCCAATTACACAGATTCCAGCAGAAGCAGACTTCCGAGGGAGAAAGACTAACAACTAACTAATAAATAAATAACACTTATATAACCACAGCCCCTCTGTTTTTCCTCCTCTTCTGTAATCAGAGTCAATAGGGCAATCCATTCTTTACGACAAAAACGGGATCCCACCCTTCTCCTCCTTCCTGGAATATTTTTCACATCCTGCAGTTTTTAAATTTCAGTAACTTCTCTGCTCCTGAGAAAATTGAAGGAAAGCTTTTATATGACAACTTTTATCATCTAAATTAATTCCTAGAGCCTACACAAGTATTTCCTTTCCCATGAATACCTAAACCATTAAATGACTTGTGATTAAATTGAATCTGACGTCCTACAAATGCATTACATTCCCTTGCACCTAGGAAAAAAAAACGATGGTAGATGGCTCAGTTTGGCTTCTCTTCTCTTTCAAAACTAAAAGTAAAAATTGAGGTAGCAGCTCTTTGAAAATTGCTTCCATTGAAAGGGGAGAGGGAGGAGGATGAGGCAAAAATATTCAGGGCATTCCCAGAACGGTTTCAGGGCACTTTACAGAAGCATGCCTTCAGTATATTTGGTGTAAATAAATATTCCATTAAAGGACGTATTTTAACTTAAGCTAAATAAAGTGAACCACATGCTTCCTCCATCACTGCAAACAAGCTACTTAACACCTAGAATTACTACGGGGTGTGTGATGGGGAAACACTAAAGAATGAACAAAGTTAATTCACACTCTTAAGAAAAACAGCACTAATTTCTTTTCAGTGTTTGGTCTGAGTTAGAGAGCAGAGCAGAATGGTTTAAGTATCCAAAACCCCAAGTACCATAAACTGACGCTGGAGCTCTCTAGCTCCAGACTACAAAGAAGACAGTGTAAATGATCAGCCAACAAGACTGGTTCTAGCAGCCAAACAAACAGACCAGGGGTAACAGGCAGGTGAAACAAACCACAGTTGCAAAAATAAAATTGCAACAGGCTTAGCCAAAGGCAATAGTGGGAGGGCAACCAGGCTTGAAAACTAGAATTTCAAAAACCTCACAAGGTCTCCTTGCCAGTACCAGAGACCTTTAGGTATAAAGTAATCAAAGTAGAAAGACTTCTTTCTTTCACTTGCTCCAGTTACTGTGCCAACTTGGATGGAAAGTTAAAAAAAATAAATAAAATCACAAAACAAACACACTTGTCCAAATCAAGTTAAGACTGCCTCTTCAGCTGAGCCTCCCTGTCGCCTCACTGTTACTAAATAAATAGGAATTTCCTTGGACTACTAAATTCCTCTGACTACTAAAGAACAAGTCATTCTGGGTAAGAAAAAAATCTCTCCAGCAACAATATCAGCTAAATATATCATTAAACAAAACCACACACACAGACACAAAGCCTAGAGGCAGATGCACATTGCCTCTGGATCAGAAGACAATACATTTTCTATTAATTCCTCTCTCTTAAGAACATTGCAAAACGGTAACACCCGGCACTGCGCCATACTGAAGAACTCTAAGTTACATAACTGTTTTAAAAAAGAAAAAAATTGTAAACTAATTTAAAATACACACACAAAAAAGGGAAGATGGGCATTTCTAGGCATTCCTGTCTGTATGTGGCTCAGTTTAGCTTTGCAGGTTTTTTGCTGTAGAGCTCTTCCTGGGCAGGTAACTGGCACCATTGGTTTGCACCTCTAACACTTCCACTCTGTTCAGATAAGCTGCTCTCAAAGAAGTCCTACTGGTTTAGCTTCACCACACAAAAAACATTTGATTAGAATCAGTCTTTCAGTGCTTGCTTTATTTTCTTCAGCTATTTGATTTACCTTTTAAAATCATCCTTGGTTAGATTGAGCCCGTGGAAGCCAAACAGCACACCCACAACACACCTTCAGCAAACAAGCAGTGATGACATGTGGACTATAACACATAATATTTCTACACTACCTGGTGAAAGAAGTTGCCTCTCAAAACAGTCAGCCAGATCAAACACACATCAGCCCAATGCAAAGCAGGGGACACGGCTCTTCATGTAGCAGGTACCTGAATCCAGTGTTGCAAACTCTAATCTACCGGAGTTTTGCAGCTAGGCAAAACAGCAGCTCCCAGCCTTGCCAGTTCAGTACCCATTAAAAGCTGGAGCCATCGTCTCACTTAAAAATGCCACAGCCAGATCCCATGCAAAGGCATTTAAGCCACATCTGGTACCGTGCCATCAGTATGTCAACCCTGCTCTAATAAATCACGATGCAATCTGTTTGTGAAGATGGGGCTGTGAGTCAAAGCCTTTGACTAACTCACAGAGGATGTAACATCCATGGAATTCAGATGTTAAACAGATTTTATGATTTGCCTAGACTTCATTAAAACTACTTTTTGTTACTTTCCACATCAGCTCTTGGTTCTTTGTAAACGGGAAAGAAACAGTGATCCAACCACAAAGTTACTCCCGCTCCAAAAGTGAGGGATAACAAGTCTCAGGTCCATCTATTTCATTCACCTTTCACTGGCTTGTATGCAACAGCTGACAGAGTTTTCTTTACTGGAGCACATTTTCCTCTTCCATTTGAATCAGGAAAAGCAAACAAAAGAAAAATCCCAGGGTTAATATTGAGTGCTGGGGAAAAGCAACTTGATTTTTCTTATGTGAAATACAAATGAAACCAAGAAAGGCAGGATGGTGATGTAATAGCTTCACAACACAGAGAAGACTGAGCTTCCACTTCTGATTCTACTGTGGAATTCCTGTGCAGTCTTGCAAGATCATTTTACTTCTGTGTCCCTACTGATTTGAAAATAGGATCCTATCATGCCAGAACATGGGTACTAATTTGGAACTGGGGTATCACCATGGTGAATGTTGCCTATTTTCAAATGCTAAAGTGTCCATCACAGAAAAGTCTTAGCAGCTACAGCTGANNNNAAACGAAAAATCATGGAAGATAGAAATGAAAAAAAAAAAAAAAAAAAAAAAAAGGAGCATGGAGCTAGAGATGCTAACCTGAGATTTGGGAGAACAGGGTTCTTCTCTGAGCTCTGTTAGATAACTCCTGTAACCATGTACAAGTCAGTTCATCCCCATCTCTGAAACACTGCAGTACTAGTACACTGCCCTAGTGGATAGCTTTGCTATGGAGAGGATCAGCCTAGAGGAAGCACTGCTCTGACGCTGGGATAACAGAGGACATCAGGTGACATGGTGCTTGGCTCTGCACACCTCCTTAAACCTGCCCCCATTTAATGCAGCACTACCACTTGCTGCTTGCTGACTGAGCAAAAGGAGACTTGCTCTCTTCTCATGTCCCATTTGTAACAGTTTCAAAATTAAGCTTCAAATTAAAGGATATTTTCTCTTTAGGAGAGGTCTAATCAAGCATGACTTTCCTCATCTGTTAAGGTATTTCCCAAGAATCACTCATTGAAGAGAGTTACAAAACTGTTTAAACAAAGCACTAAAGAAAAGTAATTCAGGCAGAATTTAGGGCTGAAATGTTTTCCCATCTGCAACTGAGTTCATTCTTGAGACGTGAACCACACACTCATTTCAGCACTTAGAGTTACATGATTTTTATTTTAAGGTTGTATGTCTCAAACTGCATTTCATTAGCCTCTTGCCAAATGAGATGAACGCTTCCATCTGTTCTAGTGAAGGCACTTTGGCAATTTCACTTGGCTTCGTGCATTACTGCACCGGGAAAATAAAACAAATACACAGAGGTAAGCAGTACTAGAGTTCACCTTGGCTGGTATTTTATCCTATATCCTTGACTGTGCACAAGTTCCTCCCATCTCAGAGGCACATGGAATACCCAAAAGCAGCAATAAGACCACCAGAGAAAGAAAATCAGAAAAGGTGGGAACAAAAGAAGTGAGAGCAAGTTATCTTCGTCCCACTTTTAAAAGAGCAACTGAAAATTTGCTTTGTTTACAGTACCTCAATGGTTTCTATGTCAGATGTGATCAGTTTACAAATGCTGGCTGCAAGCCTCCCGTGCCTCTTAACTAATTCAGATTAACACTGGAAGTAGCAGTTGCCAGCATCCATGTTTTAAAGAAAAGGAAATCAGGCCATTTACTCAAAATTAGACACAAATGCTGAATTCACATGGCTGAAGAACCAGTCAAAGTAACTTCTGATAATTTGTGCTCTGAATTTTGTCTGTTCACTTTGAAAAAAACGGTAAAGTGAAAATTTTTCTCATTATTTAGCACTTATCACATCATATGTGGATGGGCAGCAGAAATTCATGTGATCCTAGGATGTTTCCTAGATATTTAAGTTTATTATTCTCTGCAGGCAATCAACCCATGAGTCCTTTTCTGAGGCATTCAAAATCCAAGTCCCAGCTCTTTATGCTCTTAAACCTTCTTCTCATAAGGCCATTTCAACACCTCTTGTCAGATGGATGGAAAATATTCTCATCATCGGATCAGGCTTACTCCAGATTATATCCAGCCCTTCCCACGTCAGATTTGTCCATTAATTTGTATGTCTCACTGACTGGCTTTTGCTCATATCCTGTCACACACAGCACTGAGGAAGTTTCTTCTCCACATTCTCACCTACAGGTCACTACTCTTTCCAGCCTTCCCAGGGAAACTGCCTGTCACCAGCACAGATAAACAATTAAGTCCAAAGTACTCATTTTTTTCTCCAGTAGTGGTCTTGACACTGTTTTCCTTGAATATTTTCCATGGCAAGAGAAGTATAAGTGGTATAACCAATATTTATTAATTAATTAATTAATGCTGAGTGATGGAAAAATTATTATAAATACTATAAATCACAATCAAATCCCGCTGAGTCACTTCTAACACAGTAATAGTTCAAATCCCTCCCCAGAAAACCCAATGACTGTGCCAGCTTCCTGTGTTTGGTATATCTGAAATCTTGGTGACTTTTAGCAATCATTTTATAAAGTCTGATACTGATTAAAGTAAAATACAATGAAGGATTCAAAGCAAAGTATTCATGGAATTCAAGATGAATGTCCAACATGTAATTCCAAACAGCTAAGTATTTACAAGCCACTTAAAAATAAAGTTATTAATTACTTCTGCTTTCTTCAACCAAGAAAGCACTAGGCAAATGATTACGTTTGCAGCCAAAGTTCATGCTGAGCATTTCAATTCCATTTGTCATATACAGACAAAGGCAGAAAGGCCTGAGGAAAATTATGCTTGTTTCTGAGTTTGAACAGCAGGTTGCAAAATTGTATTTCTCTTTCAGCAAGATAGTAAGCAAAGATCTTGTATGCATACTTTGAAAATACAAAACCACTAGCAATTACCGTGCTGCATCTTCTAAAAGCTGAAAAGTGGCCAGTCAACACCTAATGAGGGTAGAGAAATTTGAATAAATATCTCCTTAGGTCACTGTTTAGTCTGTAACAACAGAGAATGCAGGAAAAAAGCACAAGACCAAGCAAAGTATAGCCTTACAGTTCCAGTTATCAGTATTTCACAGATTTCCTCACCCAAGATAATGACTAAGATGTTGACCTTTCTTCCAGGAACTTTAAAAAACAGAAGTTTCAGCATCCAAAATACTCCTTGTTGATGAGCCTGCAAATCATTTTCACGTTGTGTAAAAGTAAAACAATTTTTTTTCAGCCTGTTGCTTGACCATTTAACTTCACATACTCCAACTCCTCTGCAGCAATGACATTTCACAGTGCTCCCCACTCCACTTTTGACATGCTATTCAGTGGTATAGCCATCACCCCTTCTCCAGTCACCTATTCTCCAGGCTTGACAGATCTAACCTGTTTAGAGTTTCTTCATGCAGAAATAATTTCACAGCTCTCAACAAAGAATTGCTAAGGAAACCCTATCTTTCTAAAAAGCAACTAGGATTTCATTTTTTTTAAAATGAGGTAATACACGTTAATAAGAAAATACACTGTGAGACACACGCACATGGATGATTCCTATAGCAGTATAATGACATTTTCTCTTCTATTTCAGGCTTCTAATGTTTGATTTGCCTGTTTGCTAGCTACAAAGCATTACAGGGATGTTTTGAAGAGATGCTTGCAATTACTTCAGCTAATCCTTTCTTTGGGATAATACCAGCTCAGTTTGATTCCATTATATTTCTCCATACAAATTACATGTGCATACATTTCACACTTTCTATGTGCCTTACTTCATACATGTTAATACTGGACTTCACTCCCCATTTCACTATCCTGTCCCTTGATAATGCAAAATCTTTTCACAATGCTTTGTCATTTTAACAAAAAATAGCAGTTTTTATACTATTAAACATTAATCTTCACTTTGCTCCCTCAGTTTTTCAGAAACCACCCTGTCACCAAGGTGCCAGGTAGGTTTGTAAGTCTCACAAGCCTCTCATCACATATTATGGCATAGTTTGAATTTGCTGGTGTGGTGTTTGTTTGTTTGTTTGGAGAGCTCCAAGCTCTGCACATTGGCTACAACATTCACACACTGCACTGCTGATTCCTTCCAAGAACTCCAACAGACCTGCAAGTTATCCCTCCCATTGAACTAACCCTTCTCTCTGCATATCAAAAAAAAAAAGCAAGCCTTGGATGAATCATCAAGGTTGGAAGAAACCTTTAAGATCATCCAGTCCAACCATTCACCCAGCACTGCCACTGTAACCCCTAAATCACTAAAACATCACCCAGCGCCACATCCAGACACCTCTCGAACACCTTCGAGGGTGGTGACTCCAGCACCTCCCAGGGCAACCTGTTTCAATCCCGGACCACCCCAACAATGAAAAAGTATTTTCTCATATCTAATCTGAATCTCCCCTGTCTCCATTTGAGGCCATTTCCCCCGGGCCTCTCACTGCAGGCACGCAGATGGACCTCACTACTAACCTCATGTCAGGTGCCTGTAGAGGGTGATGAGCCCCACCCGAGCCTCCTCCTCTCGATCCACATAAGAGAAAACCTTCTAAGAGCTGTCTTCAATCAGTTCTAGCAAACAGATGTCAGAAGCTAAGGGATGCCAGTCCCAAGTTTACTTCCGGCACTCACCGGCATTTCAGACCGGTGCGTGTGGAAGCCGCACAGGGTGACTGCTCAGGAGTCCCATCACTAAAAAAAGCCCTCAGTTTCAGAGAAAACGCCTAATTAAGCACCGACGTAAGGCTCCGGGAGCACACCAAGGCTGGAAACGACTCGGGAACAAAGAGAAGAGGGCGCTGCGCTCCACACGGGCTCCCACATACCAGGGCACGGTGCCCTTTTCCTTCCCCCAGTCAATCGCAGCCAAGAGGAACCACCACAGATTGCGAGCCCGGCGCGGCGGTGCGAGTGCGGGCGGCGAGCGCCAGCACCCCCCGCCGCA
>VXBB01010373.1:129755-146372 GCA_013399915.1 Illadopsis cleaveri | reverse complement strand
CCCAAAAACTTTTCTCCATTTAAATTCCTGTCACCATTTTTTTGGTGATCTCATTTTCCCGGTGAGAAAGTTGCAATTCCTCTTTTCCTGGGTATAGAAAGGCACAAGTGATATCTGCAGCTTTACCACGATTTGTTGTTCAAGAAAAGAATAAAAAATTCCCTGCCTCCAAGCTGTCAGATGCACTACACATTTCACATTCTCTGAAACAGCCATAGATTTTAGAAAAGTCGGTGTGATGCCTTTTCCTAAAGAAATGTCACTTCAGAAAACACTCCTTTAAAATATAGTTATGCATACATTAAGAAAATTATATACTATCAGCTTCTTTTCTGATTAAGTGTTCTTTTAGAGGAAAGACTGTAGGCAAACCAATTCATACAATCAGATACAATATTTAACATCACTTCATCAAGAAAAGCAGTCCAAAAGTAATCTTCCTAAGATGATACCACACAAATTACACCAGACTTCCTTTAGGATTTGATTAGGTGAAGAGAGAAATCGCAATCAGTGCTTTTTATCTCTGTAGCCTATTTTTATTAACAATAACCTTCCCAACGTGAGCAGTAAGCAAGACATCTGTATTTAAAGTCAGTTATTTTTAATCTAATGAAAATTCTGCCTTTTAAAGCATCATGACTCAACTCAGCAGCTTTCCTGTTTCTGTTGGGTTTAGACTGACTCATTGCTTCTCAGAGGACAGATCCCTGCAACAATGCTTCATTCTGCAAAGTGCTCGAGATGCTGATGATCATCTGTGCAAGATTTATTTCTGCTTTCCAACAAATAAAACCAATGGACTGGATTTGCAAATCCAGATGTTTAGTGTTACTCATAAACCACAAAGGCTTAAATCCCTCTGAATTCCAGTTCAGTGTAGTCATTTGGTTGCCTATTACATAATATAACAAACAGCAAAGATTTGTTTTAGACCAATTTTCTCATTAAACACCAATAATGAGGGAATAATCAGGAAAAACTCAATAAAGACTCCAACTCATGCAGCTGTTAAAATGAGCCAGATTTGAAATACTGGAATCTGCTGAAAGTTTGTCTTTTCTACAAGTGCAGAATTGAAATATACTGTTAGAGAAGAGAAAAGAAGAAACACTACTGTTAAATTATGAAGAATTACCTAGCTAATGTAAGTTTAATTAAGCATACACTCCTGGTACAATATTTTAATATTCTACCCTGTTTATTCCCGTGTAGAGAGATTTTGTTTTCATAAATTGATAGAGATGTCACATGTCATGGGTTCTGCTAGTCCTTAATTGAAAATAATTTATTATATTTACCAGAAGTTGCAGTTAAAAAGAGGAGGACCGCCAAATTTCTCACTGATCATAATACTTAAGTAAACTCTGGAGCACAGGGTGATGGGGTGGGCTTTTTGTTTGTTCTTTTTTTCAAGAATCCTCTGTACGTTAACATTTTTCTTTAAAATGAAAGCTGCTGGAATTGGTTTAAAATATGCAGTGATAAAATCGTGGGACAAAGATTCTACTGTGTAACCAGGAGGCTTTCTCAGAGTGATACATTAAAAAATAAACCCTAATGTCCAGTGTTTCTGCTCCAGGCTCTTTTGCTGGTAATTAGGATTTTCATTTATTTGAAAGCCCAACACACCATGTTCCGCATGGAAAATTGTACTGAGGAAATGCAATTATAAAATTTTATAAATATATTTGGGTAACTTGTGCCATTTTTATTTTTTTAAAGCAACAGCTTTTGGTAATTTGTTCAAATAAATGGAAGGGTTATTTCTATCTTCAAGGGAAGGAGTTTTAATACTGTGTCTGTCCTCAGTTTAGTCCAAGGACGTGATTCCTCATGGCCCTGCCTGGCCCCAGAGAGGAACAGCAGGTTCCCTTTCAGTTCTTTACAAAGGGGTAAACCAGACCAAAAAGAGATTTACTATTCAATGCACAACTTTTAATCCACCCAGTTCATAAACTTGTCTGATCGCATAGCTGGCTCTTAATTTTCAAAAAAGTGAAATGACCAGATTGCCAAGCACTGGAGAGTGCAAGATCAGCCCTGACATGGAAAGACACCTGGAGCTGAACATCAAACACAAAACAATCCTTCGCTGTTCACACTCAGTTCCTGCCATAAAAGATCAGTGAGCAGAGTCGTGTGATTTGAAATTTGATCACTGAGCAAAGCCATGTGATCTGCAATTTGAATTATGAGCAAACCCACGTAATTTGAAGCACAACACCACCCCAGCTGGTGAGAGCTGTAGCCAACATAATCCTTGCATTGATTCACCTCCATGGCAATTAAATGAAATTCAGTAATTTTTCATTCAGCAGTTCTCCCTTTAATACATTTGCAACATGTTTTCTTCTTATTTATGAATATGAGTGCGTGAATTCAATATCTTGGCAATGTTTTTAATGAAGTCTCGTGAAAAGCATTGCTTGTTGAAATTTAATAGAGAAAGTGATCTATGTTAAGCTCTTTTGATAATTGCTATGCCTGAATTAAAAGTTTAATTTTATGTCTTGATTTTGAGAAATACTGGAGTGGTTTATATTGTATTATCACACTTTTCCCCCCTGAATTTACAAAAGCTGATGGGATCACACCTTTGTTTCTTGTGCATGCTTTGTGATATTATGATTATAGTTAATGTTAAATTTAAATTTGAGAATATAATGTGCTTTTCTCTCAATAAATTTCCTTCAAGATTGCAGCCCCAAGTTATGCATTTTAGGGTGAAATACTTGCACACAGAGATCAGATCCAGCATACTGGGGTTAGTTATAAGAAAAAAAAACCTGAAAACCAAGGTGTTATTGAAGTATGTTAAGTAAATGAATATAAAGCTATTTAATGGACAGAGCAGTGCAACTCAATCTTCCTCTTCTGTTCTTTTATTTACTTTTCATTATTACATTTCTATCTTGAGATGTAATAATGAAAAAGCAAATTTTAGCCCAAACCCTCAGTCTGTAGCTTTAATTATGAGTTTGTTACAAATATGGTATATGTGGGAAGCCTGGTCCAGTGAACACAAAAATAGTAGAAACACACTATTTTAACTTGTAAAGATCTGCCTTGGAGCGTTCTCTATGAGAAATGGAAAGCACAACCAACAGGTAAATGCCAACCAAGTTTCCCAGCTGAGGGATGCTTAAATTTATCAGAGGAGGCAACAAAGGGATAGCATCTTCTCCCAAACTTAAACTAAAAAGTTGGAAATTTGGTTTATTTGCATATAAGTGTGAGAAACGTAAGAACTTAATCTTTGCTTTAAGGGAAGATATTCAGAAGACCACCACCTGTGGAGCTGCTGGGCCCTTTGTAGATTGGGTCAAACTAACCTTGAAATACTGATTAGATAAAATTAATAATGCATTTGCTCCTGTAATCCTGGTTATCCATACTTTAATGTAGGAAAGGCCATCCTCAGTGTTTTTATAGGCTCACCAAGAACACGTATTAGCACAGCAGTCTGTCTGGTTGCAGCAGAAATACAATTATGTAAATTAGGTGTGTGTTCCCAGAAGATTGCTAATAGAATGATTGACCTATATAGTGTTTAATTTGTTCTCATGTTTTCTGTTTATTGTCTTCCAGATGCACCAGAAATTAAGACTTGTTAAACTGCATCGCTCCCCAATTATATATCAAAGGTGCTTGTGTCACTTTGTGTCAAAAACAATTCATAGTTTGCATGCTGCTTTTCACCAGCAAGACATTGAGGGTTGAGTGGGTTTTGTTTTGTTGTTTTTTTTTAAAAAAAAAAACCAAACAAATCAGTGCCTCTATAGACCCTGTGTCTTAGAAATATGGGAAAATATCTCAATTTATAGTTAGTAGTCATGATGATAATGACAATGATAAAAATGATAATAATAATAGCCATAATAAAATTGTTTTCAGAAATACACCAAGGAATGCCTACTAAGCTAAAAAAAAGAATCTTTTTTTAAAAATAAAGTAGGGAAATTGCAAGGATTTCAGTGGAAAGAGTTGTTTTTATTTAAGAGCTGTCTAAATATTCTCTGTTAATACATTGGGATGCTTTATTTATTCAGCATATCAAAGTTCAAGCAGGGCAAGAAAAAATTGTCAGTAGTTGTCAGTGGACTGTTGGTAATGCCATCACTATTTGCAGACAAGGCTGATTTTGCTTCACCATAGCAATTTCTTAAACCCAATTTTTTTACATTGATTCCAATAAATATTTGCAGAGAGGTAAAATGTAAGTGCCAAATGAGATATTAAATGACACACATTCAATTCCAGTGGCTAGTCAGAAAATGGATTTGCTAGCACTAAATAACAAATTTCTGATAAAAATTACCAGAACAACCTAACTGTACTCAACTGGTAAGTTATAAGATGACAATGTAAGCAGAAAAAAAGTATTATTTCTTTGACTTCATCATTGCTCATGTATGTCAGCAATATTTAGAACCACATCCCTCTCAAGGAACCTCAAAACATGTTCAGCTCTTTATAATCCTAAAAAACTCTTCAGAGGTTGTGTGAATTACACCTGACTTTTGAGGTTGAACAGGACAAGAAATTAAAGCAGCCAGAGGGGTGCAAAATTCTCTGTAGTTTGGGGAGCTACAACAGGCACCCAAATTAATTTTCAAATGGTGTTTGCACTTTGACATTTTAAAGCTGCTCTCAATGGCATTGGAGCCTAAGGTCATTTGTCAGTTCCTGGCCCACAGTGCATGGGATTAGCTGTATTTTTAAACCAGCTTTCTTTGTGTGTGTGTGCTTGTTTGTGGCAAATTTGCTTTTGTTAAGCTGTAAATATTTGATGGGAAACAAAACAGGAAGTGAAAAGCACATGCAAACACTCACACTAAGGTGCAACATTCAGCAAATGGCAGGGGGTGAAGGAGCAGGGCACCGAGGTCTGACAGCAGCACAGGTTGGGTTTGTCTGGGCTGGTTTTGGGGGGCTCCAGGGTTGGCTTCTGAGAGAAGCTGACAGAAGCCATCCCTGGGTCTGCTAGGATTCAGGTCAGCCAACTCCAAGGGCCCATGGAGACCCATTCTGGAGCAGTTTATGAGGGACTGCAGCCCTTGGGAAGGACTCATGTTGGAAATGTTTGTGGAGAAGGCTGAATGCCTGTCTAGAGCAAAGTACTCAACAGCTCTAACACAGGAGAGGGTTGATACAGAGATGGATTTCCACTTATCCTGAAATTAATGAACTGCAGCAGGTCTACAAAAAAAGACAAAAGCACATAAAGGAGAATTAAATTCAGAGGTCAATGACGTATACCCAGGACTACCTTAAACTATGAACTTTAGGGACTTCAGAGATAAACCAGTGTCCCAACCTTGCAGCCTGGTCAGTAGAGAGATGAACTTCTCTGCAGGGCACTTACAGCAATTTATCCTTTGGAAGATTCTCAGCTGAAGCCTCCCACTGAGCTGTGACATTTAATACTCTCATATGTACTGAAAAACCTTCTTGATACACATTCCCCGCTCAGACTAAGCATTCAGATTGGGAGAGAAGAATTTCAGATATTGAAATTGTAAATGGAGATAACAGTTGAAAATGTCAGCTGTATCTGAAAGAAAAATCATTTGACAAGATAGATTCATTAACTCTTCATTCTTCTTTGATAAAATGATTTCCCATTGTGTTTTTCAGACATTCACACCTCTCAAATACTGGAGCTCATTAAGATTGTTATTTTTTTTTTTTTTTCTACTTTTGCCAAGAAGACAACACTGAGAGCAAAGCAGCTATTATAGCAGCCTGAGACATCTGGCAAAAAAGTGTGTTCACAGATTCTGAACAGGTCAGTGACATGTTAATATGCTAAGGGAAGGAAATACTGCAGACATTGCTGCAGATGGAATCTACATGGAGAGATCTGGCACAGAGATATCAGCCCTGCTGTGAGTGAGGCACGAGTGGAAATTCAGGTTTAAGCAGCTGAAGAAAACAGAATTGGGAGGAATTACAGGAACAGTGATGAAGGACCTGCTCCCAGAACACCACTCAGAAATAACAGTGGAGGTGTTTCCATGTGTTGGAGGTTTGCATGGATGGGGCAGGACCACTGTGAGATGTTCCTCAAACTTTTATTGCAGCATCAGCCTCATAACCAGGCTGACACAAATGAAAGATGGCAACAGCTCACGTCGGCCAGCAGCAGCCAAAGGTCTCTTTGTCACAGGGCATTTTAAAAGTTTTCCAGCCACTAACACATTGCTAAAGGTCACAGACAATTGTTCCAGCCAGTCACTGACAGCACACACACACCTGCTTCAAACAATGCTTGCTTGTGTGCTTTCTATTAACAATATTCCATTATTAACCTTAAAACCTTCTACTATCTTGCTAAGCAGATTTTTCTGCAGCCTTAAGGTCTATTCTAGTCAAGCCTAAAAACTCAAACTATTGTTTCATGTCCTTGCTTGCTGTATCATTATATCTTCTCTGCTTTCACCCTTTGCAGCTACAAACTCTAAGTTATCTAATCTCTCTGTTTCTGAGGCCTGCTTTAACAGCTCCTGAAAATCTTCTTACCTTTATTAATTCCCACATTTCCTTGCCATGGCCTCCATTCTGACGCCATCTCCAGCATGGGAGGTGCAAGAGCATGTCAAAAACAGGAAAGCAGATCACAGATGAACCACCCAATCCCTGTCTGAGCCGGGGAAAACCCAACACTGTAGCAGCCTGTCTTAGGGTTGCTGAAAGTTGAATTCCAATTGGATTCCAATAGGATATAAGTGAGTTGTCCAGCTGTTGCCAGCAAAGAGGGAATGGAAACTCAGACAGAACTTGCCAGTTGGTGTCCCTTGTCCCCTGTGCTGTGAGTAAATTATCCTTGCTAAACTCCTCCTGTGCAGAAACCACCATGGTACATGTGGAGCATGGAGCGGGTAGAATGAACTCACCCAAAGGTTTTTATAATGAGATCAACTTCCTTTTCATAGGATATTGCATTCAATTTATTACCGTCATTTCCCTGCAAAAAAGTTCAAAATATGTTGGGTTTTTTCCCCTGTATTTTCTCTCTTCCTAAGCTCACCAGAGGAGTCAAGAGTTATGAGTGGTCATGCTTGTAAAAAGTGAAATTTAGGCCAAATAATTAAGTTTATTGACTGCAATGTCATATTGTGTAGCTACAGAATTATGTCAGTTGTCAAAGTGTAATTCAGGCCATACTGTCTGTTGCAGTATAAGTCTTCTGAATCCCACATGATTTAAGGAACTCATACTAAAAGTTTTGAATATTCATAACGATCCTCACAATCTGTGGGCAAAATACACCCATAATAATTCACAAATCATTTAAAATAATTAGTACATTGGAGGATTTTCTTTCTGTGATCAATAATTGAACAGTTAAAGGGGTAAAAATCTGTCAAGTGAATTATTCATGGTAAATCTCACCCACTGCAAGCAAAGACTTCAAAGAACACGGCCCCATTCTGCTCCCTCAGACAAGGAAAAGTGGATTGCCAGGGTTGCAAATCCCACGAGGAAGAGCTCAGGTTCAGTATTTTGTGGGAATCATATGAGAACTAAAATACAAAGAACTGAGCACAGGCCACGTGAGCCAGGGCTAAATAGACAACAGCAACTTTATCAATAAACTGGATTTGATGGCTCAGTGCCAATATTCTCCATTACCTTGGATAGAATCAAATCAGAGTCAAATTTAATGATCCCACTGGCAGACACAGGGAATGCTGCCCAACTCAAGCATTTTTGAGTCATTTGCTCAGCAAGATAAAGTGTGAAGGCTCCAGACAACAAAACTAAGGCTATTTTCATTAACAAACAACCCCTCTTTCTTTTTCCAATGTATCTTTGTGTTACAGAGATGTGACAGAGGTTTTGAATCATTGTTTTTAAACCAATTACCTAGTTTATGGTTATTTTATTTTGTTTTCCTCTTCCAAGTGCTATTAATTGTGATTACCTACTGATTTGATAAAGAGTACAGAAGTCTGGAATCCTGTGCTGGGGGTTCCAGATGTATTTCTTTGTAAACTCGAAAATAGTTGCAGATGTCATTTATTAACATAAAATTGCATTTCAAAATTACATTATTAATAGAAAAATATCTTGCCAATGAAGATTAATAGAATACCATTAGAAGACATGGATTTTCTAGCTTTATTAAATCAGTCTCCTAGGAACAAATTGTGTTAGGAGAAGATAATCTCACTGAATATTCCTATGCACGTGTTGAAGAGTATTTTTTATTAGCTCAATATATTAAGGCTACAGTAATGTGCAAGAATTAGTATCCTGATTTCTTATCACAAGTGGTACAGAGCACCGAGGCAGTGCTCTGCAATGAGTGCTTTGCTAAGGAATATCTTATTCATGGTTTAGAGAAGAAGAAAGATCATCACAATTTCTAAATTGCTAAGTTCATTTTAGAAGGGAAAGAGGACAGACAGGAAGCAGAAATGAAAAATATGTAAGGCCTGTATGGTATAGCACAGGGTATAAATAAATCACTACATCTCTGAAAGCAGAGAAGTTTCCCCTCACCTGACCTCCATCTAGTCACTCTGAGGAGGAGATAGAAGAAAATGATGGATCTTTCCTCATCCTTACTATTTTCTATTTCACAGTCTGGAACGAAAAGACGAAAATCTCATGTGATGAGATTTTAATGTCATGAAATATGAAAGACAGTTAAGACAGGAATCCTGGTCTCAGTACGGTACCTGAAAACTCTAAAGCACTATTCTCCAAAGCTCACTGTAACAGAGGATTTTGAAATGCTTTTAGAAAATTTGTGCCTCTATTTCTGTTTTGGAGGAAATAGAGCTTGCTCTTAGTTTAATAAATTCACTTACAGGCTAAAAGGAAGCACCAGGAACAGAAGGTTTAAAGGAGCATTGGGAATAGCTGCTTACAACAATACAGCTAAAATAAAACCTCTGTGAGGTGCTGAAATGCAGACTCTTTGCTCAGGGCTTAACCAATACTTTAGAGTTGGCATCTGTGACAAATTGGTTCTGGATTATTAGTCAGACTTCAGGCTATTGTTGAGGCATCAATCTCTCATTCTGTGGCATCTGCTCACTCACTAACCTGTGCAGCTTTGTGTCAGAAAGTCAATTTTTGTCCAAGGATTTGATAGATGTTAATGTGATTGTTTCAGCCTCCATCCTTTTGTTCTAGTGATGATGGCCCAAGCTTTACTCTGCAGAATCTTTTAAGACTGAGGCTTGATTGGATAATAAGGCACAACTTTTGATTTCATTTCCCCCTCTTCTGCCAAAGAACAGATTTCTCTGCCTAAGATACAATTCAGCAACCAACCCCCAAAAAGCTGAGTATAATTTCTCCCTGTGCCAAGCTGGAGCACTGTGTTGTTGACAGATGTTGCTTTGTGGTAGAGTGTGGGACTGATGGATCCCACCTTGGTGTCTCTGTGACTCAGGACATTGCCTGTTGACACTGCTTCTGGATTTAGATTGATTTTATTTTATTCAATATTGCATTATCTTTGCCTACACTTTTATAGGAAGAGGTATAATACAAGATTTGGAAATGTTTGACTTAAAATGGGATGGATTTTACAAGCTTTTACTTAGGTTACCCTAACTATAAGGGTGTGGTTTAAAAACAAAAATGATAATATGTTTCCCATTCTTTTCCATTATCACCCAGTGAATTAATTTCTGGTTTTAACTATAAATACCAGTTGAAAGATATTTGATTAAATGACTAACCAAGCATTAATGAATTTTCATTACTGTATGAGATAAATTGTATATCAACATAAGATCCTTTATGATACCTCATCATCTTTTAAAAACACAGTCCCTATCCCAATTATTTTTTAAATCAGCACTGTAAATGATAACTGATTTTAATGCTCATATTCAGCACTGTGGAATCAAAATCAAAAATCTATAGTGGAAACATAAGCCTCACTTGAAAATTAGATTTTTATTTAGACAAATTATGCATCTGATGGAATTCTTTTCTAAAAGTGAAGAATTCAACTTTAGATTTTAAGGAGAGGAGACCTATTTCATATAAAGTGATGCTCGCTGTGAAACAGCAACACACAGAATTATTTTAGTTTTCAAAATGTCTCAAACAGGGTGAGGTGGTTCCTCTGGAATGTGTGGCACAAACTGCAGTTCTGTGATAAAATTGATATCTGTTGGGTGCCATGGTCCCCCTAATTAGTATTACTGCTCTTACATATCTGTCAAACACAGGATGGACTAACAAAACCTAATTAGCTCTTTAAACTCATTTCTTTGCCACGTTTAATCTTGAGCTTGTCACATTTAAATTTCTTTAAACCTTAATAATATTCAAGATCATGCACTCGTGTTAAAGGCAACATGTGTTTGAGCCATAATGAATGGCTGATGGGGAAGTATTCATTATGACTCAGACAACCTTTTTTTCTTTATTTATCCTGGTCACATTTATCTTTTCTATAAGATTTATGAGGTTGTTTTACTCAGACCAGTGGAAAACTAAAATCTAATAACTTGTTTTGCATTTCCTATGTTGCTAATTCAGCTACAGTCTTGATCACTAACACCATTATTTTAATATCCACCTCAAAAGGAGTGCTTGACTTCATGCAGATATTTAATTTGTATTTCACATTAAGAATAGACTAGCTTAATTGCATTCAAAGACTAAAATATCTGGGAAAAAATTTAGTGGAATTTCTTAACTTCTTTATAAATATTTTGCAAGGAAACTCTAGATGTGAAGCTACTTTAATTGTCAATGTCAAGAGGTAAATACCCTCTGTAATAAAGAGATATTAAGAACTGCCATAATTTAGCATTTGCATCTTTGATTTCACATTCTGAAAAGCAGCTGCAGATGTTTGTTGCTCTGAGATGTGCTCCCAGTCCATTTTAAACATTGGTAATTTAATAAATGTTTTTAAAAAAACATGTTATTAAGAAGCAATGGAAAGTCATTCCAGAAATAGAGCAGTGGTCACTATATAACACTTGCATTAAAGTTTTATACACAAAGTGGATGTAGGAATTCTTGTTGGAGGGAAATTGAGCCATTCATTTTCCAGGCTCATTAATGCTGTCATCAAACAAAGCTGGATGCAGAAAACAGGCAAGAAAGGCCTTCACAGACCTTTTTGTAGAAAACTTATAAAAACTACAACAGAGCTGTACCTCATTGTGTGACACAAGAATCAGACTTGGGCATCTTCAGATGGCTGGCTCAGACCAGATCCTGAGAATGATTTTGCAGGTAACATCNCAGTCTCTGTTCCAGATCAGCCTTCCCAAGGCATCAGATTCTGGTGGCCACGAAGGGATGGTGAGGCATCAACATCACTGATGTTTCCAGATGATTTTGAGCCCCTGAGCCTTGGAGCTGGAGTCACAAAAAGGTCAGGCTTGGGCACAGGGAAAAACCTCACCAGAGGCCACATGAAATGCAGCCACACACTCAAGACTTGTCTTGGTAAGAAGCTGTGCTAATATAATATATAAAGGGTATTTCCTCTTTTTCTAGACAGCTCTTAAATAAATATATGCCCACAAAATTTTCAAGCTCCAAAAACATGAATACCGTTAATGCCTTGTGGGGACTGTGCCAACAGAAATAAATTTTAGACAAATACTGTGTATATTCACCAACCCTACACATCCCCTGCCATCTGTCATGTAAAACCATTAAAAGACAGAAGGGGTTATCAAGAAGGAGACCTTTTTTTTCCTCTTCTGATGAGGTAATAATATTGTACATCATTTTGGATGAGGATATCTACAGGATGGATGGATGCCCTGCACAGGGCATGTATAAAAAAATTTGAAAAGGATGGTAAAAAAAATATGGTGTTGTTGCACTAATTGAAATCAATCATTAGATATTTTTGCCTTAATGAAATTAGTTCATGTATTTGACTTCAGGGTCTTAAAGGGCAGAAAAATAATACGATATTCAAAGTTAGGCAAGGAGTGTCTATTCAGAGGAGAAATGCCTGGAATAAGATCTTCTCCAGCAAGCTCAGAATTCATATTCAAAATGAAAAATCAGAGAACATATCTATTTTGGCATGCTATAATTAATGACTCATTCATATTGATAGGAAGGTCAGATTTTTTTATGTTTCATAAATCTGTTTAAATAAGAAAGATAAGGCAACAGTTAAAATACATTTTTCTTCTTCAGTTCTCTGTGATCTGGATGGAAATTAGCCAAAAAAAGTCTCACCATTAATCCTCTAAATCTTAGCCTAAATTTTCCTGATACATCTAATATTGTGAATTGGAGCAACAAAAATTTGCACTCAGTGTTATTGACATACATGTTTTGACAGAAGCCTAATTTTTGATTTAGACACTACCAAACTAAACAGGAAGACACCTCCATGTCAAGGTGAGTACTTAATATTTTTTCCCTCTATTTTTCATTATCTGGCCTGATTAAAGAGGTCAATTCCTATTCCAAAAATGATGTACAGAGAATAAATTAATAATTTGCTGTGTCAATGCAATTCTTTTTAAGTGACAAGCTGCAAGTCCTTTTACACTGCATTGCTGTCCATATGATACTACCCAATTTATTCAGGTTATCACATTTTCTAAGCTGTTACCCCTCTGGCAGCTATCACTCTCTATCAGAATCATAGGCCTAAACCAATACCTGATTATTTCTAGGTATTTAGGCAGCTGTCCTGTTGATGTGATTTCAAATGAGATTTATTCCTTCTAACAGAAAACCCAGTGTTGATTCACTCAGCTTTGTGGTCCTGTAATCAGCAGGAAGCAGCTATCAGGTAGTCTCCATTTTATTTAAGCTTGCACTGACTAGCTCAGGTCATGCTTTTCTTCACTAAATAGAATGAAAATATGGAGTGAATAGTAGATGATTGCCCCACTTAAATGCTTAGGGGTTGGTAAGAAGATGACCTAAAGTGAAAGTCTGAATACTGTGGTGTTGTAAAGTCTGTACTTAATGTATCAAGACACTTCTCCAGTTTGGCTTTAAGGCTGGAATATGGACTGTCTAAAAGTGTGACTAAAATAGAAAATAATTGAAACATTTATTGTGTTCAACGCTGTCAAGTCCCCTCCTTTTAGTAAGGATATGTAACAATCATAGCATTTTTCTGTAATTTTTTTTGCATTTAAATCCATTCACACAGCTGTCTTGTGCCCATTTCCACAGAACCATGGAATGGTTTGTGTTGGAGGGAACCTTAAACACCCTCTAGTTTCAAGCCCCCAGTTACACCATCCCACCTGAAAACTTAATGCACAAAGCCATTATTTATTATATTTAGGGCATAAAATCATCTGTTTCCCTCTTGTGCGGTGAGCTCATACCCACTGAGGCTGAGCTGGATGTTTAGCTGGTTTCATCAATAAACCTGTAATGAATAAAGCCTTACAAGGATTTGTGTTTATGGCTGATGCAGCTGCTCCAAGGAGAGGGCAGGATGAGAGAAAGAAGCAAACCAGGGTATTGTAATTGTGTATGATTTCTTTGGGCCCAGACTAACCCTCACACTGCACGAGTTCCCTGTCTCAGATCCAGCTTGTACTGCACTCCCCCTTGAAACCGGCTTGGTAAATTAGATATTCCTTCTCAAGTATTACTTACAAACCAAGTAGCACAAACCCAACTGGAAGAGTTGTGACAATCCCTTGATGTCATTTCCTCATCCCTCCCTACCTGAGCAGAGGACTGGAGACACTAAAACCCCACCCAAACCACCCTACTGCAGCTTTGAAAATTGTGGCAATTTTACATCTTATATTCCTCCTAACCTGCCCAGGACAGGGGTGCAAAGAACAAAGAAATCTGCACTGCAATGTTCCAGGCCCACATTCAGGCTTCTAAAATTGCCACCAAAATGAAATAGCATGTACATTAGAGTACACCATGCTTCTTGGACAGTTTCATCATAATTTGTCATTCATTCTGAGATATTCATTTGTCTAAAAGCAATTAAAGCTTAATTGCTGCATAACCTGAATAATTTAGAAATGCAAATTAGGATAGCAGGCAAGCAAGTATGTGTTCATTAATTTCTTTGTTATCACCATCTGTTTAATTAAAAAAATGAGTTTTACTGAATGACAGCTTGCTAACTATATAAACGTTTTCCTTAATTGAAAATGTCTTTTGCAATTGAGGTCAGCATCTGACAAAAATTGTTTGAGCTTTTTCAAAAAAACATTTTCTCTAAACAAATTGTTGTATTTTTAAATTCACATTAAAAAACATTGCCAACATATGTAGTGTAATTCAATAAATGACATCTTCACTGCTTAATGCAAAGCCATAATTTTAGAAAAAAAATCAGTGCTTTGGAAAAGTGATGGTTATTACATGAAAGGTATATGCGATTTATCATCTTTATTATAGATTATTTTGAAAACTTTTATAAAATCCAGACTCAAAATATGAATACCTCTGGCAAAGAAAAAGAAAATTGTCTGAAGGAGGAAGGAATGTTTCAAAAGATGGATCATATGATGCAGTATTTTTGCTTAGGAAATAAAAATAAAGTAGTTTTTCAAGGAGCATCTTCATAAAGAAGCCAGTTCTTTACACAAATATACAACTTTTCAGGACTAATATATCTCAAACTCCTTCTATTCCACCTGGTTTTGTTCCAAATACCTTCCCTCTATCTGTAGCAAGGTTGGGAGGCCCTGACACAGGGTGCCCAGAGAAGCTGTGGCTGCCCCTGGATCCCTGGAAGTGTCCAAGGCCAGCTTGGATGGAGCTTGGAGCAACTTGAGAGAGTGGAAGGTGTCCCTGCCCATGGCAGGGGTGGCATTGGATGGACTTTAAGGTCCTTCCAACACAAACCATTCAATAATTCTCTAATTTTTATATTCAGGAAAAAATGGAAAATCATCTGTACCACATTAGTGCTTGTTTTAATGTCATGGGCATACTGGATTATTATACTGCATTACATTTATCTAGGATTGGTCTAAACAGAAAACTGGGGGCCTGGGGACAGAGCTCTAAATAAATAATGCACATGCCTGTAAGCCCACTGTGTGTTAACCAGGATTTAATCAGTCCTCTACTTTCTATGAGATCAGTAAACTCGTTATCTGGGACTGGAATTTGGAGGAGTGCAGAAGGGCAATGTTATACTCCTTTACTGAAAACTCATCTATTATTCACCTTGTGTTGTTTACACAATTAATTATATTACTTTGCTGTAATTTAAGTTACACTTGGCTTCTACTGTCTCCCACTGCATTTAACAGAAACTTTCTGTTATAGCTTCTGTGTCGGCACCAACATATTTACAGAAGGCCTGAAAAGGCCTTTCTGCATTTAAGACAACAGTGGTGATAAAGATGACAGAACTTTGGTGAATTGCACTGAAAAAAATCCCCAAGAATGCACTTTGTCTCATGCTACTCCTTCTTGTATCAGCTTTTCTAGTAAATTACTGGGGTAACTGGGAGATGTATATATTGACTTTGAATATTTTGTTACTAGACTTAAAAAAAAAAAAATCATGCAAGGTCATGGTCATTCCCCTAAACAGTTAAATAAAGTGACCTGCCCAGTGTGGCTGGGTGCCAGCACATAAACACAAAGTCAGGGTGACCTTGCTCAGCCTCGTGACTTGGTAATTCCCTTGCACGAACTGTCTCTGTCCTCAATTAAATGGTCTTTAGATTTTCCTAAGTGTGGTCTAAACATCATCTGACATTTGCAGGCTCTTCCTGAATGTGGAAACAAACATTATGATTTCACATGGTGCTGGATTCACCCTCTAGCTCTCGACGGCACGTGGAGGCTGGGTGCTCTCAGGAAAGATCTGAGAGACAGCAGTGTGGACTTGGTATTTTCTGAGCTTGAAAATTGTTAGCTTTTTTCAAGGGAAACTTTTCAACAGTATTCTCTTTTTTTGAAAACAACTTTGCTTGAATAATATTCTTTTCTCATAACAACAGGTGTTGTTTGCTATTTTTGTTACTTAACCAACAGGAGAGGTGTCAGCCCTATGAACTAATAACGTGCCTTTTAGTGCAGATGTTATAAAAGGGCTGAATGAATTGTAAATTAAGCCTTCTGATTTCTACTGCCTTCTGACTGGAGTCAAACACCTTTATTTCATGTCCTATTGCAACACAGCAGGGCTTGATCTCTACGGCACANAGCAAGGGGCTGGTACAAGGTGGGGTTGACAGCTCAGCAGGAGGAGGAACAGGAAACATTCTGTATCAAGGGGCAGGTATAGGGCAAGATGGACTGTTGCCCTGATTTTTCNCTTTTGTGTGGTTTCCAAGAAGGTTTATTTCCAAGGAGGATCCAGGGCTGAAAGACCCTAAACCCTGTTGTGCAGGGACTTCTATACAGGGGACGTTCTAGGGGAGGGTACAAACTACTGTCCAGTAGGGAAAGGACTGGAGCAGAGCACAAGTCAGGGTTTGCAACAGTTAAACAAATGAGGAGGCACAGGGCGAGGGGAACAGTTCGGACCAACCAAAGGGGCTTCAAGGAACGGAGGATTTCCAGGGGATTTCCTAAAGCAAGGGGCTGGTACAAGGTGGGGTTGACAGCTCAGCAGGAGGAGGAACAGGAAACATTCTGTATCAAGGGGCAGGTATAGGGCAAGATGGACTGTTGCCCTGATTTTTCAGCCTTCTGATGTTT
>VXBB01010373.1:98015-115278 GCA_013399915.1 Illadopsis cleaveri | reverse complement strand
GGTGATTAGCTACACTACTATCTTTCACACATTTGTGACTTGCAATTCTTCTCTGTGTTGGAAGCTTTTTCCATGGACTAAAATCAAAGACTGTGTGTTCCTGGGCTCTGTGCCAGGCAACTCCCCTGCACAGACCCTCCTGGACAGAATTCAAACCCTCTTTCTTGGGTTCCAGACCCCTTTGCTGAGGTCTGTGACCATCCAGGGCACCCAGAGGAATGCCCTGGACTCCCACACAAAACCAACCAAACAAAAAGCAGTTATGTTTTTTTTTCACTCCTGTGTCACCACCCAGAGAGTCCTTGTAGAGATCACTGTGTTGTCTCTAGCCACCGAAGTCCTCACTCTGATTTTTGAACATCCCAAACGGTGAGCTCTGCTGAAATCTCCTGCATTCACCTCACACAGGGGTTTCCAGGTGCACATCAGCAGGCTTTGGACAGCAGAGAAGAAGGTAGGAGTGAGATGATTTAAACGAATTTATTTGGCAGTTGAAGGGGAAAATTCCCTCCTCTTCCCACAGCACAAACCTGCTTTAAACCATTTCCATGATGGTATTTTCATCTTTATCGTGGTACTTTAGGAGCATAATGGTCCATTTCCTGTTGGAATGCTTTGCTGTGTCCTCTTGTGAACCATGTTTCCTCTGGTTTTTCCAATAATTCAAATAACCTACCAAGAGTGACCTTTCTTGATGTTAATTACTGGCTGGCTGCCAAAAGGTAAAATTAAATTCTATGCAATTTTTTATATAATAAATCCATTATTTGATGAAATTCACATCTATCCCAGAAAAAAATTTTCAAACTTCTCCAGAATTCATTTGGCAAGGTTTTCTTTAGAGATCATATTCTCCTCTCTAGTACACATATTGTGAACACTTAATTTTGCACACTTGAGCAGTCTCATATTTACCAAGCATACTTCTAGGACCTTAGTTATATTGCCAGATAAATGGCTCTCAACATGAAATTATCATCTAAATTCTCATTCAAAGATGTGATAACTTTATTTTTTAACACATTTTCATTCTCTGAGAACTGCCTCTTTAGTAGTTAAAAGTGCTTTAACCCCTCCTTATTATTTTGCAATCCTTTACTCAACATTTAAGATGTCAAAAATTTTTCCTTAGGCTTAGCATGTTGGTCAGAAGACTGGACCCTGTGTTGGGTCAGGAATTGAGAAGCACCATCGTCCCAGATGTGCTCTGAAACGTGCCCTGGACAAGAGGTACTGGGGAAGGCACAGGGCTGAATTACCTCCTGTGCTGTCTGGAGTTATCTTGAGGAATTGTTGCATTATCTTGATTAAAACACACGAGTTGCAAAGGGAATGGAAACGCCTGAGTCCTCATTTTCAGTGAGTTCACTGGGAGCTGCCTCCCTGCCCCTGGAGTGCATTAATACCTCAGATGTTTTGATAGCTGAGATACTGCCACACAAACCCAGCACGTACCACAGTCCCCAGATATATTTAATTAGGATAGCAAGTGTATACATATATATTTAAATATATGTTTTCATTCTGTTAATACATTATGATTGAATACTTGTCAACCCACAGCACATTTCCAAAAGTGGCTGAAGGTTATTGTTGTAACAGAAGAGCAAGTTATGTGATAGTCTTCCACAGGGCTTGTTAACATTATCAGAATTACTGGTGAACAGGAAAAGTTATCCCTTGGGTACAGGATAAAGAGTGTAAAATGCTATTACCTTCCTTTTAGTAGGTCTTTCAATAAAGGTCTTTTTAAATAAAGTCAAGAAAAATGACATAGCTCTTTTCAGTTTTCCTGTGAAGTAATTACAGCTTTAGATCCTTGACTTTTGTGTAATTTCAAATGAAAATTAACCAGTGTTAAATATCGATTGCTTTTCTCTGTCATTAGGCTTAATGAACTAAGCATTAATACTGTCAAAACGGCATCTGGTTACATGAAAAGATGCTGTAAGGATGTGTCAACAGTTATTCCAAGGGCTATTTTATAAACAATTTATGAAAAATATAAATATACCGGATTATTTTCAAACCCAGCAGTTTTCTGTAATGCCTTGGAATGAAATAATAGCTTGCTCTTTTCAAAACGAGCAGTTGAGTCTGGAGGTGGCAGTGTTTCCCTTCAGGAGAAGAGTCAATCCCACAACGAGATCGAGTCCAACACACCCTGATGCAACTGGTGAATTTATGCAAGGGACACAGCTCTTAAGGAACGTAATTAAACTAAACATATGCCTGATATACAGTCTAAATCCTCTGATATAGTCCTCTATATACTATAGGATATGCCATCCCATTTCTGTTTGGACTGCAAGTAATTTAAGAATTTGAAGATCAAGACTCTTCAGTAGATTTACTTAGATTAAAATTTAATGAATTAATGAATCTAATAACCTTAATTGGCAAAAATTAGTTTAAAAGACACAAGAGAGCATAGAAGTCTGCAAACAGGACTTGCTAACCCCCTCCAAAGGGTTGCTACAGGTAGCTTCATTTAGGGTATGCCTTAAAATGATAATTACTTGTAATTTCTATTGTCTTGGCACATCATTCCAGTCTGCATCCATCCTTACCTCAGGAATAGTGATGCAATCACATTTTGAAAATAGATAAGGCAATTTCTCCACCTTCAGGCAATAGACAATTTAAATCCCAGGATATTCCATCTTCAATCCTGCTCGCTGGCAAGCCCTCAAAACAAACAGTTATTTCTCGGTATAAATATAAATATTTTTATTTTGAGTTTTCCTCTTGGATATTCTCAATTCCTTTCTCAAAGTGTTTATAGGTAGTTTGCATGAAAGAAAGAAGGTTTCTGTCTGTCAGAATAGGGATTGACTATGGATTTGTGTAAATTGAGCAGTTCGAATTTCAGGTGGAAACTTAAAAACTGTGTTGTCAAAGTATCCAGAAAGGAAACTGTGTTCTTGATGTCACAAGAGCATCACTCAGCAAACGCAAAATTAGACAAATACAGCCAGCAATGGCAGAAGAAAAGGAGTGTCAGCCTCAGGGGAAATTAAAGGAGACGTGCCACTCTCTGGCCGCACAGACCTTCATTAAAGGCACTGAGAAATGTGTTTAAGGACACATCTCAGCCTTCTGCTTTTTCAATGTCTGTCTCTTGCCTGCTGTTTGTTCTCTTTGTTCTCTATGGCCCATAATATCTCTCCACCCCAATAAATACAATTAATAACCTTCTTGCTCACTAGTGTTTGGGACNCGAATTCATTCTGAGAGCTTTAAATTGAGATTTATTTGTCCTTTTGCTAATCATGAATCAACCTTCTTTTAGATCAATTAACTAAATCACTCTGGAGGCAGCTCAATGCATTCTTTATGGATGAAAACCTTTGTTCTCTATTGCCCATAATATCTCTCCACCCCAATAAATACAATTAATAACCTTCTTGCTCACTAGTGTTTGGAACTTCCAATGTTTCATCGCAATTCATTTCTTATGACTTGCTAACAAAAATAGATTTGAGTAAAACATCACAGGGGCCTTCTAGAGGCCCCAGGGAAAAGAATCCTCCAGTTCAGAATGCTTTGGGGCCATTCCCTCCTTGGTTCCATTCCTGGGTGAGGGATTCTGCTTCAAGAGCTGCTGTGGAGAAGGTTCCACTCTCCACATTCCACTTCCCTGGGTGTGTGAACAGCCATCAGAGGACAAGAGGACAGATTGACAAAGGTGGGGCATCAGGAATCTTCAATCTCCCTGCTGAAGGACACAGAGAGTGGCTGAAGAGGCAGGGAAGGAGACAGAGACAAGTCTGAGCCACTCCAGCAAGGACCTGCTGTTAGGTCATTTACATTTTGTTACTGTTCCACGATATGATATTTTTTGCAATCAGAAAACCTGCCAAAGACCTTTCCTCAGATCTGGCATGCCAGGCTGAGAGATCCTTGTGTGGTCCTTGGGGAGCTTAGGCAACCTGCTAAACCCACACCTGCAAGATGTGGGTTAAAATAAAGATTATTTTCTCTACATAAACACAACAGGCGAATATTTTGTGTAGGTAGAATTAGAAGTTCGTGCAAGTAAATCAGATTCAGATTGAAAAAAAGGAAAGTAAAAGCATTCTAATGCTTGCTTCCATCAAGTAGAAAAGGACTCCAACTTTCTTAACAGGTGTTTTAGTTGTGTTTCCTGATGCAGTTTATTGAGCGAATTCATTCTGAGAGCTTTAAATTGAGATTTATTTGTCCTTTTGCTAATCATGAATCAACCTTCTTTTAGATCAATTAACTAAATCACTCTGGAGGCAGCTCAATGCATTCTTTATGGATGAAAACCTTTGTTCTCTATTGCCCATAATATCTCTCCACCCCAATAAATACAATTAATAACCTTCTTGCTCACTAGTGTTTGGAACTTCCAATGTTTCATCGCAATTCATTTCTTATGACTTGCTAACAAAAATAGATTTGGGTAAAACATCAATATTAATACATGCTTACGTTCTCCCTTCTGTTCTTTCAAAAGTACTTAGTTTTCACAAAGAAGTTTATAATGGTATTACTCATGTCACTATAAAACCTCAATGAGTTTTTCAAAAACTTACAAGTAAAAATATGTGACCATCACAATGCATACTAGTGTTCTTTCTTTTTTTTTTCCACATAGCATATATAAACCCAAAATAAAATTAAAGTTTCCACTCTGAAATTCCCAACCAGAAAACTCAATTTAATTAAGGTATTTATTAGCACAGGAAAGTACCTGCTCCTAATTTCTTCTGCAGTTTCAGCAAGACAGGGCCCTTGATGTATTACATTTCCTGTAATAGTACTTATATTCTTCCTTTTGTTAAAAATCATCCTGAGATGATAATTATTCTAGCCGAGGGCCAGGGATTCAATAACAGCTGAGACAAACCATGGCCTGCCAAGAACTGGGCTGCTTTGCTCAGAGAGCATTTGAGTCAATTCACATTTAATGAAAGAGGCCAGAGGCCCTCTGGTCACCTCGGAATGGGATCCAGCAGCCCCACGTTGGCCTGGAGTTGTCAGGAGAGCTCTAGGTTAGCAAAATTTTAGCATTTTAGCAAAATGTTCTTTCCCCAGAGGGTGCTGGGGAACTGCCCAGGCTCCCCAGGGAATGGGCATGGCCTCAAGGCTCCCAGAGCTCCAGGAGAGTTCGGACAATGCTCCCAGGGATGCACAGGGTGGGATTGTTGGGATGTCTGTGCAGGGCCAGGAGCAGGCCGGGGTTGTCCTCGTGAGTCCTGTCCAGTTCAGCATATTCTGTGATTCTGTGATTCTTACCCCTGTTTTTGAGGCCTGGTTTGTGGCACATCAGAGGTGAGGTTGCCGATGGCTGAAGGTCCAGGGCAGTTCCTCACTGAGAGCCCCCCAGAGGAACCCCCCTGATCTTCTGGCGCCTCCAGCAGAACTTGGGCAGCAGGTGCCAACTCTGCCAGGAGCACAGACAAGATCTGATGCCGATAGAAGATGGTTTTGGGTCTGGGGATCTTGTTTTGGCAGAGTGAGGTCTGCAGGCTCCCCCGAGGAGAGGCCGGAGTATGCCCAGTGCTGGACACAGTTCCAGATGCTTCCATCCTGCTCTGTAATGGCCCCTCCACACTCAGGGCACAGCTGCAGCTGGAAAACTCTGGGAAAATGACTCTGAGGGAGGATGAAATAGTGCCTGACAGAGAGGTGTGAGGGGGAAAATGTGTGAAACAGCCCTGGTGATGGCAGAGCCAGAGGGGAAGGAGGAGAAGTAGGTGCTCCATGCCTGGAGCAGAGAAATTTCCCTGCAGCCCATGGAGGGAATGTGAAGGAGCAGATACTTCACTGCACCCACGACTGGGACTTTGTGGTGGTTACTGGTAAGTGATCGCCTCATGTTTTCCTTGACTACAAAGCTTCTTTTAGTGTTTTCTTCTGTGCTGTGGAGGAGAGGGAGTGTGGGACCAGCTGGGTGGCTGTCTGTCCAAGGGCAGGCCAAGGGCAACCCACCAGAAAGGAGAACCCACAGATTCACTTTTTCCATGAAAGTGGAAACCATTTCACTTTCCCTGAAAGGAGGATCAGGAGGGTAAGAGAATACCTGGACTGCATGGCACAAAAGCCTCTCTGCTGTGAGGCGACCCAGGCCTGCTGGCTGGTGTGTCATCCCCCAAAAGGGGATGGTGGAGCATCTCTCCTCATTCACCTGCGCTGTTCACCTCCCCAAAACTCTTCACTCACCTGAGACAGCAAGAGACAGCACACACGTGCAAGAAACCCTCTATGGGCCAAGAACAGCTGTCCCATTTGGATTTGTCCTATAAATCTCGTCTCAGTGGATAGGGCTGACTGAAGCAGGCTCGGTGACAGCCAGAAAAATCCAATTTGTGTCATTCCTGCTAAAATGCCATGCCAGTGTGGCTCGGCCTGTCAGCTGCTGCAGGTAAAGCATGAGAAAATGAATGTACATCCAGTGCAAGATGAAACACAAAACTGCCCTCAAACATTGCTCGTATTATTTTGCCAGGCTAAGCGTTTGTATTCATTACTCCACACCTTCATCACTGCCCAAATTCTTTCCTCATCTGAAGTCACATGCTTGCATTATGGTCCTTACTAAGATTGCACTGAAAACTGAAGTGAATGTGGATGATTGTTTTATTGCCTTTTTTATTTTTTAGAAATAAAATTATTGTTTCTGTTGGAAATAACTGCACTGAGGGCTCAACAATAATTTTTTTTTAAAACAAGCTTTCAGGTCACAAGAAGTTATGATTCTAATTCTCCATTCCACTGTGAATGAGGATAGAAGGTAATATATTTGTTGCACAAAATTTTATGGGATTTCTAGGGTTCCTACAGTATTCGAAATTTTTTCGTAAAAGTAGATATACAACACATTGTATTTCTTATAACAAAACAAAGTGCTAAAAATATCAGCAAATGTTAAGCTGTAAAACTCAGAAATTAGTAAGGTTTGATGCAAAATTGACATATATTTCTGGGAAGAAGGGAATGCAAAACTGGGATCAAACTGCATGTTAAAATCTGAATTGACAAGTAAGTGAGAGGTTTCAATAATAATAATAATAATAGCAATAATGATAATAACAGCACTGTTGGAAAACTAGCCCAACCACAGACCTCTCCATGGCTGCAATGAGATATCTGTATGAATAAGGAATTTTACTGTTTTTGAGATACTCTTTGTCATCTTCCTTTCCAAAAGCTATAGGGCTCTGGAGACTATTAACTTTTCCAGTTAATTAACCTAATTCATCATGCAATTTTAATGTCAAATGTTACACTATTCTTAACTCCCATTTCAAAGGCTCATCCAGGAATATATTAATTTTCTCATTTAACTTGTGTATTTTATGGTTTTACTATTTCTAGGTATTCTTAGGATTATTTTTTCCTATATCTAAAATATGAACTCTAAGAAATATCGAACACCACGGATCAATTTGCTGATTCCCATAGGAAAAAAGACATTTTTATATATTTATGCACTGGTATGCCTGAGGTTGTATTTGATGTTGGTCTTTATTGTCTTATATAGAGAATTCAACACAACATCAACTAAATATTTTATCCAACTCTTTTTTTTTTAATCAATAATGAAAAAACTCGGTCCATTTAAGGTGACTAGCCTAATTTGACGTAAATTCTTAATCAAATGCTGAAATCAAAATAAATAGGATTAAATTTTCAATTTGAATTCCTCTATCTATATCGATGGCTTTGCTTGAAAACGCATCATGCCTGTTTATTTAAATAGTTTCAAAACTTGACGTGAAGCTGTCTGAGACCAATTTTTTTTTGGCGGTTTTGTTGTCATTAAGGGTATAATCTCAACCTGACTGCGCTGTGCACTTCTTAGATGAATAGTGATGAAAGAACCACTGGAAAACAAAACGTGCATCTCCTGCTTCATCTGCTCTGTACAAGCGCCACGGAGAGAAATATCAAAGGTAACACGAGCTGGGTTTCAAAGTGATCTCGCGAGCGGAAAGTTCACCGGTGTTCTGTAAACTTCCAGCGTGGCTCTGGGGCACCACTGCAGCACCGAGATAAAAGCAGAGGTGGTTATCTGCTCCTCTCAAAGAGCACCCTACCTGCGAGATGTCAGGAGGGTTTGGACCACGATTGGTATTTTGCAGATTAGAGGTTTATCTATGGTAGATGAGACATTTTTTGTTTAAATGAAGCTTTCTTCTTCTGTTTCTCATGGGGAATTTCTTTGTAACTCTCTTGTTATTTACACCCTTGATACAATTTGTAATGTATTTGCAGTCAGTTAATTTGTTTTTCTGAAAAAACTCCAGGAACTATTTATTTATTCACTTTTCTTGTCAAGAGCGCTCATGTTCCAAATATTAATTTCTTCTTCTTACATCTGTGCTTTTTCTTCTTAAAAAATATCAGTAAGCTACAAAACAGGGATCTCTGGGCAGATATTTCACTGAATAGATTGGACAGTAGTTGAAAACATGAATCTTTTGTGATTAAAACCAACATCCAGGTTCCTATGGTGATGCAGTGGTATCAAATACTGCACCAGCCCATGTCCAGTCCTACGAGAGCTTTCCAGGCTATAAACTTCAGCATGATAAAAGTGTTCTCAGACTCAAGGAGAATTTTCTTCCTCTCTGAAGACTTATCTCCTGGTTAGGCAGGTTTGTGATACTTGCCTGCTGGAAGATTTTCCCTTTTATCTACTTCTAATTGGCTGCTTCCCATGGAACAGGAGCAGCAGGGAGCTCCCACAGGGAGCCAGGGTGGGCAGTGCTGGCTCACTGGCTGCTGATGGATCCGACAGAGAGCCTACACCACCTTTCCCAGACTTTTTAATGCTGAGAGGAGGTGGTTCCTTTTGCAGGAAAATAATTCTGGAGGGAGAGAAGCAGAGTTTAATCATCCTTTCATCTGCAAAACTCATGATTGTTTAGAGGAAGTTTTCTCCTGTCCGTGACAAACCCCATGAGTTTGGCACTGTCACTTAAATTGTGCTGAAAGCTGCACATAAAGCTGTTTACAGGGATTTTTTTAATTCAAATCATTATGACCTAATGATCAAGCCATTATAGCAAAGTGCTAAAAGCAGAGACATACCAGCAGTAAATATAGCTTGCATCTATGCCAGATTTGGTTATCTCCTGCACTCTGTGTTATTGCTACAGTGAGCAATAATGTGAATCATCTGATTAGAGTCACTAACAAAATTCTCTACATCAAAACTGATGAAGTCAGTGAAAGCTCTGCCAGAATTTTACCTACTGTATTCAGCACAGCGTATTTGCATTTTTTATGTAGTGCAGGATGCAATTACTGCTTTTTAACCATATGCTTTTAAAAATCAGGCAAGCACATTTTTAGCAAAATGCATTTGGATTTACAGATGTTCCAGACTGAGCCTCTGCTATACTCAGGAAATACTCTTCCTGTTATTATTGCATAAAGCAATATAAAAGTTTGAACAACAGTTGTATACCTTGAGCTGCAGCGGCTGGTTTCAGTGTTTATAGGTTAAAGCTCCATTAGGGAACCAAAGCACAGAAAAATTAGAAGGAGCTTTTTATTTTTATTTGTACTTGCGTTTTTATTTCTGTATTTTACATTTAAATTCCTTGCTCAACCACATCCACAATATTACAAAACATCAGATATCTGTGGTTTTATTGTCAGTCACCCACTGTTTTCCTGCTTGTGGAAGTCTCTTGGCTCTGACACTGGTAAATACCACAGAATAAACTGTTTCTATATTTAAATCTATAAGCACTACATGGTTAGCAATAACTGTTACAAGTATTGATTTTATCTTTCTCAGTTCAGGATAGTAATTCCATTTTCTGATTGCAACTTTGCTCAAACATTAAATTAGAAGATGTAGAAAAGCAACCCATTGTTGAAAAGCAATTTGGTGTGGTTTGGGGCTGTTCTTTTTTTTTTTTTTCCATTTGAAAACTTGCCTAGTGCTTGTAAATCAGCAACCACATTGAAAAGCAGCACACACCTGTGGTGGGAACAAAACCAAGTGATTAAGAATAAACTACTCTAATGTCAGCCCAGTAAATGAATGGAAATTGGAAAATACGTAGCGAAAGTTACAAACAGATATACAAAAAAATCTAGTTTCAATTTATTGCACAGCCAATGTGACAGCATTAGTGAATCCTAGGCTGCAATTTTCAGGAATACCTGTGTTTGCAAATCCTGTTTCCTCAGTGCCCCACCTGTCTTAGCCTCAATCCCAGCAATGGCTTCACAGTTGTATATTAAAGATAAAGGAAAATTTCTCTCTGCCCTGGGTGACCCAAATGTCATCATGACCTCATACTTGAGTTGCAATAAGGACAGCCAACCCCACATTTATCAATGGTCCTGTTCTTGGAGGAAACAGGAGCCTTTCAAACCCAGCTCTGCTCTGAGATGTCACTGAATTTTGCTTTCAGCTGCTTTTACACTCTTTGTAAATAACTTACAAGGTATTCCTTAGTCTTGAAATCCTAAACTGGAACCACAGATTTGAGCTGGACTATCTTCTAGTAAAAAATGGCAAATTGATGTATTCACAGCAATGCTATTTGGTTTTAGCCATGGGTACAAGCATACCGAGTCAATTTTGTTGATAAAATTAAAGGAATAGATTATTCATTAGTTTAACAACCAGTGGAATCAGTATTTGTGATTTTTTAGTATATGCATCCTCTGTACATACAATTTAGTCAGATCAAAAGTACTGACAGAACTTCCAAACTGATTTTTATGTGGTGCAATGATCAGTTCTTCCATCAGACACCTCCATAACTGGATGAAACTGCAATTACACAAAGCTCCTTCCGGAGAAAATTTGATATCTAAAAAAGTCTGTAGCAGAATTAGCACCTCTTGAAAGTGAAGGAGTAGAAAAACAAAATTCCCATCTTTGTCACGGGAGCTGTCTGAGACAATAGGCTTCTAAAATTATTTACCATAATTATATGTCAGAAGAAAATGGAATAAAAGATGTTCTAAAAGTGCAGCTCCTGGAACCAACAGACAGAAGAGTTGTGCAACAGATACCTAACAAGACATAACCAAGTATCTCCAGCTAATGGTGAAGTATTATAGATTTGGAAATATTTGTAATAATCAGAAAGCATTTTTCTAATCCTAACATGAAGATAATATTTCCAGTTTAAGTACCATAGACCACAATTATATGTGCCCTTAAATGACAATAAGCAATCTAAAAGCTTATTACCCTACAGCAGTGGTGTCTTTAATTTTAATAAAAATAGAACTGTGACATGCCTGACCTTATAAATAATATTGATGTAATAATTTTAAATATTATTTGAATGTCATAGTGATAATAGCAGCCTAACTGGACCCATAATTAATACAAACTATGGAATTCTGCTATTCTACTCAGTGTCTGGAATAACACCAGCAGAAAGAGTAAGTGAAATGTCCTCTTTGACCCTATCTCTACAGCAGAGTATGACAAATTAAAGACATAAAATGTTTAAATGACATATAGGGTACACACAGTCTTTCTCCAAAAATAACAGGAGAAAAATTAACTTTTCTGCATTGTGGATCCAGAACTATTCACTGTGGTATGTTAAGGAATTGACATGTGCTCCCATTGACTTTAGGAGTACAGGATCTGTATTTCAGCCAAGTAATTTATAACTCTTTTTATTAATAATGACAACAGACAGTATATCAGCTCCACTGCAATAAGAATCACTGGTTGCTCACAGAAACTCAGTGCTTATAAAACCTCTGACAGAAATCCACTTATTCTGCTCACTGCTGCCTTGTGCCTGCTCCTTTCTCTCATTAACCATTTTCCTTTCTATGCTTCACACATGATTTCTTATTTCAGGGTCTTTTCTTATTTGAATACAAAAATCATATATATATAAAAAACCCCTAAAATATCTACTCCATCAAAATCTCTAAAGGCAAATCTCATATGCTGAGGGGTTCAGTAGGGTGAAAAGAAGAGGTTTTCTCAAGTTTGTATGCACTGTTCATTAATGAGGTCCTAGAACATCCCCATTTGTAATAACCACTCATTCTGCCAACAAAAAAGGCCACAAGCTGTCTGGAAGTGTTCATGGAACTCCACGCTGGCTTTTATATTCATTGTAAAATCCAGATAACAACAGAATGAAAATAGAAGCAAATATAACATTTATGAGAAATAAAAAGGTAAAGGGACTCTGCATTATGCAACATAAAGGAACTAAAGAGCTGTAGCCTGCCACATACATGGAATTTTAAAGGCAGTGGGAGAGTAGCAGCAATGAAAGGTAATAAATTGGGAAAAGGTGTATTTTCATTAGTGTTAGATACACACTTGTTTGACAATGGAGTAGGCTGTGAAGCTGGATGGAAAAGGTTTCAATGAATTCAGAGGACTGCACTCAGGAATCCTAAAAAGATTTAGTCTCACACTCTCTGTCCCACCCTTAAGGACAGAACCTGCTGTGCTGCCCTCACAGGTCTAGTTTGCAGCATGGGTCTGCAGCCTCTTCTTTCTTTTTCTTGTTATGGATAGAATTATCTAATAATAAAAGCAGGGGAACATGTATTGACTGCAACAGTACAAGGGAGGCACTCAGGTGTCTCCAAACATCCTCAGCCTTCCTGTTCTGGGTGGCATCAGGTAAGGTTGACTTGGCTTTATAAATTCAAGCTCTGAGCTTCAAAAAGTCAGCTATGTTATTTCTATACCCTGAGGCATTTTGGCTGTGTTTTATGGCTTAACACAGAATTGTTCCTCTGTACCTTCAATAATTCAGAGTTCTAAAGAGCCACTGTAGGTAGGGCCCAGCAGAGGGTAAGTGAGGACACCATGGCTTTATCTTTGATGCTAATGAGACACAAACATGTTTTTCCCCCAGTGATTTAACTAATACCTAACAGCATGTCACTGTCAGATCCTGGGGAAGACATCAGGATTTTTTCCTTCTGTACAAAGTCAGCACTGCCCTTGTTTAACTTACCTCATCGTTAAGTGACAGTTTCTCCTTAATATTTACTTGTGTACTTTATATTTAAAGAACAGCTTTCTACAAACAGTCACAGCAAAGATCACCAGAAAGAACAAAGCTCAATCCAGTAGAGACAGCAACTTATTTCATTCTAATAATTTTTAATAAGAAAGTACTTTCAACACAGTTGATTTTCCCAAGTAATTTTTTTGAGAATTGCATACAAAAAGTGCCAAAGGTTCTTTAAGTACTCAGGCTTTAAATTTGACTTTTCAATTAGCATGGCAATGGTGTCAGTGTTAATAACCACTAAACAGAATTAAAGAGGACATCCCGAGGCTCTGGGAAAACAAAATGTCTTGATGCATAAGGGTTTCAAGTATGGTACATACACATCTAAAAAGATACAAAAAAATAAACAAAAAAGGGAGGAAATGCCTGAAATATACAGGCTATTCAAAACACTTTCTTGTTATTGATTATCTACTTTTATTTTTCTTCTTTCTAAACCGTTATCAAACTTCCTTTCATTACCTCTATCATGTCTCTTTCTCCAATGACTTGGTGGCCCAGCTCCCTATTTCATTTCCTCACCATCCCTTGGGGTTTTGTTTCCCCACTGGGATTTTCCAAACACAAGATACTCTCCACCCTTCTCTAAATATTTAATTAGATGTTCATTAGTAACTGACTTAATTACTGTCCTCTGCAAGGATTGCTTTCATGTCTCCAAAATTTTCTAAAATGTTATAAACACCTTTCTTCTTTTCTTTCATCAACAAGGATTCTGGTCTCAGCTTTTTTCTTGCTTTTGCTTATCTTGGGCTTTACACTCAATGTGTTAATTCAGTTGTACTTAGGAGTGCCAGTATGCATAAAATACAATAGACTGGGAAAAAAAAAGAGAAGTGCTTATTGGTATATTTGTTCAATATTTTTATCTTATCTTTCTAAGAAAACAAGATAAGCATTTTTATCAGATCTATCCTCGAAATAATTCTGAAATTATTCACCAATATCAACCACATTAAAAGCTGGAAGACATCTCAAAGACAAAAGGTCCTGGGGGCTCCATAGAAATCAGTGACTACAAGGAGTAGAAGATATAAATTAATTTTTGCAGAGAAAGAGGACAAGTGGATTTTAAATCCAACTATATTTACTGGCCAGCCACGACATCCATCCTCCATCCTGAGCATTTTCTAGTGAGAACAATGGGAAGATGGAAAAACCCAGATATTTGACGGGCAGAAAGGACAAGATAAAACTTTTTTGCACAGGTCAGCTGCTTAGTTGTGTGCAGAGGGCTGTTTATACAGATAAATCTGGTTGTCCATCTGTCAAACAGGTAAAAAAATCATTCCAGAGTAAAATATTATCTGAGCAAAACAAATGAAATGAATTTTAAGAAGGAAACACACAAAAGACTGTGTGCAAAACTTATAAAGAAATCCTGACTTAAGCCAAATAATTCCCAGCTGATAGCTTCATTGATTTTAGGAGATGAAAGGCTTTTAATAAGGTGGAAAGAAAGAAAAAACCCATTTCACACAAAAGCTATAGGGAGAGAGTAATAAATAGGCATTTTTCCCACAGCCATGACTGAATTAACTTGAACTGGGTCCAGGTATCTGAACTCGTTGAGTGATAAGCAAATTACTGAGAATTCCTCCAATTAATTCCCTTGTTGCTTTAGGGGCAAAGTTTGTTTTTGCTGTTCTGAAACTATCACAAAGTTAGGTATTTTTTAACTGACTCCATATAATTACAGTACTATTGTTCTTCTTTGGGTAAAAATTCTTGTGTGGATTTGCATACAGAACTCCTCTGCAAAACATCATCTGTACAAAGATGCTTTCCTCTGGGGGCTACGTGTCCTATTTTGACAAAAAAACCTTTGTGCAAACACTGAAGCTGGATTATAAAAACCTACCAGCAATTAATAAGGATTGGAGAGAGTCAAAGCACTTACTTCTTTCTTCAAAAGTGTAATCCCATTTCTCTCTATTCCAAAATACAAAATGGAGCTCTGAGAACCTTTGGCTGCCCCGTTCCCACTGAGCATCACAGACAGTGACCAGTGCACATTCCAACCACTTTGCAACAACTCTGCCTTTCAATGTTCTTATGAAAGGACTTGAAATGCAACAGCACATCATGGAAAGGGAGATCTTGGAAGAAATTGCTATTCTGTATTTTCTCTGGAGTCAGCAATGTGCCTTGTGAAACACTCTAGAAGGCCATGGTCCTGTCTGTGTCTAGAAGAACTGTTCCCTACAGAAATACCTGCTCTTTTTCTCCAAAATTTCCACTAAAATATCCCCTCACTTAGATAATTCTGTATAAAATTATTCAACTTCTATCAGCAGCAGATATCATCCCTCGTACCTCTACATTACCTGAAATTATTTCTATTTATCCAGTACAAAGTACATTGTATCTGGGTTTACTCTGAGAGCCAGGATTGAGAAATACATCAGTTTTTGTTACAAATGTGGTTGGTTTTATAAGTACCATGTCTTTTTGCTAGGTAACAGATCACTGAAACATTTCAGTCCCTTTTGGAACCCAGAAGTGCTGGAAGGAAAAGAATTTGCCAGTCTGGTGGGATCTTTGTTTAAATCCAGCTGTCAAATCCAACCTGGTGACACTGCATAGCAAAATGCTTTGCCTGAAAGCTGATATTTCATTTGTGCCAGTGTGGCAGCAGCACCCTCACCCCACCCCACAGTCATGGGGTTATTTATTAGTTTTGGCCATTGGTTTTGGTAGTGAATTAAAGTTTCCTGAGTTTTTTCTCTGCATGAAGTTGTTTTCCTGTCGCTCTGTGACACCAGCTGGGAAGAAATGGAGATTCCAGCTGGAAGGAGGTGCTGATAGGTCACACCTCAGTATGAGAGGGCTGTGTGGAAATTCATGGTGTGGAAGAGAAGGTGAAAAACTGAAAGCAAGCAAAGAAACCTAAAACAGCCTCAAGGAAGGAATGTGAGACTTGATGATCACAAGACACATCAAATACAGGCTTTAGAGCTCATTGCTATGAGTGTACCTGGGATCTGAACCATTTGCATTCTACTCTTATCCAGCCCCTGGGATCCCACACGTTCACAGTAGAGCCTTTCCTTTATTTACCATTTCCCAAGCTGGGTACCAAGGAATTTTGACAGGGATATGTTCAGTTTTGTATAGCACAGACATCTGAAAGAAGAGACAGTCCCCCTAAGACCTGGGGAGGACACCTGCTCAGTAATTTCATTTTCAGGCTTATCACTTGACTTCTTTCCAATGCATTCAATATGTGTCATGTTGATTTTAGATCATTTGAGTGTCTTGAAATTTCATGTGGAACAAAGCCAACACACACCATACAGAATGTTTGCATTGCAGCATTAAAGCTGTTGTCATCATCAATGGGAATTTTATCTAAATACTCTAAAAGTTGAAAAGCTCTGGGGGTGGGGGACAGTTTAAGTCTCATGGTTTAGGCCTTGTAAATATTCAAATATTAAATGGAATATGACATTTCAGAAGCTGAAAGAAAAGCAAGTAAACTTTTCCTATGCCTAGTATGCCTTTTACTGCTACAACAGGAATTCAAATTAAATTATGTGGAATCCAAATCAGGAAAAAGAAATAGCATTGTGTGAATAGGAAACCTTTTAACTTTTGTGCAGTATTCTTTCCTTTCCATGGTATGGACACAACCAATATGATCATGAGGTATTGAGTCCTGGGAGTACAAGGCAGATTTATTTTATGATCTTGGATCTTCTGTCTTTCTGTTTGATAAATGAAGTTAGTAGTCATTAAGGAAGCTAAGCAAAAGAGATCTTCAGATAAATTAAAAAAAATATTAGCTAAATCTAGCTGTTAGTGTTAGGTGATTTATTAAAAACAACCATATTTGTAATCTACTTATTGGACTTAAATTGTACTTAATATTGACTTTCCATTCTATCTTAAAATATTTGGACACGATATAAACTTTAATTCCATGATCAATAGCTTCAGTTTAGTCAGAAATGTCACTATGTCTTAAGGGAGTAGGAGTTTATTTAAGCAAACATGAAGGTAAACACTGAAAGAGGAAATCTACTTTATCTCTCATAAATATTTTACTTTGTTTCATCAGCTGTGCTAAAGAGATTAATTGTTAGCACTGTTAATTCTCCTCACTCCTTACAGCACAGGAATTACACTGTGATTAGCAATGGTCAGGCAAAAGCAGCTTATACCAGAATGTTCCATCTAACTTCATAATTATTTATAGAACTTGAATCAGAATAGAAAACCTTATGAAGGTTATTGTGCCTTTTTTTTTT
>VXBB01010373.1:77917-98002 GCA_013399915.1 Illadopsis cleaveri | reverse complement strand
TTTTTTTTTTTTTGTCTTCAGAAATACCAGGGAGACACCACCACCACCAAGAAAACCCAAAATAGTCTCTCCGTCAGCTACCTTGGCACTGAACTGTCAATTTTTGGCTTTTAAAGTGAATGTGATCAAGAGCAAGTGATTGCTTGAATGATTGATTGCTTGATTGTTTTAATATCATTCTTTATCTGAAATATTCCAGAGACTATAGCTGGGATTAGGTCCCAGAATTTGCATCAGGATGCTAAATCCCCCTCATTTTCTGGGGCAAAGAGAACTTTATTCCTTGAGATTTAAGGCTCAGTGGCAAATGACTGATTTTATACTGATTTTTTTCTGTTGGAAAAAAAGTTGAAAAATATGTAAAATCTATGTTTAAACTTTTATACTGCTAGGTTTGAAAACTTTCTGTTTCATACACCCAAAATGTTCCATGTTTTTGACATAAATTATGATCAAAATGCACTGAAAAATATATATTTAATTATCTAAGCACAGACTGAAATGTAATGCCAGTTGTATGGCAACCTTATCTCTATGATTACTGTCAAATATGAATTCTGCTTTAACCAGGTCAAACAGAAGAAAAATAAGTTTATAGAGAGATGTTTGTAGGATTTTCACTGTTCGTTTGAAATGCACATATAATGTTAGTCTGTAAATTCACTTTTTTTTTTTAATTAATGAGAACTCACCACTGACTTGCTAAAAGAGAAGGACTTAATGCCATTAAAATCCTACTTTCCTCCTAGCAGGACTTCAAATCTCACTCTGATGTGAGCTTTTGTCTCAAGAGAAAGGCAAAAAAAAAAAAAAACAAACAGAGGAGGTTTCAGGAATCCTTATTTCCAAATAAACACTGCTGCAATAAACACTGCTGGCCTTCTCACTTACAGCACATTAAAATATGACACCGTGCAACCTCCTTTTTAGTGCTTGTAAAAGGAGAAAGGTTTGTGATGCTCAAAGGTAAGGCAAAAATGTGTTTTAGGCAAAAAAAGCATGAAGACTTTTATCAGGATCTGTAAGGAGAAGCACATTAAAACAGTCAGGAAAGGTTGAGGCAGCCTGCATAGCCCTGTAGCACACAGAAATATCACCCTTAATTTGCCCATCTGTCCAACAGCTGTAATGTGCCATCTCTCCCCCTCTCTCTCTCCCTAACCTGCAGATAATACATGACAGAATAAAAAGGTACCTGATCAAATGAGGTTTTACATACTTTATCTGGGCATTTGGGGCCGACACACAGCGTTATTTCTCCTGTGACCTTCTCCAAGCCTGCAGAGCAGCATCTCCTCTCTGCCTGGAGTTGCATCTGGGCTCCTTTTGGAGCTTTTGCTGGGATGTCAGATTCATTACAGGCAGTTCAGAATGGCATTTTTTTTGCTCATAGTGCTGTCAGGGAGACAACAAGCAAGAAACAGCACCTTAAACCTAAACAAGGGAGATTTCAACTGAATGGAATTTCATCAGAACATGTGTTGTTTTTTTTTCTGAAAGCAGTTTTCAGAAGGCAACTTCTGCTGAATTCCTGATCCTATACCTTATGTACCTAATAATTCAATGTTCAGATCCAAGCACTCAGATTTTTTCTAGGGTACAGAGAACATTCATATATTAAACATAATCCTAACATCTTGATCATGACTTGACAGTTTAGAAAGAGGATGAAAAAAGCAGTGGAGGCCATTTTTGGACACAACGTTTTATTCACACTCATTCTTTTGTTCTCAGAGTATCACAGAAGTTAATGAGCTATGGAGCTCTATCAGTCTTGGGTTATATTTTCAAGGCAGGCATGAATAATTTTCCCCATGAACTACTGTTTCAGGAAGAGGCTGAGATTTGTATCTACCATCATCCAGTGTTTCCTGTTAGTTGCACCATACAGCTCCCAAAATAAACTCTTGTGAGTACTTTTAGACCTTTTAGCTAAAGGCAATTTGTATTTTCCAGACACTTCAAGAACTTTATTTTAGTAGATTCATAATTCTGTTTCTATCTATAACTCAGATACATGTAAGACAATGCATTTATTGCCTCACACTATTTTTATTCTCAGGAAGGAAGCTGTATTGAATACTGCGCCATAATAAGCACAAAATTGCTTAACTGATGTTAAACACAATTAAAAAGAATATGTAGGGCAATAGGGGAGCTAGGAAAACACACTAAAATAGTTTTTATGGCTCTTCATTACTGCAAGTCTTGCTTTGCTACACGGAGCCATCACTAAGATAGAGATGAGCACTCACAGCCCTAATGCTGATAATTTTGTCAAGGTCATTAGGTGTTCAATAGTGTTTAGTAAAACTGGAAAAGGATTGCACCTGGCTGGCTCTGGGACGGTTTGTGTACCAGGAAATGGGAAATGTGGTGCAGATTGGTTACAGATTATTCTAGGGGATTAGTTACACTGCTTGCAGATGCATTTGCTAGGGGTAAAACTAGGCAGACAACAGGTTCACAATCATCTGCTATAAATTCTAATTTTGTACCAGGCACAGGCCTATCAATTTGTGTCTAATTATATTCTTCCATGTGAGATATGAAATACCTCAGGGTTTCTATAATAAAGGCTCATTAATGTGGACGAGAAATAATTCTGAAACTCTTTCTACCAGGGCTAATGTTAATACAGATTTTAATTGCTCTTACAGGATATTAAAACACTGATTTTTTTTTAATATCAGTTTTAACCTAATCATTAAATGGACCCATTTTTGTAACCCTATATTTTCAAGTATTGCATTTTACACTGGTAATTGCGTCATTACCAGTCATGTTGAACCAGAGAATAAAAGATGAATGCAGAAAGGATAAAAGGTAATATTATCAAAGATAGGTGAGAGTCAATGCCCTTCAATCCATTGTGGTTCCCTTTTCTATCTTTAAAACATCCTTTTCTGGCTTAGATCAGTGAATATCCTAAAATATACATGTAAAAATAAAGCAATAACATTGTGAATAAAAGAGGATTGGAATTACATTATTTAAAGGAATTTAAGTTTTTCTCTAAGATAAAAGGCAAAAGCAAAATCTCTCCAGTACAGACTTATACTTTTAGAATTACAATTGTTAACCTTTGATATCAAGGATATAATTCTTCTGGAGCTAGTCAGGGCCTCAGAGGGTACAAAACAAGCAGAATAACATCCCAGACCAACAGTATTTGACTTCAAGAACAAGTAACCAGCAACTCTGTTCCTTGGTGTCCCATGTTTTATGGATGTGGAAGAGAAAAATATTATTTTACCCACTATAAAAAGCAAATTCTCCATTGTCAAATTCCTCAAATACCACTGTATTTCAAAAGCGTTTTGGAAATGGCATTCAAGTGTATATTTTGTACTGAAAAAGAATAATATTCATGGACTTAGTGGTGATGGAAGAGACACTTTTATGCACACCTTGTTAAACTGCAAAGTACCACCAGCCCCAGGACTGCTGTCATTTGAATAGATGACAGGGGCATTTGTCACAAGATGCAGCTTGGAATGCACAGCCACCTGGATAAGTAAAATGGGCAAAAGGGCCTTTGTGGTTTCACTTTTGTCAGGAGAAGGGGGAAAAGACAAAGAAACCTGAAAGGTTCACACTCAGCTTTCTAAAGCACTCGCAGATTGAAAAATAAACGTGATTTGAAGAAGCAGTTTGTGTGATAGAACTGCCAGTTCCTTTGTAAAAGGGAGCTGAGCTAACAATAAACTGATAAATAGATTCATAAAACAGGGGTGTGTGTTCAGGAAAGTGAGAGAGGGACTTACAAATGTACTGAAGTTTTGGTAGCACCAATGAGAAGCAGGAGCAGAGAAATACAATTTTTTTTTCCTGTGATACTGTGCTTAGCAACATGAGGAATATATTAAGGTATCTTAAAGAATTCAACTTAAAATCGTATCAAATATCCTACTCAGAATTTTTCCTCCTTTGACAATTGCATGAAAATATCCCGAGGATGATACTTTTAAAAACATTTCTAGTGAAAAACTCTACTGGGAGTCTTGGGGGAATTTGCTGCATCTTCTTGCAGGCTGTAATAGAGCACAAAGGAGATCTGAGTAACGTCCATCCAGCACTGAATGGAACAGGTAGGACAGACAACAAATAAAAGTTGTGAGAGGAAGAAATCAGCCAGCTATTTCACACACCATAATTCATGACCGACAGCTCTTGTGCCCAGGGGATTTCTGCTTACAGGTTTAGCAGCTGAGTTTTGGTAGAAGACCCTTTCAAGTGATGCCATAAACGGATTCCTCTTAAGAACTGCAAAACATATATTTTTCTAAAAAGTGAACTAGAGAGGCAGACTGGTTTTTTTTTTTTTTTCCCCTTCAGGTTTCAGAGCCCTTCTGAAAACCCAGTTGCACTCACAAATGTCAGTGCCTTAATTACCAGGTGAATTCATTTCACCATTAACATGCCATTTAGAGGTATGCACCATTACCTTTCCAGGCTTCAGTTTAGAAATAAAACGTGAATGAAAATTAGATGACCTAAATATCCTCCACAATAAAGAGAAATGGGTGGTGCTGGGAGGTGACAGCCCAAAAAGAAGAACTGCAGTTCTGGTTCTGCAATGAAATGCTCTCAGAAATGTCTCGGGGCAGACTCATCACTGCAAGGGTGTGGCAGCAACCTGAGGGACAAATTTATCTCCCTAGACTCCAAAGACCTTCCCTAAGCACCTGGATACATAAATACATTGTGTTTATAACTTTTAGCCTCAGATTTACCTTTAATAATCTTTGGAGACCAAGGCAGAGGAACAGAGGAAATAGGATTTATGACGACATTCACACGAAAGCATTGTATTTTAAAAAATTATTTGGATAATTTACAAGCTTGATTTCTAGTATTAATACTACTCAGACATCCAGTCTTTCCTTCAGCCTTCTTTTTAAATGTTGTTACTAAAACCAGCCAAACAAAAATAGTAAAAAATACGTGGTTTTGGGGTAATAATGGCTTCTGTTTACTGAAATATCTTGGGTTTATATTGTTGTTTGGTGTTTCAAAATGACTCATCATCTTCTTTCTTTTTGTAATTCTAAATATTTACAATATTCTCAAAAGCAAATTAAGAATGACTTTTCTAACAAACTAACAACATAAATGTATTAGAAGTCATTCTGTAGGCTGTAGTCAGTTCCAAATGCACCAATTTGTGTGCAATATGAACAGATATATGTATCAAATCAATAACAAACATCCTTTAAGAGCAATAAAATATTAAAGAAGGAATAATTTCTAATAAATACCTCAGTCCTGGAAAGAGCTGTGACATTGATATTTATATTTGACTCAAGCCTCACAGGCTACACAAAGGCTGAGTGGGTTTAATGCCTGCATCCAGTCATGACTTCACAGAGGTTTGGCACAAGATAAGTGAAAAGCTGAAGATATGTGAACATCCTGGATTAATTTTCCCTGTTAACCCGAACTTTCACACTCTTCTTCTTCACAAGAGCTCTGCTCTCCCCATCACATCCTGGCCAAAGCAAGGTGGTTTTTCAGCCAGGAGCTGAGCACTGAGAGCCTGAAAAACAAGCAAGAGAAAAGCAGGTGTGACTTAACCAGGAGACCTAAAAATTCCTGTGCGTGAAATGTCTTGCCCGAACCTGAGATCAGGTTGCCAGTTTTCAATACCTGTTACTTCAAACTGTGTTTTTCAGGATATTTTGAGTGCTCAATCCCCTCCCTACTTTGGGCAATTCTTGGTAGAGATTTGCATGCTTGGTGCACTACAACTCATGACATCCTTTTGTTAAATGCCAAAAAAACCTGCATTTCAGAGTTAAAAATGTTTTCCTTTGACATTTATAATCATTCCTCCCTGTGAGGAGAATACAGGCACATTTCACTCTTACCCACCAGTACAGCACACACAGGGAAATCAATTTGAGTTCTCATTTCTACTTTGGGTTGGTTTTGTGGGTTTGGTTTGCCTATTTGGTTTTCTGTGAGAATGCTTATATTTGTATTGCATGTTCTTTTTTACTATCTCTTTAATCTTTGCTAGTAACAAATATATAAATAGAAAATCAGAAACTTGTGCTGTAGTCAGTTATTTAAAAAGCACAGTTGTAAAATGTTGAAACCCATTTTTCCAAGATGAATTTATGCAGGACTGAAGAATGGTTCACTGTTAATCAACTCATTTAAACTGGAACAAAAAAAATGCCAGGGAATGTGGCATTTTTACCATTCACCACATGCCCATATTAAATAAAAAAAAAAGTGAAACAAATAGTAGGGTTTTTTTTTCCTGTCTTAAAACCTGACAATGCATGAAGAACCAGACACCAGCCACGAGTCAGAGAGATTTGTAAACCTTCAGGGTAAAATATTTAATAGGATAGCTATAGTAATACAAAGTTTTATACTTGATGAAATTAAACTGAATTATCGGAACTGTAACAGATTTTCTGCAACATGAAAGGTAAATAATGAGGCAAAGAGTCATTGCTTATGGCCTATACTGATGTATTTATGTAATTGTCAGCTGGTTTATCACCCACATGGGAAAGATTTGAATTTTTAATAGATTTTAAGTTCTTGAACAGCTGTCCTACAATCTAGTGGTACTTAAAAGAACTTATAGATATTCCTAGCTGCTTTGTAAGGAGACGTTTGACTAGATGTGGAATACTGAGCACCACTCTGAAGTACATTCTGTACAAAGTGAAAGGTACTTTTAAGTTAAACATAATTTCCTGCCTAAGTTTTTTCGTTTTCATTTAAAAAGCAAATAGTCAAAGAGAAGTGGTTTAGATTTATGCACATGCCTAACGCTGTGCATTTTAGCTTCTGCTCTTTATTTTTTAGAAACTTCTCAGTGCATGAAGATAAGAGGAGGGCTCAGACCCTGGGCTCTTTTTAAATTAAATAACCATGGTGGGTGTCAAGATTTTTTTCAGTCTCTCTTGATCTGAAAATATTTTGAATTAACACCTAGATTTTAACTAGGCTTCAGAAAATGGGGAAAATCAGTGGACCATGTTTAAAAAAACAAGAATTCAAAGTATGCCTAAACAAAAGTACTCCTAATTATGCAGATCCTACAGGTAAGTATCTAAATTTACAAATAACCAGAAGAAACATTTCAAAACCAAGATTACATTTGTTCATACTTCATTCTGAAACTAGGCATTTTATTTCTGCTTTGGGAGACTTTTACTAAAGAAATTGTACATATGGTAGGTATGTGTAATTTCTACTTTTCTGAACTTATAAAATCATAAGGACATGACTGTAAATAATAGAATTTTTTTTTTTAGAAACTTGAAGGACATAAGTGAATAATTTATAGTTTCTTAATTCTCTGTGATGGATTCAGGTCATGTTTTCTGTTATACCAAATCTGATTGCCAAATTGTCAGCTTTAATGCAAATCTCAGTTTTAATCTCCCCTGCAGCCCAATTACAAAATTGCTTTTTGATCAGTTTCCTAGATTTTAGAATTATCTATTCATGATAAATCAAAAAACTGATGTTAAAACTTGCTTTCTTTTGTATGAAAATAGCAACTACTTTGTGGAGCACTAATGAAAGTGGCAAGAAATTCTTAGAGATGAACTAAGACCTTCCCATTCCCAAAATCTAAAGACCGCAAAGTTACACGATGCATTAAGGAAAGGAAGAAATAAAAACTTAACTGTTCTTCTGGAAACTGATCTTGCAGAAGCAAAGAATTAATAACTAATAAAGATTACTGGTACAACTTTGTGGATGCTGTCTGGACCTAAGCCATCATTTTGTGAAAGGAATTAAGCTGCATCTGGCAAAACACCTTGCCTGATGGGGGCAAGAAAAGGACACAAAAATGTAGGGGAAAACATTGATAATAAAGGGGACAATTCTTCTGAAAAGCAAAATATTGCCAATTGACCATGAGAGGGACGTAGGAATAGCAACTTGCCTAGGACTATTATTATTATTATTATTATTGTTGTTGTTGTTGTTGTTGTTGTTACTACTATTATTTCAATAATGTTATTCATTGACAATGTGCTCCTCTCAGCCCTTGCACAGCCTGGATTCCATGTGGCCAACACCACATTTATTTTTTGTCACTGTCAAAAATTGGTTGATGGTAGGATGGGACAAATTTTCCTGTGTGCTTTGCAAACCCTATACTTGGCACTTGGTACCCCCTGGATTTACATGGTTTACATGATATAAGCTCTGGAATATAGAGCATTCACACCATGTTGTGAAAGAATAAATAAAAAAACCCACCCTAAATTGGAAGACAACTTGAAAATTATGCTCCTATTAAATGCTTGGGATTTTTTGGCTTCGGATCTATTTCAGAAATGAGTTATCTGATGAACACAGAAATTGATGTATGTTTCCCAAACTTCAGAACAGAAGAAAGAAATTAATCACATTTTTGCCTCTCAGTTGTTATAACAATGATGAATGATGTACTCCTCTAGAAATGTTGCTGAATCATCCAGTAAATTGTTTGCTCTACAGTAGGTCTCATCCACAGATATGCTGACCTTCAGTGTGTTCCTGACAGGCTCAGTTATCAAAATCTGTTTTTCTGGCACAAATTCTGCTCTTCCAAACCCGTAACTTGTTCATTTGTAAAAAAAAAAGCAGCCAGTAATTGAGCCTGTTTATAACCTTTCTGTCAGGACTTTTTCTTTGTGTAACTCCAAACAGAAGAATGTTACACAGATTCATAATGATGCATTTAGTGAAGTAACCCATTATCAATGTCATAAACACATTAGGAACTTAATTTAAAATGAGGGCAAAATGCAATTGTTCTGCATAATGAAAGCTGATAATTCAAGAGAGTTAAGCTCTTCATCATTTACATAACTGGCTAAAAAGGAGCTAAAAATAAAAATTAATACCTAGCCTTTACCATATGATGCACAATTCTTCTCTGAAGAGGTTTTCTCATCACCACCAGCAACACAATTTTAGAAAGGATGGCAGTCACCCTGGAAATGACCACACAAGTGACCACAAAAATTCCATGCCAAGGCCTGGTCCTGCAGCTACACATAGAAATGATTCCTTCTGAGGTGAACATTCAAACACTCATTTAATTTTTAAGCCTACCATGTTTAAGCTCTACTGGATGCAGAAAAATCATTTTTACTCTTTGCTTTAGCCACAGAGTCTGCCTTTACTTCCACAATCCCTGGATGCTGGTGAAGAAATGCTGATTGCAAACAGCATTTGGGTGGATATTTAACAGCAAATTCAAATTTCTTTGGCCCCACTAATTTGGTGAACCAGCTGTGCTACTCCAGTATTATTTCTCTGAAGTGGATGGATAAAGAGTTGTTTATGGAATAATGTCCTACTGCCAGAATGAACTTAGTAATTTTAATTTTACCTGGAATAGTATTCCTGGCATACTGTAATTGTTATAAGCTGGTCTTTGCTTCCAATTTTGACTCAAGCAAACGCAACAGGTCTGTAATGCAAGACAGACAAAGCTTCCAGGACAGACTCAACTTGACATACGGCATTTTAATTCTCTTCAACTCCCAGAGGAAGAGTTTCTCCTGCTTAGGTGGGAAAACCATACCCTGTGGAGAAGTTGTAACACAGAGTGGCTCTGAGCAGCAGAAGAGAATGAACATCAAATATACCAGTGAGAAGCTTCACTGCTTTTCTGCAGCAGCACAACCATGGCTCCAGGGCTAGCTGAAACCTGTGAAAAAAGCCCAAGAAAACTGGGAAACAACACTGAAATGATGTGAAATCCTGATTCAGCAAATATAAGACCAGCAGCTCAAAGCAACCTCAGAATCTGTCACTACAGGAAATGCCTTGGAACAGTTTTCCTTAACAACCTCAAGAGATGTTTTAATTGCACAGTTGTAGCAGGAAGCATATTCACCACATGCGAGATCTGTTATATGCATAACTCTGAGGGATGTGTTTTCCTACTCTATATACTTAAAATGTAAATTACACCAAGTGCTTATCATTTATCATTGCTTATCATCAGAACCACATTATCATTTCCAGGCAATACTTTTTTTATACTTTTTTACAACCACCTTTAATGGTACAACAAACTAACAAGTTTTTCAGAGCATTAACTCTGTAATTGCCTCCTTTTTTCATGTAGTAACAGATGGGTGTTTATCTCTTGGGAGAAGGGAATCAGGAATCCTTTATTTGCAAAGCAATTTTCTCTCTCATTGTAATCAATACCTTTTATTATGTATGTATTAAAATTCAGTTAAACAGCAAACCCAAATGCGTCTCTGTACATAAAGTTTAAAAACTAAACTAAATAGGTGAAATGGTCAGTTCTACTTTTTAATGCAAGATGGTGCAATCTTTATGCAGAGGATGGAATTCTTATTAAAAGCTCACACTTCATTATCCATATTTTGATGAAGGGATGAGATCACAGGAGAGACTGCAAGAATCCTAAAAGCAAAATTATCAGTTTTCAATATTTACTCCTATGATCACGGTTTGACAATTTTTCTGCAATGGCACAATTCTTGCTGAGTGGTTGAGGAATACAAATTTTTGAGCTTCACTGCTGATGCACACAGGTTTGAAGAAGAACAAACCCAACTTTGTCTTTTGCAGTCCAGAGTTACATACCTTGAAAAGAGTCCCAGATTATATTTTGAGCAATTGTTAACAAATCTGAATGATCATGATCTTTTACTTCATCGAGAAAGAAAAATATATGGTTTTTTATGAGGGTAACAGTGATTATTTTGTACATATTCTGTACAAGTATCATAAATTGTTGGAGGGAACTAAAGACCATGAAAATGAGAAGATTGAAGTATTTCCTCCCTTTTCTTTGTTAAAAATTTCTAAACTCACCTGTCATGTTCTGAGCTGCAGTGAGTTACTCCTCTTTTGGAGTACAAGCTGCATTTTCCACTCTGGTTTGACCATTTCACCTCTGAGTGAGTGAACCAAGTATTCAGATTCAATTTTAAGCAAACCTTCTTCTCCAAGCAAAAGTAACCCCTCAACTAAAAAATCTTACTTCATATTTAAAAATACTCCTTATTTATTTTTATATCTAAACAGAAATAAAATGCTTTATTTCTAATGAAAACAGGAGGTTAAAAAGTCACCTTTTTGAATCTTAAATGGATAATCTTCAGCGTTCTAAGGTTCTTTTCCTTATTTTGACCCTCATATTTTAGGGAAAACGAAGACTTATAAAGTTATTATTTGACATTTTAATTATTATCTTTAATAAAAACCATAGAAAGATCATATATTTACTCAGTAAACACAACAGTGGTCTAAAGACTTCCTGTTAATATTCCATGGATATTTCTACAAGTGACTAAAGACGAAATGCAGTAAATTACTTACAATGAGGTCCATTTTTGTCTTTGCAGACTCAGAGGATTTGCCTGTGAGCAAAACCAGACCTATTTGAAGGACAATCTGCAATGATAATCATAGGTAAGATCATTTTCCTGAAAGAAAGGAATTACTTCCTATTCAACAGCTGGTCCACGGCAATGATATCCCATTGCTTTTATTGCTCTATTTGGGTCATTGGTAACTGAAAGTGAAAGTAAACTTTTGCAATGGCAAAAGAACAGATTCTCAGGACAATCACCTACAAGACAAAGATTTCGGATAAAGTTATTATAGCTGAAAACCTGATCTTTTTAGAAGTTTCTCTTAGGTAATCACGGGCACTTTTCAGTAATATGAATTTCTGCAGTGAATAACAAATAGCCTGGATTCTTTATTTAAGAGGTCATATTGATTTTGGAACCAGTTCTAGTTAAGGAGATACATTAAGAATCCATTGCATCTTAATTATAACCAACTCAAAGGTGCAATACTTTTTACTGGCATTAAACAAATCAATCAGCATAAATTAAAAATGACAGAGGCTCAGAACAAGAGATGCTGTAACTGACACTTTGAGTCTATAACTGGATAGTGCAACAAAAATATTAATGAAAATAAACTGCTGGAATTCAGTGTTTGTTTACTGAAGTTACATACTCTATTGCTAAAACATGAAATACAACCACTTTTATTGCTAGGATAAATTTTCCCTCTCCTTTTTTTTCTTTCTTCTCCTTTGTTAGAATGAGCTTTAACAAGTTAACTTGATGTATTTTTACTAATTCAATTCAAGTTATCTCAATGCTACATGATCTGACCAGGGCAGAAAAAAATTAATGTTTTAAATATGGACTAGAAACATGTGAGTGAAATAGCATCTACACGTCCCCTAGAGAGAGTGGGAAAAAAAATTCACCTGAATTAATGAAGAAATGAAGATACGAATCAATGAAGATATAATTTGATCATACTTTGATAGAAGGAAGGTATGTTTTGAATAGTTCTGAAATTTTTTTAAAAAAAAATGTGGTATTTTTTCTGCTTTTTTTAAAATTACCTACCTTTCTTATAAAGAGAATATTTGACTAAAAGTGCCTTTTTTTGTAAATTTGGAATGACAGGTCTTATGCCCATGTTCAAGATTTCTTAATAACACCCAATGTTTTGAAGAGAACTTTAATGAAGAACATTTTTCTGTTCTTTCCCATTTTAATATTTCCTGCCACAATGTTGTGTTCTGTAACTTGGTCAATTTTGTTTTCATTCTGGCAGCAATATTGCCCACATAAAATGAGGTTTTAATGATTTTACAGCCTTTCATGAGAAGAATTCGTAATTTTTTATTAACATTCTTATCCAATCATTTTTCTTGACTCAACAGCTTCTTAAAAGTTTGCAGAGCCTTAATCCCAAAGGTTAGTGGAAGGAGCAGTTGTTACTGCCCTAAAATTAGCTTTTTCAGCTTTGTTATCCTGCTGGAATATAAACTGTGCTGGACAAAACATATTTGGAAGGAACATATTTTTTTCCTTTGCAACAATTGCATTTTTCCTGCCCTAAATGCCACGGCAGTGGTGACCAAGTGCACAGACTGGCTGCCAGCTGTGCTTACAGAATGGTAAATAAGTTTCATAGAGCTCAAATTATTTCCATGGCTGCTTCCTAAATCTTGTAGCACCGGAAGGCCTTAAAGCAGATATTCTGAAAAAAAAAAAATAAGGCACATTGAGTGTGCAATTGTGCCTCTTTAATCAGTTAATTACCTATGTGGTCAATCCTGTTCCTCATGACGTTGGCGTTAGAGCCGTAAGACAGAAATGCTTTTTGTCTCTGTCGGATTTTGCTCCAAGCCAGACAAAATGTAACAGTCAAAAAACCTAAAATTAAAAAAATCTTTCAATAAACAGGTACCAAGGTGTCGTTGTTTTACACCACAACGACACAGACTCTGCCTTCAGAAGGCTGAAAATGACTCTTTTATTTTTGGGATGTGTCTCTCTCATATACTATTTTACACAGACCAATTCAATTGGTGAAACAAAAATAAACTTCTCCAATCACATTAGTCAGACTGGAGGGACATCAAGAAGATGTCCTCCTATGAAAAGGAATGAAAGCAAAGTTATAGTCACAAAAACATGTCTCTTGTTTACAGAAAATTCTTTGGGAAAAGAATTTCAGAAAACAAAAACACCTCAGGCATGAAACCAGGGCTACACCAAGAGACAAAAAACTTTCAAGAAGACTTTTTAAGAAGAATACAAAAGTGATGAATGATGTCTTCAGGGTCCATGGCTGGATCTGGTCCCCAGCTCAGGTGGGGTTGACCTGGGCTCAAGACCATGGGTGGGGAGGATGCTCTGGGCCACCAAGGCCCTGCAACCCTCTCAGGGCTCTGACACCCTCTGTATTTACAACATATCAGCAGTTCATGTTATCAGAACTTGCCTACATAAATAACTTGTCAAATTAAGTAATTAGCACAGTTAGGTGAGCGTTCAGCTCGATGGACACGTGGTGATTCAGAGCCCGGGTCGAGCAGGATGTGCAGCTCTGCTCACCCTCCCTGTGCTGCTCGTGGGTGGAGGTGTAAAAACTACAAACACAACCCAAGTTACAGCAAACAAAGCTGCTGCAAATCTGCCTTTACTTCTTTCCATGCTTTCAGTGCATTGAAATTAAGCATGGAATTTGTTCCAGCGTTGTGTTGACAGTTAGATACAAAATTCTTTCAGAGCGGCTTCACTCTTAGAGCGTTTAACAATAATTTTGGTTCCAGAAAAGCTTTGGGAAAATGATAACTTGGGAATATTTTGTAGAAATAGCAGGAGAAATTAAAACCAGAAGTTGTCAGTATTAAGAGGGATAAAATGGAAAAGGTGAAGGTGGGAAAGCAGTTAGGCAAAAATGTTCAATACTTCGACTCAATTATCACACCTATGACAAGAGTATTAAGGGCTAATCAATATAAGAGGAATATTATGTAGCAATATATCAACAGGTGGGTTACTTCTGCAATTATTTTCTAGCAGAGACAAAAACCTCACTTTGTAAGAACAAATTATTATCCTTAATTTCAGAAGAAACACAAAAGAAGTTCCATGCTAAGGGAAAGTGAAATACAAGGTTTCCTTATACCAGTCTGTGAAATGAGCCCACTGAAGCATCCTGAGAAGTCTGGTGAACTATCAGGAATAACCAGTTAAACTCATTTATGATTAACAATAAATTAATAAAAACAACTATTACACAGGAAAAGAAGAAATGGCATGAACTGCTCAGATCACATCAGTCAGCAGCACTTTTTAAATGTGTTTCAGTCAATTAAATCATATCAGTGGCTTTTTATTGATACTGATTAAATCCTATGGACTAGTCTTTTATCAGGAGCAAGTTAAAGCATACTTCACTTTCAGCAGAGCTCCTGTTAACATAAATTTTAATATTTCAGTGCCTTAGAAGAAGATTAAGTGGTTGAGCAGCTGAAAAAATAGAACAATTTGATGGATTACATTTAAATCAGCCAAATATATTTTAATAAAAAAGTAATTTTTGACTTGCTTGCATTCAAAATACTCCGCACTTTTTAAAATCACCTCTGTAGACAAAGAAGTGTGTGTAAATATAAATATATCCAGTATGAGCAGCTGGATACGGTCACTGCCTGAGGAATGATATTACTTGCCCAAAGTATTAAGCATCTCCACATGGTATGTCTTTCTTTTTTTAGAGACAATGTAATTTAAAGTGAATTAATGAAAATTACAGTATAAGGATGTATGTGATGCTTGGGGATATGGTGCTGGAAAGGTTTAGGGGATATTTTACGCACATTTTTATAACCCCACTGAGCAAATCTCAGACTTCAGCCATTGTTTTTTGGACATGAAAGAGTTTGAAAATCCTATTAACATCTTTGTGGAAGTGCTCTGGCAGTACAGAATAATGTATTTTGAATTATCACTTATTACAGCAAAATCTTAACTTGTGAATCCAAGGGAGTTCCTGAAATCACTTCTGCAAAATTATTCTTCTTTCCTTGCAATATTTTCAATCGCATGTATTATCTTATCGTGAAAATATAATGGAGTGCATGACATCAGTCTCTCTCCTTTTCTTAAAATAACATAGTTTTCTGCAGCTAAGACAATGTCAAATTTACTTTTGTGTAGTAGTTCTGCAGCCTTTCTAAATCACACTATATTTTTTTTCTCCCTGGAGTTATTTAGAGTCTTCACTTTAAATGAAATTTGGCCCTTGAGAAACATAGTTTCAGTCTCAATTACCAAAAGGCTTTACTACAGGAAAGGATGGACTTAGCAGTTTCAACAGTTTTCCTGTGTAGCCTGAGACTTTTTTTCCCACTATAGCTGTTTAACAAAGTAAATCCTAAGTCTGTGCATATGTAGCAATGTACAAAATGAGAATGTTTCTCATTTTCAGGTCTAAATCCTACTAGTGACATTCCTACCCATTTGAGGTGGATCTAGTTAAAACTTGGCTGCATTGAGGATTAAACCACTTCTAATCCTGATCAGAGTAATGCAAAGATTTTGTCAAAAAATTAACTAGAAAGAGAATTGTCTGGAGAGCAGGAAGTTCAAAGAGGCAAGGAAAACATATAAGGAGAAAGGAAATCTACAAATTTCTCACTTCTTCTTGTGTCCCTGCAGGTGGCTCTTGCCTTCAGGCTGGACTGCAGTCAGCTCAGTGACTTTGTGAGCTGCAGTAAACTCTGCACAGTGCCCGGGGAATTCTCCTGGTTATTTCTGGCTGCCTTTCCCCAGCCCCTACAGCACTCCCAGGCTCAGCAGGGCTGGAGCACCCTCCCAACTCTCTTTGCTTGCTCAGATCTGGAGTTTCTGAGCCTCTCTCCCCCTTGAGCTTGTTCCCTCCCTCCCACAGAACAAACTTACCCCCCACTGGAGATTTATGCTGGATCAGACTTCTTAATAGGGCAAAGTAATAGGAAAAAAACCAACCAACCAACCAACCAAAAAAAGTGAGGAACGCACCAATACACAGATATAATTATACATTTAAACATCCATGCTGTGTTTATGCTCATGTTGTATCTCTCCTTAGTTGAATGTGTTCTATGTTTGTCTTCTATTCAGACCAAACTTCATTTCTGGCAGTCCCTGAACATTGCAGGTATCTAAAATTCAAATGGAAACATTCCTTTCAGAATAATTTACCACTCCTGTGAGAAGAGTCTCTTGCCCCCTGCACCTTTAAGTGGGTGTTGTGTTTCCAGCAGGGACATTTCTCTGTGGAAGCACAACTGCTCTGCATCTGGGAAAACCAGAATGAATCAGTCAAACAACTGAAACTTTGAAAATCCAGCAGGATTTTCCCAGGTGATAGAAATTATCCCAGGTGACAGATTATATTTGATAACATCCTTTGTCACACCCTAAGACATCTCACAGAGAAAAAGCTTCATGGTTCCACTTCAAGAGTAGCAGCACAGAGCGTCCAAGTTATCCAAGCTTCAGGACTCAGAGCAGGAGCTTTGGCTCCCATGGAACTGTATGGATAACCTCATTTTAAGATGTCATAATTGAACCCTGAGATTTGGAAAGAACTCCCCAAATACTCACCATGCAAATCAGAAAATAGGAAGGCAGGCCAGCCCAAGGGTTAACCACATCCATCAGTTAGGTTTTCCAGTCAGGATTGCAAGGCTGGGTGCTGTGTTTAGAGACGTACATAGTTTGTATAAATCAGAATACAGTAATCAAATATCATCATTCTTGGGTGCCTTCTGTTGTGTTTAAAGATGTTATAATAACTCAATCTGGATAAAGAGAGAAAAGGCATAAAAAACCCATGGAAAAACGCATGATGGCTTGAAGATATTAACTGTTCCTGTGCTCTGTAGACAGGTAAGAGCAACCTCTGGTTATGCAAAAGTAAGCAGCAATGGATGTGAATTAACTTCCCGAAATTAAATCCATCATATGACTTCATTTTCAGCATTTGCTTATTTTCTCAGATAAGCAATTAACTTTTACATCTCAGTGTCAGCAAGAATCAATTTAAAATTTGCAAACTGTAGAAAATTATGAAGGAATTTGAATGTTAGAAGCAGATTAGAACAGCAAAGATTTAATATCAGGTTGGAAGAGTAAAACACAGCTGGAGAATAAGTTCTTTTAAAAAGAATCTACAAACTCATGTAACAGCTAAGCATAATTAAGATGATGGTACTTTATAATGTTTTTGGTTCTATTCCAACTCTGAAATCAGCTGATAAATCCTCTGTGGGGTTTGGTGACTTCCACTTCTTCAAAAAGCTTTCATTGAGGGGAGAGGGAGATGGAAAAAAGGGACAAAAATACTGGAAATACTTCAGCGGGTTCTTGAGATGTCTGGGCTAAGCATGAGAAAAATAATAAAAAAAATAAAATAATGTCCAGCTCAATTTATAAATTTTAATCAAGAGTAAAAAGTAAGATCCGTTTTATGGGCAGGTTTTATCTAAATGATTATTTTTGATTGCTAGTTGATTAGATGTCAGATCTAATTCTTTTAGTGTAGGAAGGAAAAGCTACCTTGGACATGGAAAAGTTGTTCTGTGGCTAATACAGAAATAACACAATGAAATCAAGAGTTTCATTGTTATTTTAATAGCTGTGAAATCACCTGAAAATAGGTGCTCTGTTAATTTCCAATGACTGAATGTCAAAGAATCTCTCCTGTCAAGGGCACTGTCCCAGATAGCACAGATGAGCTACTGACACTTGCTGAAGGAGAAGAGGAAAAATTTAACAAAGTTAATGATACTACACTGTGGAACTTTCTAAGATCTGTGTGAATTTAGAGAGGCAAGTAGTTTCCAACCTGTAGGGGTGGATGTTATGGTTCGCTTGGTCTGTTTTGTCCTATATTCAAAATGAACTGCTCCACAGAAACAGCAGCATTTCCAGCATCAATAATTTCATCCATTATTTATCATAATTTTTTTCATCAATTTTGTTTTAGAAGAAACTACCTGTGAATTTGGGACTGAAAGCCAACTCTAAGCAAAAGGCAGGTGCTGCCATTGCTTATAACAAATTGATTCTGCTGTGATCAATAATTCCTATTGTGGCCTAACTGCAAAGCCCTGAGGACCAGGAGAAGCCACACACACACAGACAGAGTGTTTTTAAACAATCTGTAGTAGACTGAAGCAATCTAGATTTAGCTCTTCATTGATATCTAGTGTTGCCACATTGGACCATCTGGTCCTGTTCTGTTTCTGCCTCATGAACTAGGAAAATGAGTATTTCTTTTCCAAATCACAAGTCACAAGACTTAAATATTCGGTGATGAATTACTGCCGAAAAAATTAATTAATAGAACATCTGCCTGCCAAGAAGACAGAGTGCAAGGAACTAATCTGTTACAGTTCCTGGCCCAGATCCCCCCATTACTCTGGCAGCTAAAAAATACCAGAAGGCAGATGGGTCAATCTGGCCAACAATTTTTCCATGATGGTGTAACTGTCACCTGGCAAGTGGAACTCAAGCAAAAACCTCTTTCTGTCTGCCTGCAGCAAGCTGGGTGCTCTTCCAAATCCCTCTCAGCATCTATCACTGTCTTTGGGAGATTCTGTGACTTTGAAAGTCTGGTACTGAATTACCAAAGTACACAAGTCCCATTATGTTGTAACGGGTTCAGGACGATGAAGCCACCCCTGAAAAGACTTCTCACATCCCATAAATTGGCACTGCTGATGTCAAACAAAAAGGACTCTTCTAACATATGGTATGGTGACTTCAGTGCAATAATCTGTAAAAGTGAATGTCATGCCTAAGAATAATTAGCTTCAAATTATTTTTTTTTAAATTGAGCATTTGGAATTCTTTTATTCAAATTGAATACACAATGCTTTTATTTCACTCCATCTTTGTGTTTGCTTTGAGATGTCAAGTGTCATTTTTACTTTGGCAAGGGGTCTTTTGATTAGCAAGATGAAAGAAAATGTTTGTTCTGAATAAATTTTTATTCTTTATGTTACAAATGACGTGAATGGAAAACTTCTACTAATGACACACTTCTCATTAGCAAACGGATCCCTTTGCTGTGGTAGTCAAATAAACTTTTTTTTCCAGTCAGTCATGGCTCATTTTTATAATTACCATCACTGTCCCCATTTTTTTTTTTTCTCTTCTGAAGCATAACTTGAAATATACGTCTCTGAAATCTTTCTAGTGGGTTTGCCATAAGGAAGCTGATGGGCAGGACTCCTGGTGGGGTAATGAACTTCTTCCAGCCACAGAACTAAATCCACAACCAGGCATAAAGTCATGCAAAGAGAAAGCCATTGCCTGAAGGGAAGGAAAGAACTGAAACACCTGGTTGTGAGTGGTCAGAATTAAATACAGAGCTCCAGCTGGGGTAGAGGACTTGTGCTCTGTGCTGCATTGAAATAATTCACTGTTGACATCATGCAAGCATTTCTGGGAATGGATCCTCACCAGTGCTCTCGAGGGCACAGCCTCCAGACTGCTCGATGGCAAAACTATGTATGGGTTCATAAATTGACCTCTTGTGTATAAAATGAAAAGAAACAGCACAAATGTGGGAGCCTGCAGTGAAAGAGGAATATTTTGTGAGATGAAATGGCTCCAGAAATCAATATGGCACAATGAATATGGAACCTCAGAGTGCAGTTCCTACACAATTGTAAACAGTGACCATGGAGGATCAACACTTTCTGTTCTGTTCTCCAACCTTAAAAAAAAAAAAAAAAAAAAAAAAAAAACT
>VXBB01010373.1:65778-77873 GCA_013399915.1 Illadopsis cleaveri | reverse complement strand
GCCTTGTTTAGCTGTACTTGAGAGATGAGGCTTATAAGATATTGGATTTTTAAACACAAAAGCTACAGCATTTCAGCCCTGATCTTGGGTCAAATCTCCATCTGGAATTATTCAGGACAGATTCACAATGTGAAATGAAAGAAATTAGAGCATTAAATATTCTGATATGACATTTATTGAGAGATCAGGTTACCAAGTCAGTGTTTATTTCATTGACTTCTGATACAATGTGGGCCTAAAGCATTCCCAGCTGTAAATTTCCCCAGGTTCAGGGGTAAAATCCCCATCCCTCCCAGACTCCAAATCCTGAAATTTAACAGTATTTTCTGTCACAGCTGGTCTGGTCAGAACTTAACTGCTTGACATAACCTGGACACTTGCAAACCAAATATGCTGAGAGATGCCAAAGCCACCTACAAAGTGGTAAAGTATTGTGGGAAAAATCAGGGAATAAGAATGTTTGAAATTCCGTGACCACCTCAATTAAACAGGCAAAAACACTGACTTCAGTGAGTTGGGTCAAAAGAGAGAGAAAATTTTCTGTTTTAAAAAAGAGTGAAAGGTTTTTTAACTTCAGAATAGATTATTTCAGTTGGAAAAGACCTGCAATGATCATCTTGTCCAAGAGCCTGACTTCAGGCCTGACCAAACAACCACAAACAAACAAATCCCCTCACAACCTTTATTGGCAAGGAAGCAACCTTTGCTCGCCATTTGGGTCAACTCTTGCCCAATTCTCAAGATAATTTTTTGTGCCTGGCATCAAGAAACAGCAGCTAAATATCTGAAAATGTCAAATCTCTTTAGCTCATCCTTTCAAAACCAAGAAATGTTTAAGAATTCCCCTTTTGCTCTTTCAGAGCAACAGTAGAATAGAAAACCATGTTTTGTCCTCTGTATTTCTTCACAGGAACCTTTAAAACTTCAAGTTGAAGGGTCTGAACACATTGTACTCAGTGACCTTTTGCTGCATCATGTCATTTCTGTCTCCTGTGCAGAGAATTTCTGTCCTTTTTCTGGGAAGTCTGGGGATGAAGTTTCACAGTGGGAACTGGTGATTCCACCCAAGCCAGAATAAGTTAATGGAAAAAGTCACTACAATGTTCCTTACACTTTGTTTAAAATACTGCCCCTCTTGAGCCAAATAAAGGGAATTTCCATGTGAAGACTTCCAGTAGGGAAGTTGATTAGTGATAGCTATGGAAATAATTCTTTCCATATGTTTGGAATAGTCATTGTCAATCAGTGATTAGTTTGCTCTGTCACTTGAGTTATTCCTGTAAGGGTCAGTGCTGCAGAGGCTGAGCAAACTCTTGGCGTGTGCCAATTGTTTAGGATTCTTCTTCACATACAACTAGATATCTTTCATCATATTCAACCAACAAGCAGCCTGATAACAGACACAAATGTAGATTATATTGTGCCCAAACTTAAGCACCTTGTATCCTGTCAGTTGCTTATAAAACCAGCCTTGCTTCTGGAGCTTAAGCCCTGGAATCAGCAGATAAAACTTCTGTTCTTTTCTTTGCCATGCACTTTGCAGTAATTGTGTTACATCTTCATGCCTTGCTTTATTCACAAGTACATCACGATAATTTCCAGCTCACTGACATGGACAACCTAAAGTATTTTACAGGCATTGGGGAATTTGAGAATCTAGAGAGAACTGTGATGGAGATGTAAATTACTGTTATGCCATGCATATATTCTCATTTTTTTACAGTATTATCTGATGCATTTCATATTTTGAGCTAACTTCCACATTCCAGGATAATTTTAAACGCCACACTTTTCCATTATGCAGGCAGAGATAAAAAAAAAAAAATTATTTTCAAAAGAAATAATTTTTTTGTTCTTTTCCAGCCATCACATTTATATTTATAAGCAAATGATATTTTGGGATGCAGAGCTATTTTCTCCCTCTTTATAGGATCTCTTCATTCACAATGCCTGGGTTGTATTGCAGCTTCTTCCAAAGACTTCTGAAGCCACAGGATGAGAAAGTGGGGTCTATATCCCATGTTTGCCCTGTCACCTCAAAAAAAAAAAAAAAATTGTAGGAAAAACTGGAAATCCAACATATAACTCTCAAAATCAGAAGGTTCTGATGACTGGATGCAGATGTACCAGCAAATCTTAAATCAAAAGGTTCCCACATTTAGCTCTGTCAGGTTGCCTCCCCTCTTCACGTCCTCGTGGGGCTGACATTTACCGATGTTAAGTCAAACTATACAGAACAAAAAAAAAGCCAAAAAGGAGATGTTGGAAAGATTGACTTCATTAAATAGCATCTGCATCCAACACAGACTACAAAGCAACACACAAAGGCATCTTTGTACACTGCTGGTGCTTCACTGACATCTGAAGAGACTTCTAAGGTGTAGTAACTTGGCAGCTCTTGTAGCAGAGGCGTTTGTTTTTCTAAGTTAAAGCAAAACAACTTTAAACATTTCTCTGCTTAGATAAAGAAGTATGTGAAACAGGGGGAAAAATTACTCTGGGCAACTTCTTTCTGCAACTCTCCCCACTCCAAGAACACCATGAAAATATTATTATTTAGGAAAGCTTGCCCAAGCATATTTTGTCAGCAAAAGTGATTGATTCTTGCCCTTGGTGAGCCTAAGATGCTTTTTCTCCAGCAGACAGCAATATTCTGTTAAGTGGTAATATCAGCAGGAGGCTGCATTCCTCACAGTCCAAAACTTGATCTTGGCATATGTGAGGCAACAAACATTCTCCCATTGTGGCTGAAATAATTCAACAATTCAACAGTTGAGCTGCAGCCAATCTATCCCAAAGTTCCTGGATGTTCTCAGCCTTCAGATTTCAACCCTTTCTCCAAATTCTCACCACTTTGAACAGTCCAAATGGGAGATTTTTTTCCTCAGATGCAGAGCACATAGCTGAAAGGAAAAGATTGCTACAACTTGTGCACACACAGGTCACAGAAAATGAGAAATTCAGTCAAAGCACTGTCAAAAGAATAACTTTTGAGTGATCTCAAAAATACCAGGTCTTCTGATCTTTCTGACAAGGCTGTTCTGTGAAAATACAGCCTTTTGTTTCTCCAAAATGTAAAGCACAGAAGATGACAGGTAACACACCCAGAACAAGCTTCTAAACTCTACCCCCCGAAAAAAAGCTTTCTGGAGATTGCCTTAAAAAACTAAATTGTTCAGTGAAACTAACAAACAGAAAGATTTCTAGAAACTGACAGTAAAGCCACTTTCTCTCGTCACATGATTCTCTTTTTTCAGAATATTAAAGGTTTTTATCAGACATTTTAATTAAGTGCAGACTCCCTTCACAGTTCCCTTGGATGGACTAAGGCTACTTATACCTTGAGACTTAAGAACCCAACTTCTTTGAAAGCAGGTGTCTGCATGTGCCTAAAGATTAAAAGAAAAATACAAAACCTGTAGGAACATATAACAGTACCAATATCAAGTTGTCCCAATGGATCTGTGATGGAAGCAATCATCCTAATGGACCCATAAAAAATCTGAAAGCCCCAGGAAGAGACACGTGGATGCTGCAATGACCACAATCAACCAAAGAGGCTGGATTCTTTTAATTTGTTAAGCAAAAAAATCCTTCGTTGATAAATTTGCCAGATGGAAAAAATACTGAGTGACTGCTAAGTAACTTGTGCACCTCTGAAAGGGTGACCTGAAGACAAAAACAGCCACAGACATTTCCTGAGTGTTATCTGCTTATTCTTGGTGAAGAGTTGAAGTTGGGAATGCAGCAATATCCTGGATAATTCCTGGTGCTGCTGAGGACAGAAAGAAATCCTCCCCAACCTCAGGGACTTCAACAGGACTCACTTCAGTGTGTGAAGAGCAGGATGAACAAGAGGAAATGATGAAAATATTATTGTAGTACTTTTCCAAGGATTTATCTTTAATTATTGGTTATAAACCCCACTATTTCTAAACACTTAAAAGTCATTTTAGTATTTCAATGGATCTTTTTTCTCTGTAATCAATGACCATATTTTTGTACAGAATCAAATCAGGCTTCTGTAATTTTAAGGGCTTTAATATCCATTAATGTACTAGATACAAATAAAATTGTACAACTATCATAACATTTTATATGACTAAATCCTAGTTGTGGAAGACTGAGGGTAAAATATGATACAAACTACTCTTAAAGTAACAATTGAAATTTGATTCTGATGATCAGGAACCTTAACCAAAGGTAGGTGACGTGGGTTTTCTGGTGAGGAATTTGTGAAGACGACAAGAAATGACTGTTTCTGTCCTATATTTCTTATTCTGACAGCATTCTGTTTTATCAGGAGCAGTGGATGGACCCAAAGGCTGTTTGTAGGTGAGAAATGAGCAGTACATTTTTTCTTTTTCTGCTCATAATTCCATTGAAAACAACCCAACCAAGAATATTCAACTGCAGCTGTTGTCTTCGTTGTGGAAGTTATTTTTACAAAAATGTAAGCTTCTCGTGTTTAAATAAATTATTTAAAAGAGGACATGTTAATGGGCTATCATAGTTTGCTTTCTAACATCAGGGATTCTCCATGGGAATGAGGAAAACATAATCACACATATGGTGGAACTAAAATGTACTATTTTTCTTGAATGAAATTCTCTTGTTAACTCAGCAGGCACTGCATGAGATCACATATCATTTTTCAACCATCTGCACATCTCACAGTATTATGGACAGAAAATTTCTATTACTCAGCCACTAAGACTTTATGCTGGGTGACTTTTAAGTGTGGATTCACTGTAGTATCTTTCATCATTGGAGGCAAATTTGGCATCTACGCAGATGCCTCTTGCATTTTTATAGATTTCAGTTCAAAGAACAAACTTCAAATCTGTCCTGTCCCACTCTTGTTTCTAACACCTGATGGATCAGACATTCCAGGGTAATTTGGACACATGACCTTTCATATCACAGGCAAGATAGAAAAATTCATGGCTCAAATTTCAAAGTGAAATACACTTTAAGAAACATCCAGAGTCCTTGATTGTGATTAGCTGTTTGATAAAAGAGAAACATAACAAACCAAATAAAAAACAACCTCCCCAACCTTCACATCAACAGCTTTGCTGTCAAAGGCTCAGAAGCCAACATGTTAATGAGCTCTTTTTTTATGAAATGAAATCACTGCTGTTTGTGTTCAGTGAGTTCTGATTATTCATAGATAGTTTATCACAACACAGTGCTTAGGGAATTACCAAATTTAAGGACTGTATCAGGAATTTCAGACCATGCCTCTCTTTTGGTGTTATTGGCTATGAAGGGGCCTCCAATCCCCAGGCACTCTTACTCTGCCATTAAAGACATCTTCCATTTTCAAAATAAAAATCTCAATATATACACCAACAGCAGGACATTTTCAGGAAGCTCTGATATGATATTCTTGTTTATATAGAAATATTGTGGAGATTAAATTCATTTTAATTTCCTGAGTCTGTAGAGGTCAGCTTTCTTACTTGAGATATAGCATCTAATCTTTGAATATCCTGAAATTAATTAAGAATGTGATGAGTTTTACATGATAGGGTAACCTGTTCTTAGGCTTTCATTATTTTAACCTGTTCCTTAGTGTTCCCAGCTGACCCATTTGGGAGTCATTGCTTTTTTAGAAAAAATTACGGAAATTCTGTTTTTAAATGGATATGTCTGTCTAACTGTAGCTAAGTAGTTGAGTACATAAAAATCAAGAATAGAGAGAAACAACCAAGACTTTTTTTATCATAACTTCGCCCATGGTTTTCCAACTAGCCCTGCATGATTCCCTCTGTGGGCACATGCAGCATTAATGCAGAGAGTAGACAACAGGGGACTTCAAGCAGACCCAGTGTAACATCAAAACAAGGAGGAAGAAAAAAAAATGTTATCTCCACACCAGCTGAGAGCCTTTTCTTTTCTTTCCATGAGAAAAGGACCCTGATGAAACAATCAGTACTTCTTGGTGTCCTGTCATAGAACTGCAAAGAGTTCAACATTAGAGACACCAGCAGAAACTGCTGGATTTGGATAAAAGAGGTGTGAGAAAGGGTGATCCTTTTTTTTACCACTCAAGTCTCCAGTATTACATACCAAGTAATGGGGTCAGGGGCAATGCTTTTCTAATATTAGCTTAATTTGTAACCAAAAGAACTGTTCAGAGAAATCTAGCAGCCTATCAGCTGAGGAAGTGCCTACAGTTAAAATCCTATTTTCTTCCCCTTGCACTTATTTTCTCTAAGCTTGGTACTCATTAGATTTCATGCAAACCATACTTTGCTTTTTTCCACCTATCAGATTATTTTGGTTTGCCCTGTTTACTGTGGTAAAGGAAGGCATTAACAGAGCCTTGATTTGCCTGTGGCCTGCTTGATGACGCTCAAATACAGCGATTTTCTAGGGAGGTTTTTACCTGTGTGGGTGGAGTAACATGAGACTACCTCTTCTCTGTAAGTGACATTTAATTTGTACTTTATTTCCAGTACCTCTCTCATATCTCCCTTTCATCTGGCTGCATCAGCAGTGTTTTTCCCAAGTTTCCATGCAGAATTTGGCCTGCCCTGCTTGTGTGAGATGCTCTCAGGTGCTGCTCTGCAGTGGCTCCAGCCCTGTCCTGGCTGTGTCCCTGCTCCATACGATGCTTTGGGAAGGCTGACCTGGAACAGAGACTGGGCAGAGCTAGAGAATAAAGTAAGGATTTATTGAAAGGCCTTTAGGATACAGGCCTTTAGGCCTTTAGGCCTGTAATTGAAAGACCTTGGCCAGCACAGGGCCTGACCAGGGTCACACCCAAGGCGGACACAAAATGGTGACAAAATGGTGATGTGTTCTTACATTTTTGTGAGTTTTGGTTCATTTGCATATTGAGGTTTAATTGTCCAATTACAACTTCCGTTTGTGAGGTCCCATCCATCTTCTTCCTTCCTTCAAGCCACCGTTGTTTGTACTTTTGGGCCTGAAAGTTGTCCTTGGTGTGCAGCAGGAAAAGGATTTGTTTTGTGTCCCTGCTCTGTGAAGAGAGCTGAGTGACACTGACTGTGAGCTCAGAGCTGCACCCCTGGGCAGCACAGAACCTGAAATACAAGAAAGATAAAACTTAAGACTTCACAGACATAATGCCATCTGCACCCTGGAGAAGTGCCTCTGCCTCTCTCACAGCTGCCACAGGCTCATTGATCAGTGCAGAGCAGCCACAGCACTTTGTGGTCACAGGTTGTTCTTTTGATGAGCTTTTAGCTGGAACTGGCCATCACTGAACTTCCTACAAAACACAGCATGGGTCACGCAAGGCTGTGACCCCTTTGCTGCAGAGTATTATTAATTACCACATCATTCGTAATTATCACATGAAAGTGTAATGGCTGGTTGTCTGGAAACCTAAGTTAGTGACCTGATACCGTCAGGAGCCATATTTTTTTATTATTTTTCGTTAGTCAGTAGTTGCAGCTGTTTTAACTGCAGAGAAATAGGTGCTCTCTGCAGATCCACATCTGGTTGCTGAACCACTGGAATTCTGGTAGTACACTGGGATCCATTGCTGGAGTATTGTACATGAAGAAAACCTGGAAAACTGTACCCTTGATTTCCAAATTTATGTTCTTCTTGGCTCTTTTCCAGCTAGGTTCTCTCTACAGCTATGGCTATTTTTTTTTTTAAAGATGGCCATGCATGGTTTTTTAAGTCAAAGCAGATTGATTGAAAAGCTGTTGCAGGATAGTTAAATTTTTTTTTTTTTTTTGCATTATAAAATCCAAGGTTTTGACTTTATATAATTTATATTTGGGTTTTCTTTTCCTTAAACTAGATCCAACCTCTGGTCAACTTCAGCTTTTCCCTTTACCAATACTGTTCAACATCTAATTATTACCCATTTACAATACAGATTTCTGTAGAGCATCTTCTACTCTGGCTAACATGAAACATTAAAATTTTGGGGCTAGAGATATCCTAAATAGATAGCAACAAGGCGTTTTTGTGCAGCTAATCACAGCTTTAGAATATATTCCATGATTAACACAATCTTTTGAACACAACAGAAGTTTTAGGATTATAAAGAGAATGTTAGACAATAGGATTTTGTCTAAATACTGCTACTTAAAAATGCAACACCATCTTTAAAGAAAAAAAAAATCTTTAAAATAACGTATGTATTATGTGCAAATCCAGTTAAGAATTTTGTTAGCATATATATTAACTTCCACAGCATTAAATTTTTGAGTCTGTAAAATGCTAAGAAACGTCTTTTTTAATAGCACACCTGTCTGAAAAGGTTGTGCTGAAGGCCCCTGACCTGATTAAAGGTGGAAAACAGCATGGCTACACTATTTATTGACATTTCCTTCTGTTGCTGTTGCTAAAACCATTATCTTTTATTGTGTTCTCCATTTCCCTGCATGACATTTTTAGCATTGCCAAATACTGTTGTTTAATTGTTTCTTAGGGATCATGAAAATATAAAATGGGGAGTCATTATCTGTGTGGGAGAACAACACTGGGAGATTTTACTCATGAATTCATCACAAAGAAATGGGAGTCAGTGGTGTGACAGCAGAATAAATGGAAAATATTGTGGGATGTGCTATCCCAGAATGATGCTGGACTTAGGACACAAGAGATAAATTACTCTGGTAAACACAACACCACTGACAGATCCAGAATACCCTACCCAGGCTTGAAAAACAGATCTAAGAATAGATATTGGCTACTGGAAAGAAACTGGAGGAGGGGAGAAAGGGGAATAAGAATTTTAGAAAAAAAAAAAAAAACAACAAAACAGCCAAGGAAAATGTGGAGTTGATTTTCCTCATGTGTGAAGATAAAGAGAAAAAGGATCAGAGGAAAGACAGAAACCCTCATGCAAAAGAAAAAAAGGTTGTGGAGCTTTTCAGTGGTTCTGAACTCCAAGCCAAAAATAACTGAAGAATTTGCGGAGTCAACTTGAGCAATGCATTGCTTTACAAAAGCAAATTTAGCAAATTTAGTACAACTTTCTGCAGCTCACATACTTGATTAAGCTCATTTGGGGATGAAATTATGAATCAGAAATTAGAATAAAGCTGAAACTAAATATGACTTTGAACTACAGTAATATCTGAACTTATAATACACTCTGCTGGCAATGTTGCATTACTATAAATGTCTGTGTTATTGTCATGATACATAAACATTCAGGCACCTGAAGAATGTGCTTTAAACTCATGTTTGTAGCAATTTGCCAAGCCTCTGGTGTTTAATAATGCAACAACCCTTGCTTAGCATTAGCAAAATAATTTAAGTGAGTGTTTTGCAATGTTCCATGAAGAGCATTAATGCAATAATACATTCTAAGTACTTAAAAAAAGGAAACCAACAATACAGCAAAACAGCTAAAAGCTCTATTAAATGAATGTAGAAGCAGCAGACATTGTAGGTGACTTGAATTAATGTTTTTAAATTAAAGTTCCAACAGCTGATATGTTTGAAAACTATCCTCTGGAAAACAGGGAAACATGACTGAAACCAGTGAAAACACAAAACTGCAAAGATTTCATCATGATAATTCTGTGATTCTCTTTTTTAAAATATACACCTGAAGTGACATAGCAGGTTATATAAATATTAAAGCACAGTTTAGTAGCAAATACCGAGCACTGTGACCTGCCATAATTCAGGATTTGGAGATAAAAATGACAATGTGGCTCATCACCAAAAAAGGAACTTCATATTGGTATAATGTTCCCTTCGAGTTATCTCATTGGTATTTTCCTTTTGGACAGTAATAACTACTCCTAAAAAAACTATTTCTTGAAGTAGGACAAAATGGATGTTTTTGTTTTAGCAACATTCATCATGCAGGGAGGGGAATCTTGAGACTGCCATCACAGCAATTCATTCTTACACACATTCTTGTCAAATATGTAAAGCCAAGGTTACCCTAAAGAGAGTTGGGTCAGAGCAAACGAAGGTCCAACCAGTATGGTCACTTCTACGTATCTCCTTTATTACGTGCAAAATGACAGCTTATATACATTTCTATATAGTTTACAAAATGGATAGCTCTTCCATTGGCACACAGCAGAGAGAAGAATGCAAACACACGTTGTTGAGCTTACTTTTAAGGTAGCTAACAAATACTTACTACAACTCTCTGCAGTGACCTTCAAAACCCCATTATCTTGCTGTGACACCTTAACATCTAATTTCTAACGGCGCCACAGGCTTCAACAGGCCTCAGGTCAGGCCTCAGCTGGGGTAACTCAGGTCTGGGCAGCTCATTCCCTAGGAAAATTCTCTACAAATATGGACCTCATCTGCAGTGCAAACAGCAGCAATGGCAAGTGTGCTCATTGTGGGATGCTGGTGTAGAACCTTTCCAAATGTGACATCCAGTCCCACAGGTACAGAGGATTCATCTGCTCCTGAGGGTAGGGCCAAGGAATCATGTGGCAAGGGCTGTGTTTTCTGCTTTTGCCTCAGCCTCTGGCATTTCCCAGTGTGGGCACAGCACCCCTGTAACTCTGGTCAGTTCTCCCAAATTGCTGTTGAAAGGCATCTTGCAGGATTTTTCTTGAGTAGCACAAGATTCTACTTCAGATTGTGCTGCTCCACATCTCACATTCTGCTTGTGCCGGCATCGTATCACACACAGAGAAAATGTGCCATTTTCATGATGAGCAACCAAGAAGTAATAATTCAAGCTTTTTTTTTTTTTTCAAATTACTGCTGTCAGAATTTTGATGAGAATATTCCTATGAAACAGCTGCTGTTATATGACTATGAAGCAGGATATTGATCTAGGAAAATAGTGAATAAACTTTCTCTCTTTGAGATGTTTTTAGTGTTAGCTAAGCTTGATGCATGTTTCATTTGTATCATATTTTAATGCTGGAATAACCAGATATAATTCCTATTTCTTCTATCCTGTTTTTCTCCCTAATTATAATCATCTAGTGGTTAATTGCAGAAAGAGTGCTAATGACAACATCTTGCATTATATCAGATAAAATAAATTCAATTTTTTGTTTCAGATAGTTAATCAAGTAGCAGAGAGCTGATTAAATGTTCCATCTCAAGGAACCTCACTTGACCAGCTCCTTTCCATTACTCACTTGGGTAAACCATAGAGTTACTCAAGAATTATGGTTTTATTTATAATACTAAAAAAACCTGCAGGAACATGAAGCAAAAAACAAAGTATCAGATCTTTGTTTCACCAATTCTTATGAATCCCTCTCCACAACACTCACATGATGCCCCAATAAATAAACAAAAAAACAGCCCCAGCACCTGCATTCAAATCCAAAGCTTTCTACAAGCTCAAACTGAGAACAAACATAGTCCAGATTTGTAATGAAGAAGCAAAATCAAAACACTGATCTAAAAACCAGGAGAAACAGAAACATTTTTCAGCCCTTCCACCTACCAAAACAAGCTTTGAAAGTCTGACCAAGATACTCTGCTAGGTTATTTTTGTTATTAAAAATCACTTATTTGAATTATTTTGAAGCTGTTTAAGAATATTTTCTGGAGTGAGTAGTAGTCACGTGAATTCCAAAAGAAACTCATGCTGTGAGGAAATTGGAGGAGGAATCTCAAGTCACCCCATTACCTCCAACAAAATGAGCCAGTCAACTCCACAAAAAATAACTAAAAAGTGTTAATTCTACTGTGATTAAAGAAATCAAAAAGTTACAATGAATAAATTAGAGTATCCTTCAAAGAACTGAATTCATCCCTAAGTGAAGGATGTGAAAAATTCTGGCATGGTAAATAGAAATAGAGAACACAATGAAAATCCATCATAAATTGAATTCCTGGTAGAAAAGGTTGTAGAGCAAATTCAGCAGAATTTTGAAGAGTAATCTCCAAGTCTGGATGGTATTTTACACAGGAGTTCTAAAAGAATTCAAGCATGAAACAGTTGAATTATTCACTGCAATTTAACTCAAAACTGTCTCAATAACAGACAAAGATATTTCAGTGCCAGGGGCAAATATGACACCAATTTTCCACAAAGACAACTGCAGCAGAGATATGAAAAATTGCAGCAAGTAAACCTGGCTTCCTTATCCCCCAAACTGGCAGAATTTGTAATAAACCCCCCATGTATTAGCAGACATCTGAATAAATAAGAT
>VXBB01010373.1:33667-55573 GCA_013399915.1 Illadopsis cleaveri | reverse complement strand
TTTGACTCCTAGCATTTTCCATCAGGGTAATACAGAGTACAGTCAACAAGCTTCACATTTCCAGGAATTCACAACCATTACATCTTTTGTTTTTGTAAGTCATTCCATTTAGTTAAAAAAAAAAACAAACAAAAAAAACCACCAAAAAACCTGAGATCCACCCTGCAACATTTTCATTTTTGCATTTTTTATGTGGTTTTTTATATTTTATTTTATATTTTATATTTTTGACTTTTACATAATGAGAAAAATTTAAGGGACAAATTCTTCATTTATTAAATCAATGCTATTATAATTACCTGGCGGATATTTTGATGTTTAAAAAAATGTTAGGGAGAGGATGTCCAAAGGTTAAAGCATCAGAGCGATAAACTGCACTTTATGTTGGGGCATAAATACGGCCCCAGTAATAGTTGGAATTAGCAAGACAAGGTTAAAATTTAATTTTTCTAATAGTGAGATGCTAAAAGTTACATCCTGCAGTATTAGGCATAAATGTCTTGTGCTAGTTTGACTTTCATGGGGAGAGCTGAGGTCACTGGGCCCAGCTCCAGGAATGTACTTAAGCACATGTTTAAGTGCACAATAATTATGCACATACTTAAAATTTGTCCTGCCTCGTTTCCTCAAGCTCTTGCAGCTACAAAACCACTGGTGAAAAATCCAGAGATAAACTGGTTCTCTGCATAGATATTGGTCACAAACCAGCAGGGTCACAAGCACACAAAAGATTTGCAGTTTTAAACATTTTCTCTTTCCTTAATCTTTGTGCAATCTGATTCAGATAATTCTGGTTTTGGGGTACATGATGCCATAATAGAACCATCAACTGAGTATCCTCTCATGATTTTTATTTTTTAATGCACTCAGGAAAATGTTGCCAAAATCAGAATTTACTTAATTTGCCAGCTAGACAACACGAGGAGAGCTGTTTAATTTCAATTTTCAAATGGCTTTTGAGGCAGAATCATGGAACCTGGAAGACAGACATATTTAAAAATGGACTATGAACAAGATATTGATATATATATAAATTTTGGATTTCATATTTATTCTGTTTCTGTCCACCGGGGTCATATATAAGTACTGGTAAAAAAGTCACAGGTACCTTCCAACTTGTAATATCAACATTTACTCTCTATATTATTTTTATATCTAGTCTTTTGTCTCTATCATCTTTTCTAAGGTATCTAGAAATGCTTTACACTATAGTGTAGCAAGAATTGCCTGATTTATTTACAAATTATTATAATTTAGTTATTCAGAAGCAGTACATTTTTATCCTGCTTATCTGATAGATATTCTGATGTAGTAGTTTAATAGACAAATGTAATTTCACAAAACACTATTAGATTGCATGCTTGCTTTAAAGATTAAAGTGGGTGACAGATTGATTGCTCCTAAATTGTTCATTCAGGGTAACTACACACAATTTAAACCACATTTATTTCATCTTCTATGTACATAAATCCAATGAAACATTAATTTTCTATTTAAAAACCCCATGTTTTTGGAGGACAGGAATTATTGTCCACGCTCATGAAATTAGATTAGATTACTTTGGTTTAGATAATTTATATTAGATCAATCAGGTCTTAATTTTGTTACCAAGATCTAAACTGTGGATATACCTTATTTCAAGTGTGATGATATATAAAGATTACTTTTAGAGTAACTTTTTTTCCTAAAGCATTATTCCTAAAATAAGCTATAAAACAAATTACTCCTATTCTGAATAAAATATATTTAAGTTAATGATTTGTACACTTTACGAGCATAAAGTGAGAACAGAAGAAACATTAAAAATCATTATAGATTTGTAAGTATTTTATTAGGAAAAAAAATGAGCAACTTACTCTCCAGTCTGGCTGGCCAATTAGAGTGATTTGTTTCTAATAGAAGGATAATTTTGTTTTGGTGAAAAAAGAGAAACCGTTTAGTGCTGCCATTTATTCCAAGGCAGATTTTGCAAAAAGTTAATTTGTAATTTGCCTCTGTATTTAGTTTTGCTCCAACCAAGGTTTCTGTGAGATGAATACAAACACATGCTGGGGAAATGCTCCTTGGAGCAGTTAAACCCTTTAGAGAAGGTGGATGAAACTTGAGGAAAGTTCTACAGACAAAATGGAAGATGTAAATATGGACCCACTTGAGTTCAGCTCCTGGAATCTGTGCTGAATGCATTTCTAGCACATTTTAGGTGGCACCAATAAAACAAATAAATATCAACTTGGGTTGTTTTTTTTTCAGAATGAATATTTTCAAACCCATAATTTTTTTTTTAAGTGAAGTGACAAGTCTTGGGGATAAGCAAAAAAACAGACTATTGGAATTCATCATGGCCTCAGTGTTTTACAGTAACACATGATACTCTCCTAAGTAAACATGAAATAGACTGTTTGGATTAAGTTTTCCCTACGTGGGATGATTATTAATCACTGTGAATTTGAATGGATGAATAAAATGCAGTTCAGGTTTGACTATCCCAGGAATGACAACTCTCTGTTTTGTAATATTGTCATGGATAAGAGAAGGAAAATATTCCTACTAAATTATCAGATAATTCAGCTGTGGGAGAAGCACAATTGCATAGCAAAACCAGAAGTTATTGTGATCCTGACCAACAATAATAAATGAAAACACAACCATTGCAAATGAACTTCAGTGATGCAGACTCTGGGAAGCTTTGTTAGTTTTAAAGTCAGTGTCTTACCTTTTTTTTTAATCTCTTCCTTCAGAAAATATCCACAGAGATGAGGAAGTTGCTACTTTTCCTTCGCCCTTGCAAGTCCTCTGTACTCTTTGTTTTCAGACAGAAGATCAGGCTCATTGCATCTGGAAACGACCCTTCTGTTCTGATGAGATCTGTCAACTCACACTGGCCAATTACTTTGAAGTTTGCAATCCTGTGAGTTGATGTTTATCAAGAAATGTGAAGTAAAAAGAAGAAATATTACTACTTTAACCTTTATGTGGCATAAACTGACAATACTGTAGTCTTGTGTCCTTTTCTTACCCGTGTTTTCAACGGTAAATTTTGTACTTCTCCATATAATGGTGGAGGTCAAAAATGGGCAAGGATGGCTGGGTGAGTCTGTCTTGAATATTTTTAAGAAATACTTTTGTCACCTAATTGAGATTTGGGTGGTATTGACATCTCTAGAATCAGTGTGAGGTGGGGCAGCTCAGCCCACAGGGCTGCGCACGAATTGAGCAAAGGGGCTATTCAAGCTTCAGTGAAACCACAACTGCATTTTTTTTTCTTCTGAGCTTAGTTTATACTTCTAAAATATTGTAAAAAGACTTTTGCATGCCTTTTTCTTTTTGACTTAGGAAGTTTCCAACAAACAGATCAGAAAGCTCCTTGCATTCCCCTCTAGTTCTTAGCACAGAGAGCAGTCAGCACTGCCTCTTTCACTGTGAATGCATCTTCTCAGGTAGTCAAGGGACAGGTGTTTACCTTGCTTTTTCCCAAGCATTTCCTGAATCCTTAATGCTGTTGGACATCATTCTACAAATCCTGCTGCAAATCCCACCCTGCTGTGCTGGTGGCTTTGTGGTAAGTTGGTGGAAGAGCGCACAGCAACTTGTAAAAGCACAATGCTCCCCTTTTCCTCTCCTGCCCTGCTTGGGGGATCTGTATCAGAATAACTCTTATATTTTCTAGTGATGCTGCAGACCCTCTTTTATCTTTTAAGTGCTCGTCTCTGGGTGAGTAATTTACCTCTGCCATGAGGGGCAGGGAAGACAAAAGACATTTTGCAAATGTAGAGTCAACATCTACTTGAAATCTAACGCAGTGTAGCCGAATTGTAGATGTCTATAACCTTAAATTATGCCAGCCTTAACATAGGAGGTGAAGGTGTTGACACAGAAAAGTAATTAACAGTTCTTTATAAAAGAGAGTGTCTTTTATGACAAAAGTTCTGATTTTTAAAGACCACAGGAAAAAAAATTAATGTCTGATCTTGAAAAACTTGAAAGACATAGGTGGTAAGCACATACAGCAGCAACTAAAATGTTTTGTTTGTTTTTTTTTTTAAGAACTAAATGGAATTTTCAAATTCATTCAAATCTTGAAGAGCATGAAAACTTTTATTACCTATTTCTGTTTTCAAGCAGAACTGAGTGCCTAATTTTCTTTGAGAATGTAGCAAGTATATTCTCAGTTGCTGAAGGAATGAGGACGCGCTTGTTAAAACCTGCTCAGCTAATTTGACACATATTTGCTAGAAGAAAATATATTACCTTACAAGTTGTCTACTTCTATAAGATGCCAAAAATACATTTGCAATATTTTTCTCTAGTGAACTGAGCTATTAATTTACACAACAGAATTGCAAATCTGAGAAGGTTTTCCAGGAACTAAAGTGACTGATGTTAACACTTTTCATAATTTACAGTAACAAGAAAAAAGATGTTTGCTGGCATGCAAGTAATCTAGTTATAGGATTACAAAGATAAACCTCCTCTACATCAGTGTAACACAAACAATTCTGCTTTTAAATCATTCTCTTACAGTGTGCAAGGATTACACAAGCTCATCAGTAAACTGATCTGTGAGCACTCCTAGTCCCAGCATCTGTGTTCCACCCAGGGGTAAACAAAATAAAACTGGAATCCACTGAGACTTAAAGTGCAAACTGTGAACAGGATGTGCCCCACACCCTCAGTGCCACATTCCAGTTTGAACTAAAGCCTGTACCTGCTAAAAAATGCCTTTTTTACATGGCTAAAACAGAAAGCCAAACAATTTGATTTTTAATGGCATTAATGAATTTCTGCCTCCTCACGTGTCCTTCATTCTGACCCCATTTTCACCATCAGATGTTCATGGAGCAGCAGTAGTAACTGGATCCTGAGTCTGACCCAGATTAAAAGAGAAACATTAAAAAAAAAAGTGCTATTTATTTTTGTCTGGGTCTTCTTGAGGCTCTGGCTGACAGCTTGCAGAAGGCAGGCTGGAACAGGTCAGCACATGCCCCAAGCCCAGTCTGTCACTGAATCCATGGAACTGGAGGCTAACTTGGCTTTCTGTAGTTTATTGCACTGCAGTGAACCACAATTTCCCTCCCCCCAAAATGGGTCAGGCATGAGACTGCTCTTATTTAATTACTCAAGGGAAATATTGACACTTTTAATTCATTTTCATTTCCTTTCTTGTCAATATCTCTCCTTTCTTTACTATCCCTTTTGTGTGCACTTGCAAATCTTCCTTTCAGGAAAACCACTGCAGAGACATTTATTTCTCCCCTAATATATGTATTTTGAATTCCTTTTTCCTTATTGCCCTTGAACACAAACATGAGTCTTCTCCTTAAACAAGTAATCTTTATGATAATTGTTGAAAGCAACTAGTTTGTAAAAGCCTCGTCTTGGTCAGATGGAAAGTTAAAATTTGGACCTGAAAGAAATATCTTCATATCCTTCCCTCCAAATTGCCTGGCTAACTGAGATAAAAATAAATAAATAAATAAATAAAGCATTCTTATTTACTTATGCTAAATATTGAATTTCTATGTCATCCTTCAGCTGTGTGACACCATACTAATGAGGCATCATGGACAGTGCATTCCTTTGTTTATTTGGCACAGTCATGATTACTTGAGTGGGCAGTGAGGAAAACAGAGCTCTTCTTTGCACTTTTCCAGGACAGAAATATCTGGCTGCGCACACAGAAAGGGGACTGTACATCAAAATGCTGCTGACCAGAGACCTGACCTTATCCGTGGATCCAACTTCTCAGTCAAGTGATAAAAATGGCATGAGATCTGTAAAGAAAGTATTTTAATTGGCATTGCTGTCTGGAAATGACATTTTGAAAAGGAATGCCAGGTGCAGCTTCAAAATTTTTTCTAGCAGCTGTCACAGTAGTTCTAACTTTATTTCCTGCTTTATTTTCTTCACATGTTCAAATGAGAGGGCCAGCTTTGGTAAATATTGTAAATTTTGTCATGAAATACAAACACTGACACACTGCCTCTGCTTCTCACTCATTGCTGGGATGTGATTTTTACTTGTAAGACAGAAAAATTCAGTATATTTAAAAGTTGTGTAATTGTAACTATGTGAGGTTGCTGAAAGCCAATGCCAGCTTTACAGAAGTGCTTTAAATTTGCAATACTCTGCTCCAAATACTCCTGCATCCACTGAGTGTGTGCTAGCCATCAAAAGAGAATTAGAGTTTGTCCAGGCAGCTAGCAAAGAGATATTACAAGATTAATAGAAAGACCATTCACCTTTTACAGTGGTGATGGAGAAGCCAGGCGGGGAGGAAGGAATTACATTATATTTCAGTTCCAAATATTTATATTTATACTGTTATATATACTGTTCTAGACCCCATGAATAAGCACAAAGCAGGAAGCCTCACCCAAAACGTGACACAGGCACAGACACAATGATATCTACAAAGCAACAGATTTGGCCTTAATTCCACACAAACCATGATTTAGTTAAGCAAATGAGATTCCATGTAGGTGAACTCTGCTATTATATGCCACCATAAAAACGGACTAAAATTCAATTTCTGTCATTTCTAGACCATTATTATAGCATCAAATATCTGCTTTTGTCTTCATTGGATAACAGAGATAGACTGTCTTGTAATTATTTATGGCAGTGGATAGAGCTATCTTTGTGCAACTGATGACACATCCTGCTGAAAGCATGCACCATGTGAAATTTGAACATGCAACTCTTTCATGCAGTTTTTCAGACAGCCTTTCAGCTGTGAAGTCTGAATTACACGTGAAAGGAATAGTTAAATTATATCAATTTATGGAAACATGGTAACTGGACCAGGAAAAAGACCTTTGCAATAGATGCAGCCACACCAAAGCATTTTGTTGAGCATAGGACAAAATTTTTCACTTTATCCGGGCTTTATTGAACCATATCATACCTTTTGTTTAAATGGAGTTCAATTTTAAGACTAGAACTATCTTTAAATTATTTCACATGCATGTCTATGAAGTATGAAAGTGTCTGTTAAGATTCCCTCTAGAATTTTTTTACTTCTCACCTATTATTTGTACCGAAATATAAGTAGTTCCTCTGGTCTATCCTCATGAACAGATAATTTATACTTCACTACAGTTCTAGACATAAAAATAAAAATTATTTAAATTTTTGTCTGTATTAAGGCATAAAGTGCATTTAGAGGAATTTATCTTAACATTTGAACATTCTGAATGCTTTTAACTGAGTATGCCAAGAGAAAATCCCCAAGTTGAGAATCATGGCATTGGAACTCACACAGGATAAATGGAACAATTACCAGGTAGAGAATCCACCAAAAAATAAATCTCTCAAATGAACAATTATCTTTAATAAGACTTGCCAAGATTGCAAAAATATTTGTATTACTAAAAAAAGAAATGTAATTTTCCATGGAGCCATTTTCCATGTGAATGTGGTATATCTTAGACTTACAAATGCATCATCCAAGCCATTTCAGAGATTAGCTTTGATGCTATTAATTCATAAAGACTTCAAAGGCAGCTCCTATCAGGACAAAATTCTTTCTTTTCACCTTTGTGGTGCTGTGTATTTTGTTCTTCCTCCTCTAAATATCCAATCCACAGGCTCATTTAAGTAATAAGCACATGTACAGCACAATAAAGAACAGATAGCTGCAAATAATCCTGACTTCTCGTTATTCATATTGATGCATATCAGGAAAAAAAAAAAAATTACTTTTTTACCAAAACTAAAATGCTTCTTTTTTGAAGGAGTGTGATTAATTTCTGACCTTTATAGATCTCATTCATTTATTATTATGCAGAAAATGCCTTTTGAGTCAAATTCTAGTGATTAACAGGGTATTTTTGGATTTTGCTTTATCATATTAATAACTGTACACGTGTACATTATTTTAATTAAAAAACTAATAATTGTGCATAAACTCTTTTAAATGTCCGGCTCATATATCCCCCTGAGATTATTCTGTAAGAATAATGGAGAAAATGAGATAGAATTGATATGTGCGGTATGTAGGTCAAAACTAGAACACTTATGCCACTAAAAAAAACAATCAAACCTTCTCAGGTTTGATTTGCAGAGACTTCAACCTCAGTTTAATGTGTAGCTGAGTGGGTGAAATCCTAAATCCATGATTCTTGTTTTGTTCTGACCTGAAGCCAAAACAGAACCACAGATTGACAGGAACATTAGGGTCTCAAGATGATCGATCCAACCTTCAACCAAATACCCCCACATCCATCAAACCAGATCATGGAGTGCCACATCTCCTCCTCCTTTTATCCCTTCTAAACATGGTGACTCCATCACTTCCTGGGCAGCCTCTTCCAAGGTCTGATCACTCTTTCAGTGAAGGAATTTTTCCTGTTATCCAACCTGAGGCTGTTTCCCCCGTCCTGTCCCTTGCTGCCAGGGAAGAGAGCCTGACCCCCACCACACTCTCCTGTCAGGGAGTTGTACAGAGCAATTAGGTCTCCCTGAGACTTTTCTTCTCCAGATTAAACACTCCTAAGATCAAAACTCCAAGAATTTCATTTATTCCAGCAACTCTTGAATCTCAAAGTGTTTGAAAAGTGAAGTAGTTGGAGGCACTACTTCGCTGAGCCCCAGCTCTGGGGCACACAGAGAGAATTTGGGGTCTTGGTGTATCTCACCTGCCTAACACCATGATCTGTGTCAGACACCCAGAAAACCTGGCTTTTCAAGCTTCAGCCCAGTGAAGGTCAGCTTTGGAGGGTGTTAATACCTCTGGCAGTGGAGACCCTGTTTGAAGGGGGTCTGTCTAACACAGCCCACGGAGCTGGCAACAACACGGGCTGAGCTCTGCTTTCATCAGCCCTGTGACAGCAAGACACGCCTCTGCTTGAGAACAACCAAGACCCAACACTTCAAAGCACTTATTTTTTTTCTTTTTTATACTCATTCCCCCTCTCTGATAACTAATCCAACTTAAAATTTATGGCTTGCAAATACAAACCTGATTTGCGACCTGCCCAGATTAAAGAAGAGCCTTTGTTCTCTCAGAATGTCTCACACACCACAGGGTAATTATGAGAGGTACAACCCCTGTAATCATCTCTGTGACAGAACACCTAACCTGCAATGGAAAGGTTCCAACAGAAATGTAAACAGTGAATGTAGAGAACACAGTCAAAACACTGTCCTAAGATTTATTTCAATTGCCTTGTTGATGAAAATAAATTCTTATATAACTTTGATAACCAAAAATATTTCTGTGCTGTGATACCTCAATAAACAAAACCATCTTGGTGAGACAGACAGATCTTTAGGGCAGTGTTTCTAGATTCCCTTACAGTTTAATATATGAAATAAGTCTATATAAATTTAAGGAAATTATGAATTGTCTTTGAAACATAAAAAATTAAATCTTTAAAGTCTCTAAAGTTTTATCAAATCTTGAGCTGAAGAGGCCACAAGGAGAAGGAATGGAGGGAAGGAGAAGTTCAAATTACAGAATGGCATGAGAACACTCAGACAAACTCGCCCTGTCATGTTTGTGAAATCACAGCTGTCCTTTCTCACCCAGAGTCTCATTTGTCACTCATGTTCATTTTTAAAGCTGAATGTCGAATAATATAAAACAGGACAAGAAGGCACCCAAATAAATAACTTGGTGTCACACACTGCCAACACAACAATGTGGAATTACAGCTTCTTTGAAAATCCCATGGTCCTGGATCTCACACAGGACTGTGAAACTGAGAGGAACACAGCAGAAGGCCATGAGAAAACTGCTGCACAGATCCAATCCCTGAGGGAAACTTGGTTCAGTCAGGAAACTTGACTAAAAAGCTCAAGCCTGCCAGGCTTGCCCAGGTCAGTTATAACTGCCCAATGGCCTCCAGCACAAGCTGGCCCAGCCTATGGTTTCTGCAAGGCTGTGGTTGCACTTTAATCACATCTGCCCAGAGCCAGAGGCCCCAGGAATCAGAGTCACTCCCCTCTTGGAGCTGAGAGAATTATTCATTAAATCTGTAGCACTTCCCATACACCTTCAGCTCCTTGAAGATGGAGAGCTGTTAACTGGCTTAAACATTCCTAAAAGTGCATGGAGAGTAAGTTGATTTAAGCTATGTGTGTCACTAATTAAAATCATTGAGACTTGAGTGGGCCTTAAGGGCAAAAATCTGTTCCTTTTAAAAGGAACACACATAAATACTCTGGGAACATTTAAGTATAATTATTATAGCCTTCAGGACTCTGGCCTAAAAGTATCAGAGTGACTGCATTCCTGATGGCAAAGTTTATTAGCACTGTTTATTTTTATTTTCATACAGTTATTACATGAATGCCTGGAAGTGACACTAGCATGGATGATGTGTTAATAATACATCCTATATACACACTTGGATTACTTTTGTTCATCTAATTTCTTTCAAGGCAATTTTTAACTCTGAAAACATGATAGTTGAAGAAATTTTAGTTCCTTATTCATAGAGCAGGCAAGAACTGCATTTTTTTCAGCATTTTGGAGCCAGCCCAAAGCCACCTGTGTGTGCAAAGCTCTGTAACACTTCACAATATTGTAAAAAAAAAACAATGAGGAACCAACCTGGACCTCTTGATTTTTCCATCATGACATTCCTGGGAAACTGTTGTTTGCTCTCTCTTGTCCCACGTTTGCATAAACCTGGATCTTACTCAAGATCTAAGTCTAAACCTGGATCAAGACACTTGACCTGCTCTATGCTCTGCTCCCTGTAGTAACCAATATTTTTCTGTGCTGCTGTCAGGCAGTTTTGGTGGTACAGCAATGATCCTGCTGTAACTAATAGATATTAAAAACACACAGTTACCACACATTTATGGCTATACACATAAATGTATGTTTTAATGGCCTATTACTTTGTGTAGAGCACTATTTAACGACCCCAGGATAAGGATGCATGCATGGCTAGGTTGTTTTAAAAAGGCTTTATGTCCTTGGAAAGCCAGACCTCAAAAGCTATTGAAGAATTCAGAAGATGTAGAAGAGATTTCCAAAGAATCCAGCAAAACAAAATGAGGAGAGCAGAGGCTGGAGGGGGCAAGCACAGATTAATATGAGAAACCCCAGCTGAATTAACACAGATGACTGATGATCAATCACTGATCAATAATGAGAGCAGGGTAGAACCAGCTACAGACCATAAATGGAACATGTACAGAGCTCTGAAATACATTCTGCAGCTGCTGGTGACTGAGGGCATAGCCATAACCTCCTTTAACTGTATGCAAGGCTCCAGTTAAATTAACTATTAAACTGCAGAACAGGGTAAGAAAGACTGATTACTTTGACAGCCTGTAATATTACAAAGTAAGTATTTGTTATCACAAAAAGGAAATTGAAGTATTGGCCTATGTTATCATAACCCTCCATCCTTGAAGATGGGAATTCACATACAAGAATAGGTTTATTTCCTTGTCATGTTTCCAAAACATACTTTACACAAGTGTCAAACCATTAGGAGAAAAGAATCATTATTCTTCTGACCTTTTGAAATTAGATTACAGAACTGTGATTAAATCTCATTAGAATTATATGTCCACAAAGGCACTTCAGCACATCCAAAAATCAGAGTAAAGCATTCTTAAACTATTTTGGTTTTGCTCTGCAAAGAGGTTTAACCATGACTAAGAGGAATTTTGTAGCTTTCCTTTCATTAGCTTTGAGACTTGCCATTCATGTGCAGGAACTCTGAAGGATCAACATATATTTTTAAAGATAAGACATAGAGGAATCCTTTTATCTTTAAAGACTGGGTAAAAAGGCTAAACACTGAGAAAAAGGCACCAAAGTAACGCATTCAAAAATTCTCTTATAAGTTCCATTTTAAATTATTGAAATCATTAAAAATCACTAATGAAGGAGCTGATAATCAGACAAGGGCTGGCTGAATGTTGGGCTGGGGTCTTGTGCAGACATCCCAGGTGAATGGAAATCATTGATGGTAACAGGCAGAGCTATTTGGGATATTAAAGACACCGGACTCAGGTAGAGCTGTGCACACCTGCCAAAAGGATGGAGCTGGACTCTGCTGGAACTAGGAAAATAAAGGGATGTGTGTTGAATATCTATGTGCACAAGATATAAGTTGAATTTCCAGCTTGTCTCTTTTTCCTTGCTGGGGCTGTGCATGCAGCCCCGTTTCCTCCAGGAGAGGAAGATCTCCTGCATCCCAGGGCTCTGTCCCAGCCTCTCCTGACCCCCAGCTGGACCTGCCCTGCTCTGACAGGAGTGCATCTGCCACCCTGCTGCTGCTCTGTGCTGACAGATTTTAGTTGTTCCTAAAAACCTTTAAAAAACACTCTTTATTTCACATTTGTGGTATAAAATTGATGCCTGATGTGAAATTTACCTTAACGAATATTTGCTGGAGTTGGACATCTGCCTGTTTGCCAAAGATCTTTAAACCCCCAGCGAATCATTACTGCAGCTCCCCTGTCTTACAGGCAGCTCATATTTAATCTGTATGTTCTTTAAATGCAAAGCATGCTATATTTAGTGTTCAAACTGCAGCATTAGTAAACTGAGCCCTCACTTATGTGTGCATGTGGGTGAATTGGGTGTCTCACAAAGGATTCAAGCAGATGCTTTAGCTTTAATGATATTTCTAATCATCTCACTTATGCCCCAAGGATATTTTCTTATGCTTTATTCTCCTGTCATGATTTCTACTCATTACAGTAAAGCGTTATTTTAAATCTACTTTTTATATTTGAACTTGCTTCAGCATCAGCTCCTTAAAAATTTCAGTTGTTTTTTTTTTAAATGCCCACTTTCCTTGTGCTGTCTAATTGTAAGTACTGTCCTCAAAGGCATAGGCAGAGCAGATAAAAACAATCACACAATTCAGTGGTGACTTGTAATCTTTAGTGGTGACATCAGTGGTGATTATTACGCACTTTCCTAAGAGGGAAAGTTGAGAATAAAATCAGCTGAAATTCAAGGCCAGGTTGGACAGGGCTTGGAGCAGTCTGGGATAGTGGTAGTTGTCCCTGCCCATGGCAGGAGGTGGAACAGGATGGGTTTTAAAGGTTCTCTCCAATTCAAACCTTCCTATTATTCTATGTTTCTATAAATTTTTTGTACCCCAAAGTTCCTTTTTACTGTCTATATTTTACCCCTAGAAACTGTGGCCTTATAATCTTGTCTATTAAACCAGCGTATGTTTAAAGATCACATTTAAATTCAGATTTTATGAAACATAAATCAATATATTAGTACCTTTATAGCAAGTAAGTATCGTATCAATAGTTTTTTTTCCACGCAAGTCATATTTCTAAAAGAAAGTTTTCTCTTTTCTGCGTATATGGAGGTGCCACTTCTTGTGGGGGAGTCAAGGAGACCTTCCTTGGGCTGCTTTCTTAGAAAGGAGAAAAAAGCAGAGGAAAATATTCTGATTCCTGGTGGAAAGTTTGATCCAGGAAAAACAGCTGTGGATGTCAGAATTCCTCCCTTGTGAAAGCTCATCTTACCACCATGAAAGCAATGACTTGGTGAGTATTTGTGAGAAAAAAAGATGAGGGAAAAATAAGGGAGGGAGGAAGCTGTAAGTGTGAAAAGGAACGATGTGCACGGGAAGAATTCTGCCTTGGTCAGAATCTACTGATTCCCAGAAAGGTCAGATATTTTTTCTGTTAGGAAAAAGGAAATATAAAGCCATGGTAAAATTTAGTTTCTTACACAGGAACATGGGAAAAAAAAGAAGGTTTTTCAGAATCCAGTGTTCAATGCAGGCCAGCAATGGCAGCTTAAGCAATTTCACTGCTAAGAGGTGCTCAAAACTGCCCTGCAAATTACAGGCCTTAAACTGGCCAGGCTCATGCGGAAGTCAAACTGTAATTAAAATCTTGATCCATTATTTTGTGCGGACATTGATTCAGAGTCAGCAAAAAGCCAAGTTTTCTGATTAAAAACTTCAAATTTCATTGAAAAAAATAATGATAAAAACCCTCTGGCAGGAATAATTGGCAAAGTAAATTTGAGAAGCAAAATTTGTTAGTTTCATTATCTAAAAAAATTAAGTAGCGGTAGGTATTGATTATCCAAAACTAATATAAAACCCTGAAAAACCCATATACTCCTACTAATTTGCAATCTGAAATTAATCACCCATAGCCATATGTCTTTGCTTTTGAAGAACATCTGACAGATTAAGTTTCGTGGAATTACAGACCAAGGAACATTTCCTAAATCATATTTTCAGTAATTGTATTTGAGAGGCACAAGTTTGTATCCCATCAATAAACACAGCAATGGTATAGGACAAAATTAGAACTGATTAATTAATCTGAAATAGAAAAATACTGTCTTTGAAGTTCTAGAAAATTATCTCAGTGTACATATTGATACTTTAAAAATAGGGTTAGAAACAAAACGAAATTCTGTCAAAATAGATAAGGGTCCATTGAAAATAGTTATTTCCTTCATGGGTTTTCCATTCACAGAAGAGCCTAAGCAGGTATAATTTTTTACCTGTCAACAGGTGATTTTGCCCAGGTGCATGTTTTGGGGCATTTTTAGCTTTTTTAGAAGTTGATTAAAAAAACCAAAATTGGAAGAACAAAATTTTGTTTTCCTTCTATTTTCTCAAAACCTTTTCCAACTGGTTTAATCAAGAACCACTCCATTTATCTTATGTCCTTCATTAAATCTTTTGATAAGGGAATTTTTTGGTTCAAATCCAGTATTTCCCCCTTCTTTATTTGCTGCCTTTTGAATCACAATTTCCCGAGATGAAGACAGCACACATGCAGATTAATGTGAAATAAAAACAAACATTTCAGTTGGCAACAGACTCTCTCTCAACCAAATACACTTAATTTGCAGGGAATGCAGAGAATTTAATTTTATTTAGCAAATATTAGACTCCAGTCTGTCTAAATCTTGGTCTTGGTCCTAACACAAATACTTTATCTCTAAAAGGTGGCAAATCCAGCCTAGTGACTCTCCTTTTTTTGAGGGACAGGGAGAAGTGAAGGGTTTGCCAGCCAGACTGACCTTTGGGAGAGGAAAAGTCTCCCATGATGAACTTTTGCCCTCGGGACACACAAAGCCCTGTGTGCAATGCACACGCCAGCTCTGCTGCCTGTAAATATTAACTCTGATGTTTTGAAAGCCTCCTGCAGATATTTTATAAATTTCCAGTAGCATACCGGCTGTAAAAAAATCATCATTTATGAAGTTGATTTATTTTAATTAAGAACATAAGTGAACCTGCGTCTCTCGAGATTTGCTGGAATGACTCATGCACTCATATTTGTCTTATTACCTGGGGATTTAATATAATACTGAATCAAATTTTTCTTCCCACTGAAGGTTTCTGCATCAGAAATCTACTGATTTAATGATTAGAGTACTTAAAGAAAGGATAATACTTTATTTTCTATCGTAACCAGCAATGAAGACTTGCAGAAAGTGTTCACATTTATTATGTTGTGATTTATATAATCTGTACTTTTTTCCCATCTTAGCTGATCACGAATGGATGAATTTCAGACTTTATTTGAAAATGACTCCAAGCATCCCAAAACTTATTCAGCCAAATTAATCTCTTTATATAATGGATAATTTGTTGCTATTCATGAAAACCCTAAAGAGCAGTACTCTATAATTTGTACAGTAGAGATCTCTGGTTGTCTTAAATAACAGGCAACTATGTCAGCAAGAGGGTGAATTTCCAACTTTCACAAGAGACTAAACATTCCAGTGTTTTTAGGAGGAAATCATTACCTACATGTATCACTCAAAATTGCACTTAAATTTTGGAGGAGCATGGCCTGCACCTTGTAAGGAAAAGCCATAATATCATAAATACCCTGTGCAAAAAACTTGTTATGATTAAGGCTCCAAACTTCTAATGTCTCAAAATTCTAATTAGCTAATTGCATAATTCTAAAGAATAAAATTTGCCATCTGCTAGAAATGGAAGCCCATAGAAAAGTTTTTTTAAAAAATGCATTCTCTAACAACTCTGTGTCATGTCTAGCAGAAATATTTTTTATCTTCCTTTATACTCGCTTTTCCCAGTGTGTTACCCCATTATGTACACGAAGCAGCATCATAGCATTTGCTAAAATATCATTAAAATTTATATTATTTATTCCATTCTAAAGGGGCAGGAGTATCCCTGTGGAGCCCTCTGAGTTGTTTATTATAATAATGCTGTGTATTCGCAGATATGCAAGAAGGAAATCTCTTATAAGGAGAACGATAAAGAAGGAATTATCATAACGTTTTAGAGGTTACACCGTTCTTCCGTGACCATGGCTTCACATTGTGCTGAAATTCCTCTGAACTGGGTAGATCTTCTACAGGTAATGGTGTTCCTTGGGAAAAAAACCCCACAAAATTTGGTGTTTCTGTCTTAAAAGCCACCCCCAGACACCCCCAAATCTCACGTGGATGAGAAAGGACAGAAAACCCTGCACAAGGGTTCAGCTTTCCTTGCATGAAGAAACACCAGCTCATTTTTACTTGGAATCAACTTGAGTTTTTGTCATAAGGCATTTTATGTATTTTCCTGCTAATTATATATCTGTTGTCTGCAGAAGACAAATAGGGTGTCTCGAGTAAGCATTTAACCATCCAATTAGTGTAATTGCTAGACAATGACAATCAAATTATTGGCAAAAATTAGCTTGTTATATTCTAATAAGGCAAAAAAACCCCAAAATGTTATACTCTAGTAAGGAAAAAGCTCGATGTTTATTTTCTGCTAAAGGAATTATATAGCANCCAACCCAAAAAATTCCATGATTTTAGGTAAGGAATCCACACTATAGAGGCAGCTCACCACGAGTCCTCCTCCTCAGCACGACTCTTGAAGATGTTACAGATGGAAAACAAAAAGCCAAATGCAAAATCTTTGTTACTTGGAAAGTAAAAACAAAGATTTGGATACAGAAAGACTTAACATCTTTAATCACTCATTTTTATTTTGCAAGACAAACCAGACATAATTTGAAATGGCTCAGTGAGCTGTAAAAAATTGACAGTAGATGTATGTGAGAAGACTGAAAAAGCAATTATCTGAGACTAATTTGAGTTTATCAGGCAGAAATTAGACTTTTATGGGTAAAGTTAGAGCTTTGTATTAAAAATGATGCATTAAAATATATAAAATTTCAAGGGTAATATAGTTAAGACTTCCTTGGCAAATAACTGATTTTCTGTCTGCACAGCTCCTGCCTTCTCAACAGCTTTTATTCGAATAGGAAACATTCTAAAATAACAGATAATAAAAAATACTGCAATACATAAAAAGGAGGTGAAAATCTGTCTTTGGCTTTGTGTCTGACTTCTGCCACATTAGGGATGCCAAACTATTACTGTCAGTTCCTAAAGAGGTTGGACAGAGTTCACGTCAGAGGTGCAACTCTTGTAAAACAGTTTTTGGAAGAGCTACATTAGCATGAATGCACTTAGTCTTTCACTGACCCCAGAGAAGGCTTCATAAAGCAGTTTGGAGGTTTTTCTAGATTTTAAAAAGTGTATAGATGCTATACCAGGGCAAAAGTCTAATTATACTATGCAATTACATCAGAGTTTCTCCTCTTACATGTTAAAAGCATTAAGAAAAAAGTGTTTCATTGCTCACATTTCTTAAAGCTCCCCTGTTTCCCTAGAAGGTATCAGTCCTGCAATATTCCATGCAGGAGTTACTATTTAGTGGCCAAACTCTTGCTTACATAATTCTCCAATCAAATAAGGAACTGTTTAGAGTATATGCACATCCAACATGAAATAATGTCTCTCAGGATACAAAATGGATGTCCTGAAAGGTAGTAGGAAATAGAAATGAAAGGCTAAACTTTGAGCCTGTGAATAAACTATTGAATATCTGCCTTATTAATCACTTTTTATACTATAAAATGCACTTTGTGGAGTGTAAAGCATTCCAAGAAACACTGGACTGAATTAATTTTTACAGGTAAGCCTAATTCTAGCATTTCCTCAGTTGTCAGTCATCAGCCTTGCTGTGTCTTTCATCATAATTTACCTGGGAACTATATACATAATGACTCCTATAATTATGTTTTTCCTACAATAATTCCGGATGCTTCAGAGAGATTGTTTATTGCAGGAGGTAAGGATCAGAATCTTTCTGTAGGATCATTATGAAATCTTTTGTCTAGAAAAACTGTCTTCATTGCACAATTTAATTTACTTGATTAGATGCAAAAGACAATTGAAAAGAGGAAACAGGAAGTCAAACATAAGGACCCTTTCACCAAATGTGGTAAAATTTAGATTCCTGGCAGGAATTTCAAAGATTCATATCTTAATGAGCCTTGGAAAAGCCTTTATTGTCTCTCTAGTGAAGAACAATCATTCTCCAGCCCATAACTACAGATTTGGTAGAAAACTGAGCCTTTTCCCTTCCCAGAGTCCTGTCCGTGAAAAATATTGGTGCAATTGGTGAGCACAATTTGCAAACATGGGTAAATTTCTAAGATATAATAATAATAACAAGTTCTGATGGCTGAAACAACCAGAAAAAAGCAAAATTAATTCCTTGTATTAGTAGTCATCGTATTCTAGGAAAAATTCCCACATTCAGTGATTCAGTTCAACAGGAAAATTGCATTGGGGCTGTATTTACTGAATAGACACAATACCCCAAAAGGCTTGTGAAGGACCTTTTACAAGCCAAATTTATTGCCAAAGAAATATTTTTGTCTGTCCTTTGCAACTTCAAGATTTTCTTCTGATCAGATGTTCTAAATTCTTTGTCAGGCCGATTCCTGTAAAACTTTACTGATAATATTCCATTGTCATGGAAGAGGAAAAGTCAAGGTTTGCTACATTTCCTCTAGATCAGAGGGTGTGTCTGAATTAACAGCACAAATACCAACCACAGGGATATACTCCTTAACACAATTTATAGTTAACTAGCTTTGGGGGAGTGGGGAGGAGACAAAGATAATGGAGGAGAAATGCTTCTAAAAATGAGTTTTGTGCATGCAAATGTTTTTAATAACCCAGATGTTTTGATATCCTTGCCCTCCACCAATGGTGGCAAGTGCTTCTATAGGGTATTTTTCCTCCCTGCATGAGACATGCACACAAATGAGAATGGAGGTTCTCTTCAGCCCCTGAAATTCTGAGGGCATTGCTGCAAACAGGCTAAAGGAGGGGCTCTTTTCCTAATGTCAGTCCTTGATCATTCCCAGATTTGTCCCTAAAGGCACTTCCCATTTTTTTCTAGCCCAGCCTAATTCATTTTTTTTAATTAAAATGATAATATTCCATCCATATTCCTTGGAGAACAGCTTAGCCTTTACATTACCATTATGTGCTATCTTACATGTCTTAACATGATAATGATTTTGCTGTTACTCAATAACTATGCTAATTTCAAACACAGGAGGTAAGATTATCTCCCCCCCCAATGCTTCCTTTCATACCATTCCACCCTGAAATATGCAGCCCTTCTTCCCTTTCACATAAACATCATTCCCAGGTCCTTCCCACTATCACAGCCTCCCATAATCTGTTGGTCTTTATGTACACAGCACTGATTCTTGTCGTCCCTAAGTCTATGCAACAGCAAGATAATCAGGAGCTCAGGATGAAATTATCACATTCCTGTGTTATTCTCAATTTACATCGAGCACAGCTCTGCAGCTGCAAATCCCATACTTGGCTACACCTGAACAATTACATTTACAGGACACAGATTGCTTCATTCTTTTCATTTTTCAGACTATCGTGAACAAATAAATAAATAGATAAACTTTTCAGCATCTGACCAAGCGATGAAAGTACAAGCATTTAAGCTACAATAACTACAAAGAGCTTCTTGAGCTTCAAAGTTAAATTTTTAGTTTAATTTTTGCTGCGTTTCTGTAGGGGAGGAGATCTCACCAATCCATACCAATATCTCCAAGGGGTGCCAGAGGGTGGTGCCAGTGACAGGATGAGGAGCAGTGCCCATAAACTACAACAAAAGAAGCTCCACCTTGTCATGAGGAAGAACTTTCCATGGAAAGGGCAGAGCACTGCAGCAGCTGCCCAGGGAGGATGTGGAGTCTCCCTCTCAGGGGATATCCCAAACCCACGGGACACATTCCTCTGTCACCCGCTTCAGGTGACCCTGCCTTGGCAGGGGCTTGGACTGGGTGGTCTCCAGAGGTCCCTTCCAACTCTGAATTTTCTCTGATCCTGTATCAGAGAAAACAGTTTTTGCCTTATTTTGAATGTAAGTTTATGCTAAGTTTAATGAGGCTTGTTAAATCTGACACATCCTATCTGGATACCACAGTGATAGATACATTAGACATACCAAAATAGATGTATTAGACAGGCAGAATTAGCACTCTATGTGCTAAGGTTGATTGATTACTTGATGAGTATTATATTCCCTTTACTGTTCTCTAAACCCCAGCTTTATTAACTCCAACCAATTTTCTCCAACTCTTCAATTTGTAGAACTAATTGTGCCTCGTTGCAACTTCCTCCATTTCACTGATGAAGACTTAAGAGACAGAAGACTTCTGCAGATAGAAGTTGACTATATACATAAAAAGCAGATTTTTCTAAACTGAAACTTGTTTAACCATATTTATATGTTAATTGAAATGTTTATGTGCAGACAAATGCCTGTATATGAATGTTTAATAAATTTAATTCTGGATTTTACTTTTCCTTACAGGAAAATCTGAATTTTGGTTGAGTACAAGTTCCACAAAACCTTTATAATTTTTCTTTATTAACCATAAAAAGGTAGGAGATATTTGTGTTGTCTTCATTGTTTCTGAATTAAATTTATTGCACTAAAGCCTATACTTGTGATTTATAGAGGAGAGTGTCTTTTCTCCTGCTCAGAGCATCGATTTTCTATACCAATTTAAAGGAGGCACTGCATCTATAGAACAGGTAATGAATAACATCTTCATAGGCAGAAGGGCACTCTAAACAAACATTTTCAAGAATTGATCTTACCTTTGTTTTGCCCTCTATCTTGGGAGACGTGCTGTGTAGATTGTTATTAGTATTAATCTAATTTTCATGGAAATAAGTTTGTTCTCTATCTGAATAAAGAAAACATATATTGGAATTAATTTGATATTACATTTAGAATCTTGCATAAGTTTAGAACTTAAACTGCTGCTGACCATGTAACACCTGAATCAAAAGTTCTGTTTAGCCACGTCAGATGTGTTAAACAGTTCGGAATAGGAGCTGGTCTTTGGAAACCAATCATATCATTATTACAGGGGTATACAATTGACTGCTCAGAGTTATTGCAGCATTGTATGAAACAATAACTGTTTTCACAATTAAAAACATATTTGCTGTGGGAATTTAAAGACAAATGTTATTTATTGTGTATTTTAGTTACAGCTAGTCAGAGTGAAGTTAGATTGCAAATTCATCATTTACTACTTATTTATGGCTTAGTTTGACACGATAATCAATTTTTCTTTATTTGTTGAGGGGTGTTTTTCAGCAGAAAACACACTGTCATAATTTCGTTTTCTTTTGCCATCGTGAGCTCCCACAAGAAGTGCTCCACTGCTAAACACCCCTCCCAAGCATCAATGGCAGCATAATTAGGTCTCTGCAGACTTACTCCGAAACCACTTAGTGCAAAGGCGTAATCTCCTGTCATGACATAATAATGTGGTCTCCACAGGCCAGCTCAGAGCCTGCTTTGGCACTGCAAAGGCAAGAAAATGACTTCACGTGAGGCCTGCAGGGATTTGTGCTAAAGGAGCTTCTGTCCTGCAGAGCCCTCTCGGTGTCTCACTCTGTCCTCAGGACCAGGCCTAGGGACACCATCCTCTGTGATGCCTGAAGGTTTTAGCCCTTCTCTTTTTTAAATCCTGCACTGCATTAGTGCATGGCTCTAAATTCCATATAAAGTGTTAGTTAGCTGTCCTCACATTTTTGTCAGACAAAACAATCCCTCCAGG
>VXBB01010373.1:1098-18121 GCA_013399915.1 Illadopsis cleaveri | reverse complement strand
CACCATTCTCACTTAATTCTCAAATACTTGAGATGCAGCTCAAACATTTACTACTAAAGTACTGTCTTGGTTGAAGAAATAAGTAGGAAAAAACATACTATTATGAAGAATAAAGACAAGTGACAGGTTGGGATTATTGTATTTAATTACTTTAGATAACAATGCTTTTTTCCCCCGTCTTTCACATATAATTTTTTCTCTTTTTTCTGTTCCTTAAATCTAAATGCAAAGAACAGGAATTATTTTTGTTTCCAGTAACAAAACAAGTTTGAGTTTTGTTTGGTTTCTTTTTCTCACACAGTTTATCCTACACTATATTTGTAATCATTGCAAAGAAGCTCAGAAACACATAACTCATTGGCTTATTTTTTTTTTGTTTTTTTCCTTTAAATGTCTCAGGGGAGATTCTACTGGTTTTTTTTAGAAGATGTGAACAAATAAGTCATAAGCAAACATGTCAAAATTGAAAGTCTCAGGCTTCAACTGTGGAAATAAGTACACCCTACTCTTGTCTCTTATAATTAGGTCTATTGATTTGTGTGTTTTGTTTTACTTGCATTTCATACAAGTATAAACAGGTGAGAAAGCAGCAAGGCAAAATAAAAAGAAGGCAAATAAAGTGATTTAACATTAAGGAAAATCCTAGAAGAATGAAATTCATTATTATGATGTAACCTCATCTAATCTAGTCTTATTTATTTCTACCTTGCTTTACCTGAGCTGTAACTCTTTAAAAATTTCCAAGACCATGGCAGAGCAAGGCCATGGGCAGGGACACTTTTCACTATCCCAGGGTGCTCCCAAACCTAATGTCCAACCTGGCCTTGGACACTGCCAGGGATCCAGGGCCAGCCACAGCTTCTCTGGGCACCCTGTGCCAGGGCCTCACAGGGAAGGATTTCTTGTTAATATCTGAGCTCTCCCTGGAGCCTTCTCTTCTCCAGGCAGCTCTCCCAGCCTGGTTCCATGGAAGATGGGCTCCAGCCCTGGGGGCATCCTTGTGCCCCTGCTCTGGACCTGGCCCAGCAGCTCCACGTCCTTTTTGTGTTGGAGCCCTGGGAGCTGGAGGCTGCCCTGTGTGAGGGTCACTGCGACCTCCTCACCAATGAACACCCCAGCTCCTTCTGACCAGGGCTGTCCTCATACCCCAAGACTTTTTAGCCTGAGTTCATTCAAGGGTAACCACCAGATGTTCTGACACTCAGATCAGCTTTAGTAAATATTTCTCAAAATAACAGATTTTTGTACCGGTCTCAAGGAAAAAAACCCAAAATCTACAGAGGTATTTAAATGGGCATCAATATTTTGTTCTTAATACCCTTTTAAAATCAAATGCAACATGCTACCTAACTTTTGACTGCTCAAAATATAGCAGAATTATTTGTAAGCTGAATGACAGATAGCTGGAATTGAATTGACTTCTATAACCAGAGCTCTCCTCCCTTGGTAGGTATATATGAAAATGGAGTGCACTTATGAATGTCAGGCTTTGCTTTCTTCCAGAACTACACACTTTTTTCTGGAAGTAAAATCAATACAATAAATCAATACCTTTCCAAAGTACACAGCTGCAACAGCAAGACATTACTGTCTTCTAGTTGCAGTGCAATGATTTGAAAATATTCCTAAACTTTCATTTCAGAACCAAAATATGAGTTTTTTACTGCTATGTTTTTTTGATCTCTAAGGGTTTATGTATATAAGCCTTTCTCCAGCACATCAAACCTCTGAGACCTGATAATGTTGGAGTAGAGCCACCAAAATAATGACAAATTTCCATTTCTGCTTTCTTCCAACTAAGCTCCTTACCTTTTAGTTTGGAAATGCAGCGTTGTTCCTCAATTCTTAATTTAGGAGTGAAAATTTTACTTTTTCTCTCATTCAATCTCTAATTAACACACTCATCCCATGATGACAGACTTCGAATATTTTTAGTTATTCCTGCCACAAGCTTCTAGGCACTACAGCTGTGCAGAGCATATATTTCCTCATTAAGGCAGTGGTGATACAACTAACATTTAAACGTGTGAATATGTAATTCAGGAGTACAGGGATTAGTTATCTGGCTGAAAACTCATGAATACATATGAAAACAGTGATTACCTAAAAAGATCCTTTGCAGGTTTCTAATGTAAATGTGTACGTTCACAAATTACTTGGAATGATATGAAATAGAGCTGGTTCCCTTGAGAGGCAAAGTTGTTGTTTCATAAATTGTTTCAGGACTATGTTTATTATCACTTTTTTTTAGAAGAGTGGATGATTCTCTATCACAACTTGATAAGCATTCATTATAGCTGCATCTATTACACCAGCAAAAAATGAATCTAATATTTCTACATGACATTTATATTCCAAGAGCTTACTGTGTCAAAAGGAAAAAAAGCCCTTGTTTAACAAAGCAGGTAAACAAACTTTCCAGAGTCTAAATTCCTTATCTTTTAACACGTATAAAGCACCTTCCACAGAATACCTCTGCTAACTGCAATTAAAATTTAACTTATAAAATATTAACGTCTGTAACCATATGCATAAATGATTATCCAGATTACATACTGTGAGTGTATTTTGACTGGGAAATATGAGACCTGACTGAAAGGTTGAGCCCAAATGGCAGTGGAGTTGTAAGAAAAAAGACTGGAACTGAGTTCAAGGTGAACCAAACCCAGTAACAAGAGATATCCAGACAGGCTGGTTGTCATTTTGTGGGTTAAATAAGGAGAACAGGTGTAGCCCTGCTTCCATGCCCAAGTTGTTTTGGTTTTCTGAAATTCTTTTCCCAGGGAATTTTCTGTAAACAGGAGAAATGTTTTTGTAAACTGTACCTTTGCTATTCATTCCTTTTCCTAGGAGGGACTTCTTCTTGATGTCCCTCTGCTCTGACCAATGTGAGTGAAGAGGTTTTGCCTTTGTTTCACCAATCCAGTTGGTCTGTGTAAAATACTATAAAAAAGAGACACATCCCAAAAATAAAGGAGCCATTTTCAGCCTTCTGAAATCGCAGTCTGTGTTGTTGTGGTGTAACACAGCATCAAACAGGTGATGTATCAATCCCAAAGTGAAATAAGGAAGCAGCAAGAAGTCCATTTATCTTCATGGTGTTTCCTGTGAGGAACAAACCCGTGCAGGAGCAGGCAGTGAGCTCCAATTTATAAGGGAGAGAGGTTGTGTATGAGCAAGCAAGTCATCATCTCTGAGAGCCAGAGATAAGAACTATGAGCAAGGGGGATGATCAGGAGGGTGATTCTGGTGCTTGGGAATTTGCAGCCACCTCAGCTTTGCTCCTGCGCCTTCATGGGAAGTGACCAAGTGCAGGAGCTCACAGAGAGCAAAACACAACCATGAGCAAAACCACTGCTGCCAAAATACAGTCACCTAACAGCCCTGTTGCCCTGAACGGATCACAAATGTATTAAAATCATCAGTATTCACTTAGCTTGTGCTCTTCACTGCAAAATTGGCAGCAATTTCAGTTGCAGAAATGCAGCAACACTAGGTAAGAAAATGGGATGTATATAATATTTCTGCTCTCATAATAATGTAACAGGATATCTGAGGTTGGTAGAATTTTCATCTGTTCAAATTACCTGTAAATTACCTCTTTCCAAATATTTGACAGGAAGACACCTTTGAAATGTTTTCACTGCCAACGTTTCAATAACAATTTGAGGAAAAATTGCAGCTGAATGACATTCTCTCACTGTTTTGAGTGGAAAGAAGAAATTGGACAGCAAGAGGCTTCTCAGACTCTCAGCCAAAGTCTTCTGCTAGGATACATGGGATTACACTTCCATTTAGTCCCCCTAGAGCCTCTGTTTTATTTGTGACAGAAACCAAAATGTACACGCAAAGGATTAAAAGCGCCTTTCAAGGTTAGTGCAGAAATTGGAGTTTGTCAGAAGATGGTGCTGTTAGGCTGTTTTTATACAAGAAAATGACTTCTATTTACAAAAATAAGTTTAATCTGTGTGGAGACCCTAAATTGTTGATTTCTTTCAAACATGAGCATATTTAATAAATACGTAATTTTGCATTTGTTAAGGCAGAGCTTTGACCTTGAACTACTTCACTAAGCGTGTACTGATGCACCCGAGAAATCTTTTCTCAGTGGGATTGAGTTTAGTTTCTGATAAATTAAATAAAATCCAGGTTCAGAATGATTCTAGCTAAATTTGGGATAAGATGCATGGCTTCAGACATCACAAATTTTTTTCCAATTATTGAATATATCATAGGTAGGCTTATTGATAATTCCATATTGGCAACAAACTGGCTGCATGGGCTGCAAGGCCAAGGTCAGACAGTCCCATCAAACACACAAAGAGCTGAACATTGCTGAGGGTACCCAGGGGAAAGAAACTCAGGAAAAATTCCAATACCACATCCATAAAAACGTCAAAATTTTTTCCTATAAGAAATCTACATTTGGGGCTCTTCTGTTGAAAATGTAATTTTATGTAATTTTACTGTATCTCCAACAATTCCCAAGGGATATTCTATGTTAATACTTCTGAAAAAAACATACAATGACCTCCAACCATTTTTTTTCCTTCGTTACTTGTCTGATATTTAATGGTAAGTGTTTTTCATAGCAGATTTCAGTAAAGGGGAAACTTGATCAGCTGCTGTGGGGTGCATATTTCCAGATTTTTCTTCTAACCAAACACTTGAAACAAATTCCCAGTTTCCTGGATGAATTAAAGCTCTGTCTTTAAGACCAGATTGGAGAGAAGATCTGCTTAAGAGACTCTTGCCTTGGAGAGAGGGAAGTGGGCACTTGTGGAAGGAAGCCTAAGAACAAAGCAAGTAATTCTGGTTCTTTCCATGGCTCCCTGCAGCCTGCAGTTTCCAGGCTAATCTCAACACTTGACTCACTTGTTCTCTGGGCTCAGCTGCTTGGAAAGCTGTTCAGTATTGGAAAAGAAATAAAATCACAACGAGGAGTTACAGAACTAAGCACTGTCTTCTTTCCTTCCTGTTAGAATAAGAGGCTTTGGAAAGTTAGATTTAAGATGCTACAAAATACTGGCAAGAAACACAGTAGGGGTATGTTATCTTTAGGTGATGTCTCTCTCAAACATTGTGTTTTGTTCTTTAGGGTTTGCTGATCTCCCTGAATCCTGATCTTACTAACAACTAAAAGCACACACAATAAACCCACTCCCCCCCTGCCCAAAACTGGACCAATGGCACTTACAAGTAGGTTTTTTTGTGAACATCTGGGCCTTAGAAACAGATTAAATTTTTGAAAAATAAAAGAAGCACAAGGAAGCTAAAGAGTAAGAAATTCTGAGAGAGCAGGAAGAATATGAGGCACCATTGCACAGGTCACCTACACTTCCATCAGAGCAGAAGCTGTGACATGACAAAGAAAGAACAATCAGAGCTTTGCTCAGAGGTTTTGCCCTAAAACTTTGTCCTTGACTTCACCTTATATGTCTGTTTGGAGAACCTCCTCTCTCACTCTGCCTTTCCCTCCATAAAATGACATTTGCCACTTGTCCTCTCAGATTTTAAGCTATTTCCACTGAAGCAGGTCCTGGTCACTCACCTGCAGAGTGCCTGGGCAGCTGGCACTGACCTTGGCTGCTCCTTAGGCACTGCTGTGAAGAGTACAATTAATAACTTCTCCTCCAGGGCTTTCATTCACTTGGAAATCACACCAAGCTAAATCACAACCTTGAGAAGTCACTTAGTGGTGTTTTCTAATTGAATGTAATTGTCAAGTGAACCCAAATCCTGGGAGATATTGCCACATTAACACGGCACCTCCAACTGCTTAGTCACTCTGACGGAGTGTTGATCTCCCTTCCCATGGCAGTACAAGCCAGGAAAGGTAGCAGTGTAACAGCCAGAACAACAGGCTTTGATTTCTGCCTCTGTCATTTCTTCATCACATGTTACTGAGGAAAGTAATGTGTGTTTTCCTGAGCTTCTTCCACTTGTTTCACAGGAAATAGTAACTGTGACCTGCTGGGGAGGGGAAGGAAGGAAGGGCAGGATTCAAACTTGGAAAACATGCTGAGATAAGAGAGGTTAAAGAAGCTCAAGCATTTATTAAGAGGAGTTGAGCAAATACCATTTTTCAGAATTACTGAGGTTTCTTATTTGGCATACAATTGACAGAATGATAGAAACTATATTTTCTGTAAATTTAGTATTTAGTCACACAGCACTTTATCCATATTCCTTTACTGAAACACCTTCCCCATCAACCTGATAGTTGGAGCTCAGGGATTTTTTTGTGGCATCAGCTGTATTCCAAAGAGTTACTTTAGAAGTCTGTCCTTTCTGTATTAACAGATATAAATAGCAATATCAAAAAGAATATAAAAAAATCAGTTTTTTGCAGGCTTTGCACTCTGCCTGCTGTGCAACCCATGTTCTTGACCTACTGAAAGCTAATGACAGAGTTAGGACTTAATACTCCAGCAATCATGCAGGTGATCTGTCAGACTGAAAGGATGAGCTCTCATATTAAATAAGAAAGTGGGGAGGGAAATAAAAATCTGCTAACACATCCAGCTTGTTAAATTAACTTTGGCCAAATCCAAAAATGAAAGAGAGCCAAGGCTAAAACCAGTGGCCCAGAGCACAGGGAATTTAAGTAACTCAGAAGAGGCCAAGGCTCTGTGCACTTAATGAAAAAGCCACTGACCTTGAAGACTGATCCCAAGGACTTGATTTAGAACCACTGGAAAAACAGAAATGTTGTGGGACAAATCACCTATTTCTTCCATAACAGGACTTCTGAATGATGCCCTGGCTGAAGGCAACAATTTACACATGCTTGCATGTCATCTTTTCTAAATTTCAAAGGTCTGTATAATTCATCTTAGTTAAAGATCTAGTACAATTTGGTTTGATTTGATCCAGGAAGAGGATTCATTAATTTAGCTTAAAGCTCCTAGAGTATGAGCCCGCATCTGATTTTACATAGGTTGGCTCTGTGTCATGAAAATTCACTGCAGCAACTCAGTTCTGAAGGTTTTTCACATTATTAAGATAATTCATCTGCCATTAGGAGAGAAAAATCATGCTCATATATGAACAGGCTTTCTCATACTGCTGCTTATTTCCTTCCTTCTAAGCATTTGGATAACCAGGGACAGCAGAGAATGAGGTTCAGAGATATAAACCAAGAATTGTACTTTTCTTTTTGCTATTCCTTTTCTCTCTAATGGCCACTGGCAGCAAGGTTGGAGGCAGGATGTGTCCCTTTCCCCCTGCCTTGCTGACCACTCTTCATGCCAGAAAAACAATTTCCTGGAAGAATATGTAGGACAAACAAACAAACAAACAGAATATTATCACCTTCATACTTTTTTGCCCTAATTTTGATCCGTGGCTGACATCTATGCTAAGTACAAAACAATCAGACAGAACATGGGGTGATTATATTGTCACAGAAGTTTCTGTGTGTTAGTCTCACCCTTCCATCTCTCCGTCTCATCCATTCATTAAAAAAACCACACAGCCAGCCATCTTCCAGCAGCACTTGGGCCACTACAGGGGCGGTATATGACAGCTCTGATGAAAATTAATTGAAGCTGAAGCTATTAACACAGGTTTGGATTGACTCTCCTTATCTCAGACCACAGCTACTTGAGCACGTTAATTACAAGGTTGATCTTCTCGAGTGCAGGAGGGAAAACAGTTGTTCCTCCACCAGTTGATACCTTGTACAGTGTCCATTTAGGGATGTACCACTGAATGCTAATTAGCCCGAGAGGCGAAGCCAGCTCTGCTCCAGAGAGGTCACACCTTCAAACACGAGCCCACGTCCTGCTCTGGTCCAGCACAAGAAATTATTTTGGAAATATGAAGGCAATCGAACGCAAGACCGACAGAGATTAGCAAACACGCCAATTAATAACTGCATTACACTGCAGTGACAATAAATCCTTCTATAAAATACAGAACCAATTACAAGCCACACAAATCATTAGCAGACTATTGAGATTTATGAGGAAAACTGTGACTTGATAAGAAGAAGCAAGCAATGTGCCAAGCAACCTACAGAGCACATTCCCAAATGTTCTTCGGAGGGTTTGGGAACGCTGACTTTGAAGAAAAACAATCACAAATCTTGGAGCTCCTGGCAGATGTCATCCCTTGGAATCCCAGTTGTTTATGTGCAACCAACTGGCTTGAACGTTGTTTCATGGCTATGCATTAGAAATATAAAAATGTGTAAAGCTCACCTTGAGGAAAAGAACAAAACACAGGTCTCATAAAGGAAGGTAATGGCACAGAATACCCCTACAAAAATGGGATGGAATAGTGATAGAAGCATAAGTATCAAAACACCACACAAAATTTGTACTTTTTTAGCTAATGTACATAGCTATTCTGCTACTTGATTGTTTTTGTTCAAAAAAGTAGTTGTAGCCAACCCCTGAGATGCAAGGAGAGAATGTGACACAACAACAGGTCTTCTAAACAAAAAAAAAAATTTCTAAGAAAATAAAATTAATTTGTTTTTTACATTTTCCATCAATACAACCTGGGTTATATACAGAATTGAGGGCTCTTTACAGACCAGCTTTTACCCTTTAAAACATCCAATGGAAAATGTTACATTTACCAAGGCCCCATTTTTCACTTTACTTTGATGAAGAAGGAAAAAACCAAACCCAAACCAAAAGGATTATAATTGCTTAAGGTATAAGGTAGAGCAGCTGTAAGTGGTTTACACAATTGTAAAAATAGTTTATACAGCTGAATAGGTCAGTTGTGATCGTAAAAAATGCAATTAATTTATTTTTCAAATAAGTTTCTGGAGATTTCTGACATGGAAGACAGAATGTTTTAATTGAAGATGGGTCAGCAGCAGGTGACCTGGTCCTGCCAGGCCATGGCCAGTGTGACAATGTGCTCAGCATCCCAGTGATGAACAAACATCTATCACCCGCCTGGTTATTGCCTCTCTAAAAAGATGCCCAGCCTCCAAGAATCTTTTTTTTCCTAAATTACATGAAAATATAACGAACTAAAAACAAATTGCTGATTTTCAGTCAGGTCCAAAACACACCAACAGCTGAGTGAGAGTTGTCCTGTGCCACCAAAGAGAGAATCCTCACCTTGCTGACTTCCAGCAGGGCGAACCCTGATTTTGTGTGTGATACTGCAGGAGGGGAAGCTGGGCCACACATTCAGATCCGTTCAGGAACTTTCTTTTTCCAAGTTTTTATGTGCTCGTACAAGGGAAATACAGCAAACCAAAGCACAGAGGCTGACTGAGTATTTACCACAGAGAACAAATACACAGAGTTCAGTGGGGAAACCAAGAGCTTTCCACTCTATGAAATGAGTATTTGATCAGAAGTACCCTACAGAAACACAGAGCTCTAAAAAGGAGGAGAAAATTATTTTCAAAGCCATTCCTGATTAACGGAAGCTGTGAGACAAATTGTTAAAACTTGGAAAAGGGGCAGGATGAGATCTTACTCAGCTACTGATTACCAAAACTCTACTTATCTAGAAAGGAAAAAGAAAAATGATTATTTTTTTTCTTGATATCTTCTATGTGCAGGCCAGCTTTTGAAATAATAATAAAAAAGCATAAATAATATATTGGCAACTAATCTGAAAGCACTGACATGCCATTTAATAAAAAAAGTATTACTAAAAGAATCTCACCTGAGAAATTACTACATTCCAGTTCATTTAAGCCTTTTAGTCCATCCATAATATCAAGAAAAGACAAAGGGTTTTAAAGAAAAAAGTACTAAAGTGAGTCATGGTTTGATTAATAGCAAGGGACCTGCTAATTAATAAGGTATAAAGAAAACATTATTATTAGAAAATGAGCAACATCTTTATTTAGATAATTTGTTGATTAAAAAGACACAGATCAAGAGATAAATTGACACAAGTTTTTAAACTTTTAGACTTCCCAAGGATGAGAAATTTGCTAAAATGTGGGACCTCTTCCTTCAAGCTGTAAATCAACATTTAGTTAGGTATTTCCAGTATCTGTCCTAGTCTTTGGGATTGTTTCCATCAAACTCTCCTCTGAGATGTGCCAGTGAACATCCACTCCAGTGAGAATCAATAGCTGAGATGAAACCATGGACATTTGGTGTTTCTACTTCTTGGCTCATTCTAACTCATTCACATTCTGTATGAGCCCAATATTGTATTTTCTCACTGGAAAACAAATGTCCAGATTTCAAGGAATGTATCCCTCTAAATCAGCTTTTGAATGCTAGCTTAAAAACAATTTTGTCGTCTTAGTTGCACTTCCCAAATTCCCCCATTACTGCCTTTCACATTATCTGTGATCAAAATCCCTGCTGAGATGAACAACAACAAGTTAGCCAAGCCTGGAGATTAAATAGGTTTAAATCATCTGGCCACAGAGATTTAAAATAAATAAAAAATGACAGAATCCATTCTTTTTTAAGGATTCAGAAACCATTGCTGTAACACCTCAACAGCAAACAAACTAACTCTTAATTTCCTTCAGCCCCTGTTTGCTTGTATCCCTTGCAGGTTCATCTTTATTAGTCCTTGAAAGCTGTTCTATCCCTCTTCCAGGACTAATTCCTCACTGCTGCCTGATGTAAGACAAGGCAATATTGAAATTCCTGTCCACTGTCATGTATAAGATGTCTGGAGAAGAAACCACACAGTAATTTCACTGTTGGAATTACTTGATTACTGCCCTAAGAAGTTTTGAGGTAAAATTCAAATAAATAAGCAGCACAGGAGGTAGAACAGGAAAAGGTATTTCTGCACTGAGTCTGTAGCTGGTTAAGCAAAAGAATGAGGTTCTAAAGAGCGACTATAAATAGATCATGACAATTATTATTACTTAAATATGGCTTTTAGCTGCTTCTACCTGCCAAAAATACCGCTTCTTTTGACTCATTTCAGTATCACTGTGTAGTCCCAAAACATATTTTTCCTTCCTTAGAAAAATACCTGGCAATAATAGGGAGACCTTTTCACAGATCCTGCAAAGTTAATTGAGGCAAGGTAAGTACCAGAGGTAATTGAAGCAAAGAAAGCTCAGCACCAAGGTGAAGTCATCTCCACTTAGGGTTCATATTTAGTAGGCATTCAACCTAACAGCACTGCTAAAGGGGATAAAATTTGGTGTGCCAGGTTTAATGATACAGAAAGTGGAGAGAGGGGATTAAAATGCAGCACAGGTGCATGGTCTCAGGGAGTTTATGAGCCCTGGGTTTTATTACTCATATTCACCTATAGGATCAGATGCTGTATATCATAATGCAATGTTCAGGTGGTCAGAGCAAGGTTGTGGCACCCTGTGTAAACCTTGCAATGTGAAAGCAATCAGTCTCCACGGGGTACGTCTTGATACATACTGTTTTAAAAGAAACAACCTTTTACATTAAACAAAACCAAAAACAAACAAAAAAAACCCAACAAACAAACAAACAAAAAAAACCCCAAAAAAACCCAAAAAACCCCCAAAAAAACCTACTCGCTTTCTTTACAGAATGATTTGGCTTTTTTCTTCTAATTCTTTAGATTTGTCTGAATATCTAAATCTGGCGTAGTCAACTCACTCTGTATCAATTAAAAAACCCCACAAATTGTTCCTATTCTTATTCACACAGTTCTCTTTCCTCTCTGTTTCCACCATGACACAGTTGGTCACCTCATCTTTCCCCTCTCCATGTTATAAATTAATTTTTATTAATAGGTTTGTTTTCTGTAGATCTCTAACCACTTTTTTGCAACCCAAATGTCTGTACTTTAGGCTTAACATGCTGCACTTAATTAAAGAATAATTAATCTGGGCCATCTTGAAATTGCTGTGTTTTCAGAGTCCAGCAACAGTCCTTAACTTATTTAGGTTTTAATATCTTTAGCTATTTGATTAAATAGAGAAGAAAGAAATGTCTGTTCTCATTTACTGAAATGATAGACTGCAGATTACTAAAAGCAAAGAATGCCAAATTTCACCTTCATTATTTTATAATGTTGAGGGCTGTGCATTTTCTTTGCAAGAAAGATATCATCCACTTGTTGTTAGAATTTTTGGTATTTTGCACCAGAGTAAACAACGTAAACTCAGCATCTCAAAGTAAGAAATGGCAAAATAAATACACCATAAATATGAACCAGATTAACCATCATATATTAATAAGCAAAATCTGAATAAAAGATCAAGGAAAACCAAACTGGAGGAGACAGGGTTTTTAAGTGTTCCTAATAGAGGAAAAATTATTAAGCACACATGTAAGTGAAAACACTCTGAGGTTGGTATCTACACTACTCATCCTCAGTTTGCATTAACCTTTGAAAGAAAGAAACATTTTGATGCTGCATTAAAGCCTAACTGCTCTATAAAATTATTGGAAGCATGTCTGTACTGTCATTATTAATTATTTACTATGCTGCTGCTGATCAGCATGGTGTCACAAAGTTTTATTTGTGATCAAGAAAATTTGTGTACAAGTAATATTTAGATATATACTTAGGCTGAATCAAAAGTGAAAAAGCTTTAACTAATTAATTAATGATTAAATAATAAGCATCCCACTGATTATGAAAACATCAGTTTTCAAATTGCAGCAAAGAAACAGGGCAGAGCTGCTTGGTAAAACCCAAATGTGCAAGTGGGGCACTTTTCCTCATTTTCATATTTGTCCTACTTATTATGAAGATGCAGTAAACTTCAATATATTCAAAATAAACTCACTTCCCTCTTTATTTTTCTGTTCTGCCATCTGCATAAAGCTCAGAAGGAAAATCAGCTGGTGTTTCTCATCTCCAAGGAAGCATTCCATTACTCAGCTTCTCAAAATCCCACTTGTGTGATTCAAACTCACAACAGGGCAGCATTTACCCATCACATCCATTCCTCATTATTACAACATTTTTCTTCAGCTCCATTCCTTTTCACAGTGAAGTGGTGTTACTTCCTAGTAAAATACAGTATCTTGCTTTTAACTGTTACCTTTTACAATGAAAACAGNGTGGGGAAAAAGGAACATGGAGACAGGAAATGACAGAGAAGGCTGGGCCTGATTTAGCTCTGCGTGTGCTGTACATTATGGGCACCAAGGAGTTCCCCCTTCCTTTGGGACACCTCCTCAGCAATCTGCCATAGAACAGGACTCGTGCCATTGTCTGATCCCCCAAATGAGTGACAGGCACCCTGCAGGCAGGCCTGAGGCACAGGAGTGACATCTGAGGGTTACAAAGCATTGTCCAGTAGCAGGGAAAGGATAACAACTGTCAAGGGTTTTTTGGTGTTGTTTTTTATGTAAAAGGAGTAATTACACAGAAATCCTTTTCCCCTTCAGTAAGCTCTGTACCAGCCAGAGCCTGCCTTGCTTTTAATAAGTTCTTTTCTGGCTTTGATCAAAGGAAAAGAAAACTGACAGAGCAAATTGGCAGAGAGCTGGCAGAATTATTGATAAGATGAACAGCTTCTTTAAGACAGCGCAGTGTGGTTCCGTGGCCTTATAGATTCTTACACATAAATAATTACTGTTTTCACAGAATCCCAGAATTGTTAGGGTTGGAAGGGACCTTTGGAGATCACCCAGTCCAAGGCAGGGTCTCCTGGAGCAGGAAGATGTCCATGAGGGTTTGGGATGTCTCCAAGAGAGGGAGACTCCACACCCTACCAGGACTCTGCCCTCTCCATGATAAGAAGTTCTTCCTCATGTTGAGGTGGAGCTTGTGTTTTAGTTTCTGGCCATTTCTCCTTGTCAAGTCCCTGGGCACCACCCCTCTGACACCTCTTGGAGATATTTGTAGGGATTGATGGAATCACCCCTCATCCTTGTCCAGTCTAACCAGGCTCAGCTCTCACCAAAGGGTGACCCTGAGCCACACTGAGCAAATAGAAAGTACATCTATCAGAAGAGTGGGAGTTCTAAACACATCTAAATTAAGATATTAAAATTATTCAGATAAGAGTGGAAATGTCTCTCACATCCTTTACTATATTCTTTTCTTCTCAATCGTAATAAATGTATTAAGAGGGAGAACAAAGAATGACAGAATCTTCCATGTTTCATTATCATATCAAATGTTTTACCATAGCCACTGGCAAGATCATTTTATGAAGAACAAGTCCTGGAACCATTATTATTTTTTTTTTCCTTCACAATTACTGGGGTAATGAATGGCCCAGAATAGTTCTAAATCAGAGTGATCTGTAGTGTGGAGACAGCAGAATCCTCATGGATAGTGAGCATAGCAGAGTGAAATTGTTCTTTTCCAAGCATCTCTCATTACAAAGGAATGGTTACCTGTGAGCATCAGGATGCAAAATCTGGTCAGTGCTGTTCAGGATTTAATCTACTTCGGGGCTGACTGCAGCAGATGCAGACAGAAGTCCTTCCTCCCTTAACAAGCATTCCCTGGGAGCATCTGTCAGAACAGGAAAACAAGTGGTTATTCAGGAAGATTTATAGTCAGCAGTCAGATAACACCCAACAGGAAATAATCACTTATGCAGTGCAACAGCTGAGTGGGGAATTAAGAGGGGCTGCATAATTGACCAGCAGCAAGATCTGAAATAACACTGCTTAGGAAAAGATTAATTTGGCCTCGTGAAGCAGGGCAGAACTCAGCCCTACAGGCAGCAGGACAGTGTTATCTTACATCCAGCTCTGCAGGTTGGACTGAGGGTGTTGGGGCATCTGGTTAGCCACTGCTGGAGGCAGAATATCAAACATTTATCTGCACCTATTTGCTTCCTAATGAGGGGCTAATTCAATTTTCCAGCGATGGGAGAGTGTGGTGGTGAGCAGGGGATGAGCTGAGGGTCCCTGGGCTGGGGGTTGTTACTGTGACAGAAGCTGCTCCCTTAGCAGGATTAGGGTTTGGACACTTCCCAGTGCCTTGGCAGACTTTGGATGATGCCCTATATATTTATTTAAACATAAATTTTAAGTTCTAGCTTCCCTTTCAAAGGGCTGAGGTGGACTGACTTAGTCCCAGTGTAGGATATAAAATTATTGTTTGCTGTTTCCATAATACCCTCATGGTTTGTGCCTTTTCTGTTTGAATCTCAACATGTGACTGGTTCAGATAAGCAAAATTTCCTCCTTCTTTGGGGTGATAACCACAACCCTGAAAGTTAAGCTACAAAACACTTTGCTTCCCAGTCTAACAGGGAGCTGCTGCAAGATTTCATTATCTGAAAATGATGAAACTTGACTAAGAGGACAAGTTTCAGCTGCTGAAATAAATTAAGCTTCATCTAAGCCCTAGTGAATTTTTTAAAAAAAGCAAGCTGCATTGGACATATTTCCTATTTGAAAATGAAAACCAAGTATATAACAACTGAAAAATGTGAACTTTTATTAAGAAAGAAACCCTTCAAAATTGTATGTTGACTTTGGGAATGAGTTCAAACCTTTCTTTACCTGCACAGCTGTGAAGGTGCACCTTCACCCCACAGCTGTGACCTGACATTACACTTGTAAGAAACAATAATTATAGAAGATTTTATTTGCAATGAAGCTGAATGTTAAAGTGAAATAAATCAGAATTTGCTTTAATGACATCTCTTTAATATCTGTTAAGATTTAAGGTAACACTATATGATACCAAATGGTTGCCATGTTGCATTTTTGCATTTTAATTTTGTGTCAAATAATTTATACTTTCATTTGTGGCAAAAACTTCAAAACAGAAACACTAACTGCACTCATGCATGCCATGAAAACTCTAAGTTAGTTTACAATTCTGTCTAAGACTGTAACTGTGCAGTTTTTTATATATTTTAATATTGGTATTAATACTAAGAACAGATGTCTCAGCTAATACATCTGAAGTTTTAGAGAAGCAGATTTTCAAGGACTGCTGCACTGTGCTTCAGAATCAAGTTTTTCAATAACCACAGCGGTTTCTGCTTTGAAATCATCAGACCCTCTTGAAAATCAGAGATAGAACAATGAAAAAAGTACTGCCAAGTTTTTCACTCTACTTTAAAAAGTAAAGAGGAAGAAAGCATTTCCCCAACCTATATTTTGCTGGATTATTTATCCATTGTTGATATCCACTTTCTATGGCTTATTTACTAGCTCATGTTCATTCTGCATTGTACTGGACACTGCTGTAGGGTCCAGTGCTCTGTAGAACTTCCCTGGTGCCTTTATCAGATATAACCAAAATCCAAATCCATGTTTCATTTTTTTTTTTTTTTTAAATTGAACAGAAGAACCAAAGATTACTTTAACGGTTTGAACTCTTAATTAGTAACAAGACTGTGTGTTCTGTTATTGCCACTTATTTAGAGAAGAAAGCAAATGCATTTACCTAAGTTTAGCTGTTTTGGATTGATTTCTTTTAGGTTAATTCCAGTTTACATTCTCTGTGGCCAGAGTAATTGCCAGCCATCTCCTCATACAGAGTAAATTCAGAGCAATGAAGGTTTTTTTCCTTGGCAGTAATCCAGCTCAGAAGTGCAGGCATCAGAGCCATTCTAAATTTGCTACCGAGACCAGTTACTACACCTGTACATATTCAAGTATCCACTCTTGTTTAATTCAATCAATGTATTCAGTTGTTTCCTCCAAAAAGGAACCAATACTTTCTGGGAATGTCTTTTCAGCATAGAAGGTGCTGAATTTTGAGAAATTTATTTCTCAGTGGATTGAAAATTTCTTGCCATTTTATTTCTCAAGCCATTTTTGCCTCCTTTGGTCTAGAACTCCAAACAAACAAAACGATGAATGTAAAGCTCTGGAACATGTTTCCAACATTCCTGTTTTCCCAAAAGAGAATAGTGCCCCTGGTGTACCACTTACCTGCTTTCCCACCATGAAGAACTGAGCATTTTCTTGAACTAGGACTTCTGCTTATTTCCATGATCTTTGGCTTATTTTGCTTCCAGATGGAAATTTCTGTTATCAGATTTAACTGTTCAAAAAATTGTTTCTCTTGATGATGCAGGTTCTTTTTCCTGACACGCAGTGAAGCCTGAGGAAGCAGGATAATTTTGGCAAAGGGCTGTGGGAAGAAATAAGAAAAAAAAAAAAGAATTACAGCCTATTTCAAAAGAACACGTACAGTTACCTTT
>VXBB01010371.1:110031-141180 GCA_013399915.1 Illadopsis cleaveri | reverse complement strand
GGAAGGGAAGGGAAGGGAAGATATTTTGCAGATTTCCTAAATGCAGACTAATAGGATTTTGCAATATGCCACAGACAGGACAAGAGGAGAATACCAGGTCAAGAAATTATATTGAGCATTACTTGAAAAGGAGCAATTGGAATTTTTGCTGTGTCCCCTGAACCAGAAAGTACTCAAACCTAGTCAGCTCAGCCTGCATCTCCTATGATTAACACAAATAGGTGATAATAACAAGAATGATTATTGGAGACTTGAGCACTGTTATTTAAAATTATTTTAAAGTAATTGGAAAAACCAGAACTATTAATGTGTCTTTATGTCTCAACTTCTACTATGTCTGTCCTTCAACTTTTCTTTAATATAGACTGTTACCTCTTGTGCTCTCTTTATGTGTCTGTTGATAGCATCATTATGTTTTACTTTTCCTTAAAATGCCTTTTTGCAATCTTCAAAGGCATTAGGTAGAATAGAGTAGTTCAAAGGTCTCTAAATATTTTCAACATGATTTATATACCTGCATGTTCTGAAAAAGGGAACTAGTCTGAATGCTACTTTAAAGATCCCCTTTGGTTTTTAAAAAGCTATATGAGCTTGATCTGTCAGATGTTTAATTTGTACTTCTTTAATGTGTGAATAATGCGAACCCCAAATCTTCCATCTTCTTCTTTGTTGCTTTAACTTCCAAAAACCATAGCTTCTCTATATTTTGTAAGAACCAAAATGTCCTGTTTTGTTCTCTTATTTTCATTTGAATATAAGGTATTCTGTTAGAAAAAACTGTGATTTTTATTGGGCTGTCCTTTGGAAATTCACTAGAGTGAGATTTTTTCATTTGTTCTGAATGCCTAATCAGATTTTAAGAATTGTAAGGACTTAAGATCTTTACACAAAATACAGAACAACACCGTCTGCAGGTCTTCTGTTAATAAAAAAGATTCTTCTAGTTCTAATGTGGACACATGCAGATGAGTGACAAGGTCAGTCACTTTTATTTACATAGTCACAATATTTACAATAGCATGTAGTCTCAATTGAGTATAAATACAGAAAACACTTTACAAAGGCACTCAGGATCACTGAGAGAGACAGCAGCATAGAGAGGAAGTGATTTCTTAAAGGACATTCAATATTGTCACATGTGGAGAAGCAACTCAAGAATGCCAGTTTGGTGCCTAAACCCAGGTGACTCTCCCAGACTTACTCGCTGTTATATACTCATGCATATATTCACAGCTATTTCCTGGTTTAGATACAGTTCTTGATTTCTGCACATAACCCCTTTTATTTTTTTCCTAAGAACACTGAACATTGAACAATCTTGCTGACTGGAGTGGCTGCCAAAGCAGCAGATTTTGCAGTAACTGCAAGAGATTGAAAGTGGTAATGATGAAAACTGGAAACTGTAAAGTAAAAGAGGGAATAATTCATATAGGAGATAGATGAATGTCACATGCTTTTCATAGTCTATCAAACAGCTGCTATTCAAAATTGCACACACTGATTATTTGAAGCAGCATCCATACCAGCTCATTATCTGCCTTTGGACTTGAGTATACATAGCTTTTGTTCAACATTTTCAACCAATGAACAAATCTGTTAAAATGGCAATGTTTGTATGTGATTTACAAACAATGAAAGACGTAAAAGTAGTGAAAAAAACATTCATAGTAATAGAACTTCTTCCTGCTACAATACCCTTTGACATTTCTTATTTTGAAAAAACTGATGAAAAATTGAATTGTCTTTTTTCCCATTTTGCCTTTCTTCCATCACTTTCAGAATAGTTAAAAATATATTAGTCATAGAATACATACTGATGCCTGAGATTTGAACACATAGAAGGCACAACAGACTGAAATGAACAACCCGTGTTTGTAATGGTGCTGAGCATGTGGAACCAGTTTTATTAGTCTTTCTGCGAAGGACATTTGTTCACAAAGTGATTAGTATTTGGGGTTTTTTTAAGATAGTTTATTTATGCAGAATAGTAAATAGTTTAGGGAGTTAAATTTATGTCTCTTGGTACTATGCAATAATGGGTTTCTAAAGTCTAATACTAAAAGTATTGTGCAAAAGCACATCAGGAAACACAAAAACCCCTCAAGTTATAGGAGATTTACAGCTCTGCCATATTTCACAGATCTTAGGCAGAAAAAATATGGTAATCAGGTTTTTGAAGTTTTACCAGATAATCAAAAGTTACCCACTGACTACCTATACAGAGTTATCCAAAAACAGTTGTTGTTGGAGATAGGCTTTTATATGCCTTAATATTGTGAAAATATTGTTTTTCAAGAAAACTTAAAGAAACATACATCTGGAGTTCATCTGATCCTACCCAAATCAGAATTAAATACAATTACATCATTCCTGGAAGTTGTTCGTTTAAACATCCTCCTAACAAATTTCACTAATAGAAAGCCAGACATATCATGCATCATTTTACCCCTCATTGAACCTGTATTTTCCATGGTCCAACTCAGAAGAAGAAAAATTTCTTTACAGAAAGGGTAGTCAGGCATTAGAACAGGCTGCCCAGGGAAATGGTTGAATCGCCATCCCTGGAAGTATTTAAAAGTCTGTAGATGGGGCACATAGGACCATGATTTAGTGGTGGATTTGGCAACTTAACAGTTGGACTCAATGATCTTAAAGGTCTTCTCCAACTTAAATGATCCTATGATTCAAACTCTTTCCTCAACTTATTCACATTGCACCTGGTGAGCCATGTACCTCTTTTTCTGCATCTTCCTCAGACGTATTTGAAGATTATTACACAAGATCTTCAACTTTCTCTTTTGCTAAGCTGCTCCATATCTTACATTTATTTTTTTGTTTATTTTTCTCTTTGGTCAAAGTTTCTGCCCTACCTGTTAGCCATAAGTAGCTGCACATTTCGTTTCCTCATGTGACTCCCTGTTATAAAGTAGAAAAATAAAGTTTTTCCATGCTCTTTCCAGATATAACTGTCATATCTCCACCAAGATGGAAGGTCAGTGGGTTTTTTTGTTGTTTTTTTGGGTTTTGTTTGTTGGTTTGGTTTGGTTTTGGTTTTGGTTTTTTGATTTTTTGGGGTTTTTTTGGGGTTTGTTTTTTTGGTTTGGTTTGGTTTTTTGGAGTTTTTTAAGTGGTTTGATACAGTTGACACATGCTTGGTTATGATCTCTAGCTGACATCTTCTACTTCATTTTTTTTGCAAGTTGCTAAGCAGATAAATCAAAGCTGGGCAGGTTTCCTGAGTTTTGATGTTAGGGCTGGAGCTGTGGCTTTCTATCTGTACCAGAAAACTCTTAGCACATTTTTATCTGTATTTTCCAGTGCTTAAGAGTACGTTAAAAACATGCCAAATGTCATAAGGCAGTGGAAGTTTATTCTGAATGTCTTCCAATACACAACACAATACTCCAGTTTTACTGTTTAGTGCTCTGTTTGTTGTACATTTATGTTGTCACTTTTTGCAGTGTGTCCTGTAGAACAAGATTTTTTTGTTTATAACATATGAATGTATTCAATATATTTCCCAACACAGGAAGATACAATAACCTAGGGGGCAGGGGGGTGCAGGGTGTAACAAAACCAGATTAATATACTTGAACTACTTATTTACTTAAAGAGAAAAGGGTTAACTTTATGGCACAATTTTTAAATTGCTAAACTTTATACCATGGGATTAAATAGAGAATAGTACATGAATTAATGAAGAGTATAAGCCTATTTCCAAAATTGGTTAACAAAAGTCATTGTTACATTAAAACTTCTCTGAGCTAAGGGCATATACTTTCTTTCAAATAGTCTTTAGCACTGCTTTTACCATTCCAAAGCTAACTCTGCAACTTTAGCCTTTCCTAATGCTCTGCTACTTTTCTATCAGCTCAGAGGGGATGCAACCACGTCTGGTAGCCAATTACCAGTAGCATCCTAACTGAGACAGGTGTCCTGGGTCCTAAATCCTAAGATCATCTTTGAAATCAAGTCTTCAATGACTTCAGGTATTTGGCACTGCTGCTTTCTTCCCAGCTGAAATAAAATTCCAATTTACTTTCCTCTTTAGATCTGCACAGGAAATGGCTCTACATCAAATTGTTATGATCAGGGAAGATATTGCTTGCAGCAGTCTCTCACAGGTTTCAAAATTACTCAGAGGGATTGAACAGCTGTATGTGTGTCACCAGTGAGGGAAAAGGGGAGAAACAAAAAAGAAGAAATGAACAATTTGCAACTTTTGATGGAAGTAAATTTGCAAATAACAACAAAAGACAAATGGAAGATAAAAAGAGTGCTTATTTCTGAGGTGGAGACAAAAGGCATTTGAAATGTTACTGCATATCACAGAACTGCATAAACAAATAACTCAGCTCAAAGTTATATCCCTTCTTACAGGCTAACTCATTTGGCATTTCTTTTTAATAAAGATGTGAAAATGTTACTGAGAGTTTTAATGGAGCTAATAGTCTCATGATTTTAATGAATTTCAGCACTTTTCATACCAGTCTTCAGGAACTCAATTGTAGTCCATAGCAATTGCTTAAGAATTTTCCATGAAATTCCCTCTTCACAAAAAAGGTAATTCAGAAATATGAATGATATAAAATTTAGTAAGGTGCTTACATTTAACATGAAATCTTATATAAACTTTACATAAAGGAAAGATGTTTCCTCAAATTTTGCATACACCTCATTATCACATCATTTTTAAACTTGCAAATTTTAGTGAATCTTTCTTATTTTGGCATTTGCAAAGTTGTACATATTTTGTGTAAGAGTTTATACTCTTAAGAATCTTTGATTCCTCATTGGAGATTTGTCAGAATCCCTCTCACTACCTTTTCCAAGTAAAGCACACTGTCAATACCACAAGGAATTGTTACTTCAGGAATGAGAAAGTTTTCAGTTTATTAACAACTATAATGTTCCTGTCCATGAATTCCACTTATGCAAAAATAATATTAAAAAAGCCTTATTTTTATTGACTCTTTTTGAATGGCACATGACATGTATGACACTGCACTGTACTGTACGAATACTGTACTGCTACTGTGTTGATAAAGCTCCTTGTTTACTAATTCACCCTGTTTTCCTGCAATGCTGCCTTATCTGAGTTTAAAATATTATGGTGCTGTGATAACCCAGCATTCAGTCTCCACTCTGTCAGAGCTCTCTTACATGATACTCCCACACAAAAAAAGACAATACATCTACTTTGCAAGAAATTATTCACAGCTTTTCTGTGGTACAAAAGGTGTTCTCATGTAACAGCACTGCTACAAAGCCATCTACTCCTAAGGCACGCTGGAGTCTCTATTGCAGCCTGTGAAGAGAGAATTGTGCTCACCAGTGCCGTACAATGCAAGACATGGTCCTTGGGAAAACGTGTGTTTCACTCTACCACATGAAATACTCCATTTGATTGATAAAGCTGGTATCATCTGTCAGAGGAAATCAGGAGAATCTTCAAGCCTTCTCCAGCATCATGCTGCTTTCCCTGGAGGTGTTGCAGTGACTGCTGTTTGTCAGGCAGGACTTCTAAGACTCCAAGTATTACAGCGTTTCTCCCAAGAGCAGCTACAGCTCCTGAGTGCCCTGCATCCCCTAAATTTTTGAACAGACCAAGAGAAAGTCTGTGCACTTCATTTTACCTAGACTTACCACTGCTTTCAGGGATAACTCAGGAATACCTGTCAGACCTGCCTTGAGTAGAGGATTGAAGGATGGAAACAGTTATGAAAAAATAAACATAATCATAATACCAGATTAAATTCAGCTACAAATTCTTTCACAGATGCTTCAAAGTCCCTGCAGAAAATCATTGTTTGTATGTCCCATGTCTGCAAGCTATCTTCTTCAACACAGAAAGAGGCTGTTAGCAGTGCTGGTGACCACATTGTGCCCAGGGGGCTATCCCAGTGTGGGACAGTTCTGTGCCCATTTTTTTCTTTGGTTGAGATCTCTGAGCTGTGTACACCAACTTAGAGACATGACATACTCGAGAATTTCTGCCAAAGGCACTTTCTCAGTTCTAGGGGGCAAATTCATCTCCCTTTTCCACTCTCTTTCTATTTCTTATTATACAAAATTATGCCTCTAGTGTTTTCCCATATCTCATGCATTGTAAGCCTTTCTTCTTGTCTTCAGAAATGAAGTTTATTGTTTAGCACTAATTCACACACCTTAATATTTATACTTCTGCCACATTCTTATTTTCCTTCTGAAGCAGATGTTTTTAAAGTGCTTCCATTCCTGTTCTGGTTCCACCCTCACTGCTGAGGCACTCAGAGAGTTTGACAGTGGTGAACAATTTTTTAGTTTCTGATAGATGCTACACAAGGTACCAAGAGGTAGAGCATATCACTATGGGCTGCCTAAAGCTTTGCTGCATGTCCTTCCCATTGCTTCTACCTCTGGTTTAACACTTTGATTATCATAACATGGTGCCACTTCCCTCACTTAAAAGGCCATTAATTGCTGCAGAGCTGTGCTAGAAGAACTACATGCTCCATCACCTTAAAAGACATACAGGAAATGTTGCTGACAGTCTTGTTTTCACTAGTGCCCCAAAAAGATCCTGTGTTTTTCCTTCTGGCTTGGAGTAATATGACCAGGGCTGTTGGCGTATCAACTGTCATTACTTAAGTACACTACTGGCAGAGAGAGCCCTAATTTTAAATATATGGTATTAGAAAAAAAATCTTCTTATTATGGTACAGGAGTAAACTGATGGTTATATATTACAATTTATGAGAGTGACTTTCACAAAATTTGTTTCATTTTTTGGTGCATAGATCATTTTGCTGAATGATTTCTCTTTGCATTTAATCTTTACTTTCTTTTTTCCCCCCTGTATTTGCTCCTGAAATTAAAATTGATTACGAACAATTTATCACTGCACTAGGAGTTTTTGTGACACCATTCCCACTCTTTCCTTTCTATAGACAGCTGGATTTTTGTAGATCTTTTCCTAGAGGCTTTGTCATTCTGATTTTTTTGCTTAGGGTATTGAGAAGTAAGTAATTATTCTTTAAAAGTATAGAGGCAGGCCAGCATTCTACGACAGAAGTGCAGCATACTAAACAGGCACTGTCTTTATGTATTTCAACCATACATAAAATGTGAGTATGTCAGACTCCACATTGATTTCTTCTGCTACAAATTCTGAACATTAAATATTATTTTCCACTGAATATCTCAACACTGTAAGTACTGTCCTATTGGTTTATGTGTTCTTTATTGTTTATTTATATATTTTAACCTTTTTAGTCTTTAAAATTTAAGAAATAATATTAAAACCACATATAAATTTCCTTATCAGAACACTAAATTAAATATGTGAAAACTAAGAATAATAAATAATTAATCTGATGATTTTACAGAAGTACTAGCAATATATCTTGAAGAAATCTGATTTCCTACTTTTAAAAGACACAAAACTTTAATTCAAGTATCCACAAATTATATTACATTAGAAAAAAAAAATCTTAGCTATTTAAAGTACCATTCTAAAGTATCATTTCTAAAACTTGGACTAAATAAAGCAGTTGCTACTGCTATTAGGAAAGGAAACTATTACTTTAAAACAAACAAAATTCAGATAAAAATTTTACATATAAAGTTATTTTGAAGAAAAGACTGCTGATTTATTTAATATACACTGTACCACAAATTATTAAGAAATTTACATATTTAGTATGTCTATTTATATTCTTAGCTTGGCTAATATCAGAAAAGTAGTATATCACTGTCAGTTTTATTATAGATTTTTGTTTAGTTTTACTGATTAGCTAATCCTAAGTAAAATATATTTAAAGAATATGAGATTTTTTAAAATAATACATGTATGAAGGAATTTAAACTGTTAGAATATATATTATTTTGTATTTTTTATCCACTTGCTTACCCAGTTTGAAAAAGAAAAATGGAAACTATCATATTCATACAAGAGAAAAATTACAAGTGTTTGATTTTTATGCTCAACCTAAGATATGAATCTGCTATAAATTCTACTTTTTTTTTTTCTGAAATGTATTAAATGTAATTCAGCAACTTAAATTCATGTAAGCTGTATTTTAACCCTATTACAAAATCTAATACCACATTGATTTAAAAATATTGGATTTTTCATCCTAATATGCTACATCATTTACACCAGGTAATTTTAAATAAATTTCAGTTCTTCAAAGGAGAAAAATAAAGATTTTATTTGTGCCTAAAGTGCTTATACAAGCTTTCCTTTTCAGCACACATTGTTGCAAAATAAATTATTATAATTTTCATATAATTTCTACATAGTGACATATTTCTTGTTAAAATCACAATCATAAACATTAATTTTCCACAATGTGCTAGCTTTGCTATAGGCTGAAAGGACTTTTCCTTGTCTTTGCAAGTATTTTGTGTATAAAGTACTCCATTTTTCTTGGAAGTGTGCTAAGATCTTCAAGTTACTATTGCAATTATTTACAGATTCATGGATTGCAAAGTCAGAGGAGACTATTAAGCTTCTAGACTGACATTCATATAACAGTATTCAGACTTGCTCAGATATCTCTGATATGGTGTCAATAACTAAGACCTGTGTACTTTGAAGGCATTCCAGCCCAGAAAGAACAAGTACAAATATTTGATCTCATAGTTACAGTATTAGATATATGGATGAATATAAAAAGGGAAGAAGGGAGGTGAGCAGAGGAGAAAGGAATATTTGGGATATTAAGGCAAGTTTCACAAGATAATCTCCAGATTTCTGTCTATAATATCTCTGGAATATCAATAGTCAACATGACCCTTGTCGGCTGTCTAAAACATGGAGCAATGTGAATCAGGTCCTGGCCCAGAAACCCCAAGAATTTCAGAGTCCTGAAATTGGTAGATCATGCAATTTCCTTTTATGATAACCCGTACATGGATATCATACAAAAGTGAGATTGTCTTGCCTTTCAAGAGCCAATGGAGAAGGGATGCTATGCCAAAAAACTGTGCCACTACCACTTGTGCCATTCCTTGCCTGTGTCTCATCAGTGTTCTAGTTTGATTTTAAATAGTTTAAACTAACTTTTTGTTTTGTTTATTTTAAGAGTTGGTTGACAATCTCTCACTTTTACAACTATCAAAGATTTTTTTAGCTTGCAGTAATCTGATAGTAGTAAACCTAGGAATATGTACTGTTGTATCTACCAAACAAGAAACAAAGAATTCAATTATAAATATGTGGAAAAACAGCAGTGTCATAGGATGTCAGCATTTCAATTTCCACTCAGTCTGATGATATCATGTTAGTCATTTAATTTTTACACTGTGTGAGCAAGTTAAGACAAAGCAAAAGGACAGTATTGCAAGAGCACTACTGCAAGAGCCATACTCTCTTCCTTATATCTTTTATTTGATTTCATATTTATTTCATTGTCACATGAAAGAAACAGCTTAACAAATTGAAGAATATTTTTTCTGGTTCTTCACTTCATCTAAGGTTGTTTATCAATTTCTAATTCATATTTATTATTCATCAAAATGTTCTGCTATTTAAAGTTCTAATTGATGGAACCTGCTAAAATCAATAATAAATTCTTCAAAGTGGAAGTTTGGACCTGTTTTGAAAATAGCTATTTATAAAAGTTGTTTCATTTCTAACCATTAGTTCATTCAGAAATTCAATTTCCAAGTTACTAATGCATTTTTCAATTAATTTAGTGACAATCTTACCCACTTAATCTGATTTCCTTTTCAAAATCTAAATATTATCTACATTTTCATCAATTATTTCTTCTAAAATGTATAATTTTGTATAGTTCACACATGGAAAAAATTTGAAGTATGAAGTAGATTTTATAGTCACCTGGAAGAGGTGGATTCACAGCATTCATTTTTATATACCATTATTTGAAATAATAAAAATAACTTGAATTATAATTAAAATCTTTCTATGAAGATTTATATTTACATGAGGTATTCGAGTCTCTTATGAACTGACTCCCAGTGTGTCTGGACTCATACAAATTTTGCAAAAGAAAAGTAAGAAAGGTATTTTGTGAGTACTGCCAAATTAAGTGATGAACTAAGTGCAGAACAAATAATATCCTTACATAAATCACAGAATTAAATAGCTGAGATTCAGTGGCTGTATAATACCTCAACATACAAACTGCATGTGGGATGAAAGAAAAGTTTGATTCCCTCAAGTTCATAACAATACTTCTGTTTGTAAGCATTGCAAGTGCCAGAGATCAGCTCCCTAAGAATAAAAATGGCACCATCAGCACTTGACTTACAGATATGGAAAAATATCAACCTTATATCCAAAGCTACAAACAATTATTCACCTGCCTGATTTTATGCAGGTCATGCTGGAGCACCCAGCTCTTCATCACCTTTGGTCAGGAACCACATTCTATTGCTGCCCTAAGGACTATTTATTGCAGTGACTGTCCTCTGACCATGACAGCTTTCTTGCTTTATAACATCAAACTGCTTCTTATTGGTATTTAGAGGAGGTGACTTTCCTTTTTCATGCTAATATTTAAAAAACAAAATCTGTCTTTCAGTGCAGGTTCCTGAGATTTGACAGGGTGTAGCAGATGCTGAGGACATCATGTGCTACTCACTGCCAGAGACTTATTTCTGTGGATGCCTAGAAAGCATGGCCGTTCAGTATAATACAGTCTCTTAGGACTAACAAAGTGTAACTGGACTTGTTTTGAGCACATCTGTTTCCAAACTGACTCCTACCACTTTGCAATTTATTTTCCAATCCCTGATTCACCATGCTAATCTTGCAAAATCCTCAGCCATTTGCTGAAAAGCACGGAAGAAAACATACAGTTCTTTTGATTTCTTCCCTCCCCCCCCTACCCTCCCCATTCCAAAAGTAACAACGTAACCCGAAATAAGGACCTTGACCCTATACATTGCATTTTGGAATACAAAGTCATTACCAGGCCAAAGCAGCAGCCCGAAGTAAATAGAAGCACCTGAAATGATTTTTTTCTCAGTGTTTCTGGCTCCTCTGCACAAAGCCCGTTACACGGGAACAGTGTGTGTCATTTCAGCCAGTTGCGGGTTTTGCTCCGATTAAGCTGTAAACCCTTGAAAGTAAGGATTTGTCATGGAAATGCTGACACAGCCTGAACTGATGCAGGGTGAATGGCATGGCACGGTTCTCTGTACCAAAACAGCACCGCCTCAATTAGCAGCGATCTCAGTACACACAGCTGTGACAAAAGGAAAGCCGGGAGCCTGAATATTCACCCAAAACACTTAAAAGGCCAGCATGAATCATGAGGGTCTTGCATGTTTTTTGTTTGTGTGAAGCTAGCAGTGTGGTGTGCTATTCATTCTAGGTTAAGCTTTCAGTGCTGTCTAATAAGTGGCCCTTGTACAAAAACGTGATCTGTGCTTTTCCAGATATTTGTATGTCAGGCAGCTACACAGCAGCAACTTCTGTAATCCCTTCTCCTGCAGTTAAAGCTACTAGAAAGGCTTAATAATATCCCAGAGGCAAAGATGAAATGGTATCTCTACAGCTACTGTTTGCTGTAGAGAGCTTTTGAAGTCGAGCTTAAGATGTCTTTATTTCCCTACCAGAAAGAAATGTTTTTGCCCTTCTTTTTCCAGTGTTGTCATGATGATGTCTTTTTGCTTGAAAAATATTCCAAGAGGCTGTAGTGTTCCCATAAAGCATTAGGGAATGAGAACAAGTTTTCATCAGGGGCTCCTAGAATCTGTAAGTACAGTTTGTCACTACAGAAACCCACAGCCACCCTACCAGCAATCTCAATTTAAAACCCCACACTTTCTTCTTTATCAGGTTTATAGCAGCCTCAGCCTTCACTGGCAGCTCACTCCTGCCTGGGTCCTGGCTTTTAACTTCAGTTTCTAATTAAATATAAACTGAGTTCACCATATACCTCCCATTTATAGTTCATTCTTCTTCAATGTAAGAAAGTGAAATATGATAAAGCTGTCAAATTCCTATAAATTCTCATCAAATGATGGTATGGCTTGATAAAAAGAACCCAACAGGATACCATAATATTCTTGTAAATACTTACTGATTGTAATTATAAGAATTATATTTAGCAATTAGGAACTCTAATGATTTCCCATGCCCTCTTGTGAAAGGTACTAAAACAAAAAAGTTCCAAAATAACAAGTTATTATTTAACCATAAGACAGAAAAGAGAAAATTCAAACAGAGGGGAATTGCAATTTAAAAAAAAGGGACAACACTTGTCAGCACAATTCTTGTCAGTGGCTTACCACTGCTAAGTCTCTTGTTGGTATCCAATCAAGCAAAAATTCTTTGAAGGGTAAAAAATGGTAGTGGTGTAGTTTAGCAGAAGCATCCCTTCCCTGATGGGACTGAAAACTAGGAAACAAGTGTCACTGTGCTTGCCTTGGATATGTAACAGCAGAGGCTGGGCATAGCATTTTGTATAAAAGGTAAATTTAAATTTCTCAGTGGCAAATAACAAATGAAAGGTAGAGGCAGGACATTTTTAAAAACAAAACTAACAAAGTTTTTACAGAGTATGATGCAAAAAAATAGAGGGTTGTAAAGAATATAAATAAGAGGGAGTGAGAAAATAGTTTTGCAACATTATTTTGAATTCATGTGAATGAGAAAATTGAGTTGCTAGGGATAAGGAGTGTATAAAACTTATCCAATCTGAAATCAGTGAGCTTTAGCAATTTCCCATGTTGAAACTGCCTTCAAAATTCCAAGTAAAATTATTATATTGTTCATAGTACTACAGGAAGGAAGATTTGGACATGTTCTGGTTTAGTGAGGCTGAAACGTGTCACTGAGAGCGACAACTATAAACAAACAAAAAAATAATTCTCAGCAATCACCTACATTTCACATCAGACTATGTAATCAGTAATTTTATGGAAGGATGAGATTCAGTCACAAAAAAAGGTTTAAATATATCAGAATACATAGACAGGAACTCACCTGAATCCTTTAGAATAACTTATTTTTTACTTGCAAGTAGAAAATGTGGGAAAGTATGCCTAGGTAATTTTAAGTCTGCCAGATGCAAGAGATTATTAACATAACTCTACCCTAATGAAAAGATCCAACCTAAAAGTATTGGCAACCTTTATATATAATTCTAAAAGTCCTCAATCACTATTGGAGCAAATGAAAAGACAAGCAGTAAAATGAACACTTCTCTGAATACACAAGGACTTTTTCTTCATTTATTTCAGAGCTGACCTGTTACTATATGAACTGAGTCATAACTCAAAGCCAGTCCATGTGCCTCATGAAATAAAATCAGTATAAACATTATTGTTATTGGCTTGATGCAATCTATCATTTAACTAGCAGTGCTGGTTCATCTGGGTAAGACCTGTTAGTTAAATAAATAAATGAATAAATGCAGCAGATTTATACCTGTTGTATTTTGATTTGATATATACACTGAAGTGAGTGCTTTGCCTTAGAATTTAAACAGGATCACTGTGCGCAAGATGGGAGGTCCTCTTTTCTCACATTCCCACCTTCCGCCCCAAAGCACCAGAAGAGAACTTTATCATTAGCGGCATTTTCTTCCAGGTGTCATCTCTGTTTCCATGTAAGGACAATAAAGACCAAACAGGAAGGGAGAAGGATTATCCTACAAACTTCAGCTTCATTCCAAAAGAGGTCAGATTCTTTGGTGAGGTAGTAGTGCACAGGATCTGCCTGACCCTCAAATTTGATACCTCAGCAGAAGGTTAGCCAAACTGCAGAAAACTGGAAATTTCCTGTACCTTAAGTCATGAAGGAGGTTAAACCTTAAAGGTTGGAGGGTCAGAGAGTCCACACAAAAACATGGTCATTGGACTTTGATGCAATTCATTATAAATTCTCATCACACCCCAGGTCTCTAGTCATGCTGGATTTCTAGTGTATCTGTGAGAAACTAGTCAAAAACAACATGTAGAGCACTCACTTCTACATGCTTGCAGTTTTCTGTTTATAGTATTTCCAAAGAAACTTAAATGGTCTTGATGACTCCAAGATTTGTCTTGAGTGAAAGCAAGACACCAGAGGTAGTGGAAGATAGATACCTGGGCTTTTCACTCTTTACCCACTAGAGACACAGTGCTTTCAGTCCCAGGAATAGAATAGAGTAGGAACTATATTCTAGACTAATGTATATAAAAAAAACCAACTTCAAAGCATTTCATTTCATGATGGTCTTTTCACTGACAACAAGGAGGAAAAAAGCACAAGGATAGGTATAAGTCGACTGTGGATTTTCATTTCACCTTCCTGCTGTCTAAACTATGCCCATAGCTGCTAATCCTTTCTCTGCAGGGCTTCTAATCTACCCCAACTGGATTCTAACAACCTTGCCAACTCTATATAGTATCCTGATGGCTTGTCCTGCTGCTGTGATCTGCAGCAGCATGTGTCCACCTGCCAGCCTTGCCACAGGGCTTCAGGCTTTCATGATCCCATTCTGAAAGCAGCCCTTCATTGTTCCCATCTCTTTGATGCTCTTTTTCTAGGCTTTGCTTCAATAACACTTTGCTTGTTTTTCTTTTTCTCATTCACAGCGGCAGCTTAGCAATGTGCATAGTTTTAATGTCCCTTTCATAAATAGTGTGCCAGTTGGCCCACACCATGCCTTCAAATTGGAAGACTCTCAGCATTTTGGCTGCTAATCTGCCAGCAGTTTTTGCATAGAGTAAGACACCACCCCACTGCTCTGTCAGTGCATAAACATAGTACAGCCATATTCAGCTTAGGTGTCACATCTTTATCATGGTATATGGCCACACATTTTTGGGGTTGTATGATAAGGTAAAACAGAAAATTAATTTAATATTCCTGCTTAAAAATAGCAGATACTACTCCTTTAGATNCTTAGCTCAAAGTCACTTTTTATTTTTTCAGAAACTTATCCAAAACTTCCTCTCTTTTCTATCGTAGACTTTAAAATCAAGAGTTTATTACCTAAAAGTTACTCTGAGACAAAGCAGGGATCAAGACAAAAGACACAAACTTTGTAATTAATACTATGCTTCACTAATAAATGTTTTGCTTGTCAACACCTGTCAGGGTTGCAGTATTTTCTTCTCAGGCATGGAAGGTACTATAGAAATGTCAAGACCTCTTAGAAATTCAGTACAAAATGTCTGGAAATAAGTAAAATCTTTATCTGATGTTTTGAGGCACCATGAAAATATCATGATCAAATACAGATAAAATCCATGCCTCTTTTTCTAAAAAAAAAAAGAATTGTCACTATTATATGTGGCTTTAACAAATCTTGCCTCTTGGTTTGCAACAGCCTAGTTCACTGATATGTGAAGAAATATATACNTTATTACATATCATTTTTACTGGTGTTAAACTAATTATATCCTGTCAGTGGAGGATTTAAATGTGTTTTTGTAGCTGGCATTATTTAATAAATAAAAGAGAAATGATCAGGCTGTACTCTTAGCTCAAAGTCACTTTTTATTTTTTCAGAAACTTATCCAAAACTTCCTCTCTTTTCTATCGTAGACTTTAAAATCAAGAGTTTATTACCTAAAAGTTACTCTGAGACAAAGCAGGGATCAAGACAAAAGACACAAACTTTGTAATTAATACTATGCTTCACTAATAAATGTTTTGCTTGTCAACACCTGTCAGGGTTGCAGTATTTTCTTCTCAGCATGGAAGGTACTATAGAAATGTCAAGACCTCATAGAAATTCAGTACAAAATGTCTGGGAATAAGTAAAATCTTTATCTGATGTTTTGAGGCACCATGAAAATATCATGATCAAATACAGATAAAATCTATGCTTTTTTTTCTAAAAAAAAGAATTGTCACTATTATATGTGGCTTTAACAAATCTTGCCTCTTGGTTTGCAACAGCCTAGTTCACTGATATGTGAAGAAATATATACCTTCTTTGTGTTCATGGTAAGGACTTTGCATTTTGTAGGTGTTTCGGATTTACTACTGAGTGACCTTCCCGCAGGTAGGGCTCCCCGAATGGCCACATAGAGCAATGTGCTATTACTCCCAGCAGAAATGGCACTACCTACAGCATCAATAAACTCTTGAGCAGATGTTCAATACCTAAACATAATGATCACTGGGGAGCCATGATAACTGCCTACAAATACATAAAGGAATGTTATAAGAGGATGGGGACCCATTATTCTCATTAGCCAACAAGGGCAGAATAAGAAGGAATGAGCATTCTCTCTAAGCAGAAAATTTTAGCTTGATTTAAGAAAATCTTTACCTGATAAGATTAAGAAATTATAAAACAAAACTGCTAAAAGAATTTATAAGATTTTCATCATATAATATATTTAATGTGGCCTTCTGGTATGCCTATTTCAGACAATCAAACACAGGGCATAGAATATCTATTTAGATTTATATGTGTCTGAGAGGAATTGTGTGTCCTGTTAATGAAATAAAGCTTGAGAATGATTTTACTGTGGTTGACCAGAACAGCTATTTGTTTCCATTCCCAAAGACTAAATATTAACAGGAAAGTTCATTTGTACCCTGATTGAAACAAAAATTTAAAATCTTGTCAGGGCATCCTCTTGTGTATGTGTGGATATTTGCAGCACTCTGCTGAGGATTTTTTACCTTAATATTGAATATCAAACTTTTCCAAAGCTTCTTTAAACTGGTCTTATGAGCAGATGAATAATCTTAGAGCATGAGTGTGCAATCTTACAGCAAGTGTATAATACCTATAATATATATTTCACTTTAAAACAGTATTTTAGGTATGACATTTCCAAAACCGCAATAGCTATTTTTCAGTCCCTATTGATTCACAGAAAACTTCCTTTCAGAATCTTCATCAAAAGTGATGGATATCTACAATGTTTTGAGTTTCAAAAACATCACAATTTGCCTAACTGCAGGAACTGGCTGCAGGAATATCCTGAAAGAGAGAAAGCAATATCCTTCTTTTCTATAGTTGGGAAATGTTTATTCTTTAGTCAGAAAAAGCTTTGAATAGTTATAAAAAAGGTATTAGCTTTCTAGTCAATAATGATAAAACCCATGTAAGATGACTTTTATGAGCTGAACACGACAGAAGAAATTATGACTTTTATCGACTGATAATACTTCCAGTAGGCCTGAATATAGCTACACCTTGCAATCTTGTTTTAGATATTAGTTTCATTGCACTATTTATGAGTTTAATATGCAGATTTCATGTTGCAATAAGGCCTATTCTTGTATTATCAAGATATGCCTCTATGCTCTTTTCTTGGATAGATTAAGTTAAAATAATACCTGCACTTCTGTCATTTTGTAGCCATCATTACACATGGTTACCAGACACATTTGCATGCGAGCTACAGAATAATTCCCTTCAAGAACCTTGATCAGAAACTCAGCTAAGTAGCATTCAACTGAGAAGCTCTGAAGCACACAGATCCAGTAGGATTTGAAGTGCTTTCACCAAATTATGATCCTCTATACCTTGATATTTTGTTGAGGCTATAGGTTAACCCTACAGGGCAACTGAAAACAAATATAATGATTTTCAGTTATGCTGGGAAGTTTTCCTAAAGATCTTAAAGATTGCAAAAAATAAAATGATTTCTATAGTTCAGTGAAATGTTAATTTTGTGGTAATTTTAATACCAGTAAATCAAGATTTATAGGGATTATATGTTTCATTTTTCACCCTTTGGTAGACATCCAAGATTTCCAAGTTAAAAATGTCTCTCACCAAACATCAATATCCTTCTTCTTCATGCTCAAGGAATAAAATCTTATTTGCTTGATATTATCTTGGTTGGTTTAATAAATATGAAACCTTCTCAAAAAAAAAATCAAAAAAACTTTAAATATTACTCATGCTTCAACAAGAATTTCTCAGAATAATGGGTATAAACCACAGGATCATCAAATCATTAAATTTGGAAAAGACCTCTTTGGTCACCAAGTCCAACTGTAAACTCCGCCACAAGTACCATTTCACATGAGTACCACCACAGTCACCATCGAACCATATCTCCCTTCACCTTTTTAAACAGCTCCAGGGATGGCAATTTCTCCACTGCCATAGGAATTTATTGTTACAATGCCTGATCACCCTTTCAGTGATATCATTTTCCCTAGTATTTAATCTACATTCCCCCTGATGCAACTTGAGGACATTTCCTCTTGCCCTCTCACTCTGGGGAGAAGAGACTGGCTGTTACCAGGATACAACCTTCTTTTAGACAGTTGTGGACAGTGGTAAGGTTCTCCCTAAGCCTCATTTTCTTCAGGATGAATAACCCCAGCTCCCTCAGCCAATCCTCACAAGATTTCTGCTCCAGACTATTAGTCAGCTTCACACCCTTGTGGTTCCAGCAGTTCTCTTCATTGTTTTTTTGGTTTTTTTTTTTTTTTTGTCTGGATTCTGTAACTGCAGTACCTATGTCTGTTCATAAACTTATGGTCTGAGAGCAATGATATATTTCTTTAAAGAAGGAAAGCATTGAAAATTTAGGCTATTTGTGTAGAAGAAAATTAAATCTGTCCAAAAGTATATTGGAGCACTGAAGTTACTGGCACAGAAAAATATGCGGGTATGCTAGTATAATTTCACTGCCTCCAAAATAAGTTTTCTAAATGCAAATTGCCCACTGGTAATGATTCCTGGAAGGTTCTTACTAATAAGCTACAGAAATTGCTGGGGAAGTCCTAGCCAACATGAGCCAAAATCAGGCTTCACGCTGTTCTAAGTTTACCCAGAGAAGATCCCATTAAAATGCTTTAGAACCTTGCATGGCACTATATATTTTACTAAGAGAACCCTACATAATGCCTATGTACCTTGTTCTGGTCACTTCAGTGCCTGGTAAAATCATGGAAAAGATTATTCTGGGAGGTATTGGAAAACACCTGGAGGACAGTGCAGTCAGTCACAACCAACATGGTCTCATGAAGGAAGAAGAGTTCTGCTTGTTGAACTTGATTTCCTTCTATTATAATGAATCCCCACAATTTAATCTAGGAAAGCCAGTAGATAAAATCTTTTTGGACTTCAGCAAAGCTTTTGATACGCTCTCTTATTGTGCTCTTCTGGACAAAATATCCAGCACACAACTGGATAACTAAGTTGCATGGTGAGTAAGCAACAGGCTCACAGGTCAGGCGCAGAGGGTTATGGTGAATGGAGTGACATCAGGCAGGGAACCAGTCACTACTGGGGTTCTGCAGGGCTCCATCCTTGGTCCAGCTCTCTTCAACATCTTAACAACAGGACTTGAAAAAACATCACGTAAGTTTGCAGGTGACATTGATTTTGGACAAGCTGTCGGCCCTCTTGAGGGCAGAGAGGTCCTGCAGAAACACCTCAACAAATTAGAGAGAAGGGCAGTCACCAAGTGTATGTAGTTTAACAAAGGCAAGTGTCAGATTCTGCGGCTAGGATGGGGCAATACTGGTTGTGTGTGTCAGGCAGGGAACAAACAACAGGAGAGCAGCACTGTGGAAAGGGATCTGAGGGTCCTGGTCAGTGGCAAGTTGAACATGAATTGAATATGAGCAGTGCCCTGCCAGCCAGGAGGGCCAACCCTGTCCTGGGGGGCATCAGGCACAGCATCACCAGCTGGGCAAGGGAGGGGATTGTCCCACTCTGCTCTGCACTGGGGCAGCCTCACCTTGAGTGCTGGGGACAGTTTTGGGTGCCACAATATAAAAAAGTCTTTAAGTTATTAAACAGTGTCCAAAGAAGGGCAACAAAGCCGGTGAAAGGTCTGGAGAGGAAGCCATTTGAAAAGCAGCTGAGGTGCTTGATTTGTTCAGCCTGGAGAAGAGGAGGCTGAGGGGACAGCTCATTGTGTTCTTCAACATCCTCAAAAGCAAGAAGAGGGACAAAACACTGATCTCTTTACACGGGTGATCAGTGACAGGACTCAAGGAAATGGCATGAAGCTGATGGCTCCCCAGGAAGTGGTCAGAGCACCAAGCCTAAGTTCAAGAAGTGTTTGGACAATCCTCTCAGACACATGGTGTGACTCTTGGGGCGTCCTGCATAGGGCCAGGGGTTGGACTCGATGATCCTGTTGCATGTTGACTCTTCCAGCTCAGCATATTCTATGATTCTATAAATTACAATGAGAATTCTATACCTATGCATGGCAGAGAACACGTATGCCATCAAAAAGATTTGCAGTCCAAATAACCCAGTAGATTTTATCCCATCAGACAACTTCAGTTATATCTTCAGGGGACAACTTTTTATGCTGAATTTATACTGAGGAATGTCAGGTAGACATTTCTATTTGTTGTACATTAGGGAGAGTTTTGATTGAAGGAAATTTGTGCAGCAGTAGCTTGTAAACATGTAGCCAGGTATTGCCTATGACATTATATTTATTTTTCATGGGGACATAGGAATAAAAATCAGTTTATGTTGTTCTTGGTATTTCCCAGGGAAGCTAAATATAATTTTTTTAAAATGTACATGGGTTTTCAGATAATATATTCACAGTCATTTCTGTAGTTTCTGTCTATAGAGCAGAGATGATTGAACTGCTACACTTAGCACAAAGACCAAGAAACAGATCTTGGTATCCTTATGGAGATTCAATATGCAAAAAATAAAAAGTGATTTGAACATCTGCTACTTGAATTCCTTACTAATCTGCCAAAGAGAATGCTTGGGATTGTTTTTAGCAATAAGAAAAATACACAGTGAGCTGGAAGACATTGATAACACTTGAGCAGAACAGCTCTTCAGCACTGATGAGATGAGTTACTGTACAGATGGCTTCCATCATGCAAGTCTTTTCTGTTTATAGGGCTGCAGGTGGTAGAGTGGGAAACAGGGTAAGTGGAGGAAAGGTTAAGACTCCAAATCAATTGTAGCAGTTCACCAAGTAAAATCTATCCCTGCTGAATGTACTAGTTGTTTATCAGCACTGCCATCTAGAGCTGTGTGAAAAAAATTCACTGCAGACAGCAGAAATGGTGAAATTAGATCTTTCATTGTTGAAGAAGATTGTACATAGAGGGAATCATATGCATGTGACACTTTATGGTATTTAAGGCAGTGCATCCACCAACTTAAGGGAACAAGATAAATTGAGATTAAAAAAAGAAAGAAAATAATGTCTAAAATACTCTGAACACTTTGGCTGATTTTTATTCCTGGAAAGGAACTCATAAGAATTTGTACTGTACATAGTTTAGCTTCCCTTTTGTAACACAACTAAAGTGTGTGCTCTCTTGATTTGCCCTTATGGGCAAGTTATTTTATCCCTTATGCATCCAGTTTAAAATACTTTGGAGTAGGCAGTAATCACACGACTCTTTCACTGCAGCTTTAATTCTCCTGGGGTGATTTTAATCATTCCTCATCACTGAGGACAGATCACAAGGGCTAATGACAGACAGAGATCCACTGAAATAATTTTATAATTGTCACACTTTAAAGGAGAGTTGAAAAAGAGCCAAAACGAAGTGCTGGGGAAGCTCAGAGCTTTATGTTGCTCTTCAGCTCTCTTTTTAAATGGATGGGTACTTTGCTGTCTTTGCTACTGTTGTAATTTTTGCACACAAATGCAAAATAGATGCATTCTGTGTATCATTTTCCACACACATTGGGGAAATTATGACCTTTTTTAGCTGCATTACTTTATTCCTCTAAGCAAGGATTGAGGTTGTTTTCCGTAGGAACAAACACAACCTATTTTTCACGCTAGGACAGACTTCTGAGACGAAGGAAGACAGAAACACTAGTTCTTTTGCAGCTAATCCCTAAAATATTATTTAAAATAATCATTAGCTTTAAGGTTCTTAAGTAACTATAATATAGGCAGAATCCATGAAAGCGTGAAGTGCTTAAAGTATCCTTACTCTGAATGTGATGGAAACACCATGTATATAAATGCCACTAAAAATGGCTTTTTAGTCATTATTACACTGCAATATGGAAACATTAGTAAGAATGTCTTAAGATATCTGGGCCTAAATTTTTACACCTGAATTTTCTCACACACAAAGTCATATTCCTACAGGTCCTGGCTCGTGGGAATACCCAGCCCCTCTCAGCACACACAGAGCAGTAGGATTACTGGCATCACACTGACCCTACAGGCTGCTGTAGGGTGCTCATGTAGAGTTGGGAGCCTTGCTGAAGCCACTGTAAGTTCTCTGTAATGCCTGGAGACACACTGAAAGTCTGCCCTTCAGATATCAGCCTCCCTCTGTTTCTGGGTACAGTCTGCACATGCTGGGAGGAGCGAAGCCCTTCAAGTATGGCACAAGCAGCAGAGGTTAGCCAGATTTCCCCCAGGCAAGAGCATGTTCATCTTCTCTGGAATGAGCTGACCAAAGCAGGGCATGAGAGCATATCATATCCAAGTATCTAATCCCTGCGCAGGTTAGCATCATTTAGAAGCTGCCTATGTAAGACTCAGTCCATCATCCACTAGTTCTGTGTGGACACACTCTCTGGGATAATCTCATGTCTTCGGAAACACCTCCTGCATTCCTTCTCCTAGTACTATCAGCAGTCCTCCACAAGATATTATAGGCTCCAAGCTCTAACTAGAATAGCATGCAGTGCAATAGCCCTTGACAAAATACATCCCTGTCCAGCTGCTCCAGAAGAAGCCAAGGATATGCTAAGGCCATGAAATTTTAACATATGAAAATATTGCTCCATGGCACTTGAGTTTAGGAATCTGGTCATCCTTACCTTAAATAAGGCTGACACTTTCTTTCCTGCCTGATGGCAGGACGTCCAGTAGCATGAGAACTGACAGCTGCTGGTGACAGTGCAGCTGGTGACCTGAGGAATGCAGATGCATTCAAAACAGACGGACACCCAAGGAAAATTCATTTTAGTCCTCAACTGCTACCGGATCAACTTTAAGTAAGCCTTAGGTGAACCAAGGTGAACTGACTGTTTTCAGGAGGAGATCTGAAAGCTCAGCCATCAATATTGTCATCCAGTCTCTTTTGACCTTAGAATATACTACATCCCCCTTTCATCTCTAAGCTAATTAACAAATTTATTAGAGCAAGGACAGACAGAAACAGAATCACCAGGTGTTGGCTCTAGATCTTGTCTGATCTGGCTCTTGACTGATACCTCAGGAGATTGCCTCAGACACTGTAGTTTAGAGGTACCTGTAGATTAGAGGTAGTGACTCCATCTGGGGTAGAGGGCTGTAGTGTGGTGGAAGGGAATTCTCACCCCAGTGCAAAATCTCTTCCATGTGGGGCTCTCAGCTCCTATCTGACATTGAATTATTGCCTTAGATAAAATACCTCCCTTCTGTTTTCCCTCCTCCTTTTAGTGACATTCCTGGTGCCAGAGGCAGGGCTGGTCTCTGATCTGGTGGTAATCTTATCAGCTTTCCAGATGGTAAGGTTATAGAAAAAGCAAGGTCATAGTCACAACTAAAAACTAATGCAAAGGAGAATAAATATTATAAGAATAAAGTAAGGAATGGCAAGTGTACATCTGTAAAGCATGTAAAAAGACAAGAATGTGAATAATTCTGAAATGCATATCAGCCCAGGATATACAGATTAAGGCATATAATTGACTTATCACATCTTAGACAGGCGCTTTAACTGATGTAGATAATGTAGATCTTAACCCATTGCAAACAAGAAATAAAACATGTAATTTAAAAGGAACAAAATTTTTAAAAAACACAATATTTGGGTATTTTGGGGAAGTTTTGCTTCCCGTTTGCCATGAGATGAGACTATAAAATGGCTCTGTTACACTGGTTTATCTTATACACGGTACCTCAACAAGCCAGAGTAACTTAATGAAATATCTGGGGCTTTTCAGTGTTTGGATTTCTTTTCTTGTAATCAAAGTGTCCACTCATCAGTGAGAATCTTCCCACTGCATGCACTTACTAGTTTAACCTGCTCAGTTGCAAGAGTAAGAACTAAATATAACTGGCTATGCATAAAACACCTAGGTGTCTTTCTTATTTGCTTGTATATTTGTGCTATTGAGATGATGTGAAGCATACTGCTTTGGAAATATTTGGGAATACTGAGAGCTCTCCTGTCAGTATATCTGGTAGTTTTAAAGACTTTTTCCTGTGTGAATTATTTTTACACAAATGGAATCAAATATTGTTTATGGCATTGCATTGTATTCCAAGGCACAAGATTAAAGCAGTAGAGCTTTTAAAAATTAAATTAAAAATAATATTTTAACTATGTTGTATATAGAGGTTTCACAGTTTAGGAAAGCTGAAGTCTGAAATTCAGCCTCTGAAATGATGTGCTTAAAAGCAAGGTTCAGTATGTGATTTTAGTCTAGTCAACCCAGAGGCTTAACATAACAATGTTATTATCAGGGAGCCACATCTGAAGCTCAGATTTTTTTACACCTTTGGCGATTCTGATTCTTTTGTAGTTTGTTTAAGGCAGTTCTTGCTCTTTGACTAGTTGGTTATTTGTACTAAGTTGAAGGGGAAAAGATGAGAGCCAGCTTTTGATGTTTACAGTTGAAATAATAAAAAAGTCCTTTTCCCTTGTTGGACAATATTACTTGCAGAGAGATGGAGCATTCAAAGAGAAGCAAATGCACATACAGCAGTCTAAACTCCCTGTCACTGACAGGCTCTGAAAAGGTTGTTCATTGTTGTATAGCTGAACCTGATAAAACGTATGGTTCCCTACTGATATCTAGGAGGCCATTAAAATATCTCGAGCTGTTCCAAAATGCATAGTCCCAATTAAAGAGAAGCCTCTGTGTACTTCTTCCCAGGGGTAGACTGACAAGCCAGGAACAAGCCATTCTAGTAGTGGAGACAGAATGAGCGTGAGGATTAGCCCTCAAGGGAGCACGGATACAGCAGAGACCAAGGTGCAAACAGCAGCAAGGACCTGAACTTGCCAGTCTTTTTGGCACCTGCTTCTACAGGTGGCTGCATTTTTCTACCAGAGCAATGCAAATTGCCCATAATTGCTAAACTTTTTTACATTTCATTATCATAGTTCTGTCGTTTGATAAATATTGCTGCTTTATTTAGTGGTTGTTTGAATTTTCGTACCATGAATCACTTTCTTAGTAAAAAAAAAAAGAAAAAGAACAACAAAAATCTTTTACTCTGCCAGAGGCTCAATAATTGAGACCAATAGATTCATTAAATTACATTGCCATTTTTCAGTACATACTTACAAAGAGGACTTTTTTTTCTTCGTAATAAAACAAAAAGCACAACGGCAGGAGACAAATATCATGAAGATGAGGGAAGTAATATCTGATAAAACTTGGGGAATCCAAACTTCAGTCAATGTAATTTTTCTTTCTCTTACTAACTTCAGTAATCTGTGGCAAAATTCTGTGTGAAGAATTGCACTTTTAGGAGTCTTCCAGCCAGTCTTCTAGTCATTCATGTGTCCTGTTCAATGATCCTTGTTTAACAGCCCCTCCTGGATATTTCTACCTAAGTTAGATATGTCCCAGAATGCATTGCCCTACTTTCTCCCAGATCCCAAAAGTCTTTATCTTCTCTGATTCAAATAGGACAGATGGCCCTGAAGAGATTAACAGACCTCTTGAGACATATTTCATAAAAACTGGGAGGTCTGTTATAGTTCACTAGTTATGTGATCTTTGTTCTAAAAATGATATAATAGTTATGATTGTAACAGCTTGGACACTTTAGATTTTATTACCAATTAACCTTCAAAATCACGTAATGATTACAGACATAATAACTGACTTTTTTTTTCCATTGAGTATATAGTACAGTACAATTTTAATGGTCTAATATTAAGAAACATCATTTAAAAAAAAATCCTTTTGATTTCTGATCAAACTCAAAAGCTGTCTGGTTACTTAACAGTATTACTAATTTAGTGATCACACACAGCCAGCTACCATTGCACAGTCAGGATAACGTTAACTTCAAAATTACTTCAAGACTCTGTGTCCACGGCATACCAGAGGTGAAATAATGACTGTCTTAAATTTATGTTTTCCATCCTACAAACAATGGGAAAAGACATGTTCAATGTTTCGGGTCTATTCAGCAGAAAAGGCAAACTGAGGAGAAATTGTTTGTTTAGATGATTGAGGGTTTTGGTTAGGTTTTTTTTGTTTGCTTGGTTGTTGTTAATTTCCTGTTATTATTATTATTATTATTATTATTATTATTATTATTATTATTATTATTATTAATTTGGTGTCTAGAGTGAGATGTTTTCATGTTATCTCTTTAAATTGTTATGAGCACAAAAGGAAAAAGGTAATAAAAAGACAGAAATTTGTATTTTCCATAGGAATATCTAACCTGTTAGTAGTACACTAGTTCTCCTCAAGGAAATATAGAGAGCATTAGAAAGCCAACAACTTTACTGTGAGAATGTCTAAAAAAGTTATTTCTTTCAAGTATGGTGTCAGCCACTTCTTGAGGTGAATAAATAAGCAATGATTCAATGTGAGAGAGAAGTGGAACTGTGTACTCACACTACATGAGAAGTCTTTGAACTACCAAAATATCTCTGAAATTGGCACAAAAGTAAAGGAAAGATAATACCTCAGGAGATAATTCTTGTTACATCAGACCAGACAAGGCTTCCTAATAGAATATGATGGTGAGATATCACTAATCAAAGTTTTGAAGAAAAATAATTCACCAGCTGCTCTTAATATTGCATAAATGAGCCTATGCAAGGTTCTTGTAAAAACTGTTGGCATTTTTTAACACAACACTTGCATGTGTCTCATTTTAATAAGGTGAGATGACATTAAAGAGCCTGAAATTCAACATTTTTATTTAGATTAATCACATCGGGTAAGGAGGTCTTTCTTCATATATGAATGAAACGAAGTTCATGGAACACTTTATTTTCTTGCAATCCATTCTCATTGTTTATAAAGAGCATAAACCAGATGGATGTAATGATTTTAGCTTGCTAAATCAGGATATTTTTCTTCCTTTTTTCTATTCTTTTTTCTTTTTTGTGATAACAAAATTCTGGTAGTATTAAGAGATAAGTTATTACATTTATATATAAATACATTTTACCTCCAAAAAATAAGACATTACAACAACTGTTAGAAAACAATTATTGTTAAATCTTAAAAAAAAGTTGATTTTTCCAAAACTGTAATCATGCTAAAAAATAGGATAAAATACCATTAAAATCAAAGTAACTTCACTGTTTACACAGATGAAATAATAAAAAAAAATTTTGTATTTCCTCACATTAAAAACATATGATAATATTATAGCTTCATAGAAAAAAATATTTTGTCAAAATAACTTTTATGTACCTTTCATGATTTAGGAATAGTGCTTTCCAATTTAGTGCCCGCAAATCAAAAAACTAGACTCTCCAAATCATGTGCTGCATGCTCACTTTCACTTCTTATCCTTCTACTCTCTTTGACAGGAGGAGGGGAGAGAAAAGAGGTAAAGATCACAAGTTGAAGTAAGAACAATTTACTAGAAAGACCACTGAGATAAGAAGAAAAAACAGTAACAGCAAGAATATTAATAACAAAAATGCCCAAAAGAGAGAGTGATTAACATGCAAAAGTGATCACCGAAGAGCACAACCAACCACAGCCACACTACCCCAACAGGCTCTCCCAGCTCAGGGCCAGTGCCAACACACTGATTGCTCTGTCTTGGGGCCAGCATTATCCCACTGCTCCATCCACCGCACTTGCTTGAATGGAAGGAATCCCTTCTTCTCAGAAGAAACATCCTTCCATAACCCTAGCAATGACATGAATTGTTATAGGATAATCTCTGGGTTCCATCCATTCCTCTTCCTTCCTACTGCAAAACTTTACTCTGTCCTGGCTGGAATCAGTACACAATCATAGGCTTTTGACAGTTTTTGATTTTTTTTACAACATACTGTATACAAATAAAACCCAGAAAAGGATACTATATATATATATGTAGTATATACTATATTATGTTCTGTATTTACTATAGCATGCTATATATACAGAAAGGAAGGACAAATAATATTAATGATAGGCAAATAAAAACCCAAGATATGCCCAATGCAAATACTTACAACCCACCCATTGATGCCCAGGCAGTTTCCAACCAACAACCCCTTCCAGTTTATAAAATGAGCATGACATCATACAGTATGGAATATCTCTTTGGCCAGTTTTGGTCAGCTGTTCTGGCTGTGTGTCCTCTCCCAGCTTCATGTGCCCCCAAGTCTACTCATGGTGGAGTGCTGTGAGAAGCTGAAAAGTCCTTGACTTTGTATGAACACTGCTCAGCAACAACTAAAACATTAGCATGCTACTAAAGTTTTTCACATCTTAAATAAAAAAGCACAGGCCTGAAACAGCTATTAGAAAGAAAATTAACTTTATCCCAGTCCAAAACAGGGCAATCAGTTAAACGGAAAATTCTGACAGGGAGAATAATTTTGCAAGTGTTTACAGACCAAAAAAGTTAATACATTCCTTTTAGTTATAAGATTTGGGAATTTTATAAAGGAGGAAATTAATCTGGAATTTGGAATTTTTAACACTTCAGATATCTAGCCCAGATATTACCCAAATGACACTGTAGAGGCTCACATCTAGAAATGAGAAGGTCACTAACCAAAGTAATCTAAAAGAACCATCTGCACTCTTAGCAAGCAGAGGAAAACAGATATCTAACATCTGCAGAGAAAGATACTGTTTAAAGTTTCTCCTTTGCTTCAATGCCCTTGGAAGACAATCCAGCTGTGATAATTTATTCTAGATAAGTTCTCTAATTATTCTGCTTCAAATACATGCTCTTTTTTGGTTTGTTTTTTCTGTTTTTGTTTTGCCTTAACAGAAGAGGAAACAATCTGAATGGGAAAAAAGGCCATCATGTTCTCTTAGGTTTATACCTCTCTTCAAGCTACGGATAGTCCAGAAGTCAGGTCTTCTACCCCCTGAATTAATGGTTTGAGGTTTGACCGTAGTAAACTCCATAAGATGTCTTGGATTTAGTTTTAGTCCTGGGTAGATTTAACCTTTGAGTTTTCTTCTAGAGATTGCCATCTCAAATTGATTCACAATTACAATTGAGAAAGATTAATAATGCTGTCCATGTACATCTATCCCCTACAGGTGATTAAACGTTGGGAATATTATAAGATGAATAAGGAATGACTGAAAGGACACATTTAATTACCTACCAGATAAAAGAGAAAAATTCTGGAAAGAAGGTAAAATGGATCAAGAGATGGGACAGCAGTTTTTAAGCCATCTGAATCAGATAGGAAAAGCTACAGGAAATAAAAAAGTTTCATTTCTTCCAAGCATTACTCCAACCGGATGTTCTCAACATATTTTGTCAGTTGGTTGCACAGGTATTTCTGAAAAAGCACCTGATTTTATTTAAACTTGTTGAGTTCTTCATATTGTGTAGATCACAGCTGAATTCATCTCTCTGCATGAAACAGAACAAAATAACACAGGGAAGTACATATTCAAGCAAAGTTCCATCTGGGAAGGTTTGAATGAAAAGGTGGGAGGCTACGGTGCAGAGAAGGAGGGGGAGTTCTCCTGGCATTGCAAGTAAGAATTTTGAGAGCAAAAACCTAGCAATTTTCGAATATCATGTGGATTAGTAGTAGTTATTCAGGGACCATTGTATCTCTTTATAGCCATCAGTGAATGGAGTGTGTTAAGGTGGTGTTTCTATAGCAACTTCTTCCCGCCGCAGCCTACCAAGAGCTCCTAATGTATGTACACAAGGCAATTTTTAAAAACTTGTAACTGATCATTTGGGCACATTATTAGTGCCTGAAAGATTAAATGGTCAGAGATTTCAGACACTGAAGCAATTAAAGGGTGGGTGGTAGCTGAAATCAAATTTGCTCCGGTATTGCTCCTCCGTTCCCCTTAGCACATTTTATTGAGTTACGGCAGAATCTGTTCAAGAAAGTGTTAGGTAATTTAGGTTCCATGTGAGATAATTGTGTAAAGTTAGAGAAGGGACCCCTGGCCATTTTAACCTGGTGTCAGAAGTATTCCAGCGACTTATTATAGGATGTATAGCCAGGAAAAAGGAGAGCTCCTCTTAAGAGGATATTGAAAGACCCATGCCCTTTTCTGATGTTCCTTTCTTTAACTTTTTGGACTTGTGAATGCATATTTACCATAAACTTTCCAGTGAATCCATCCTGATCCCCTTATGAAGCTGTATTAAATGAAATGGGAGTTTGGTGAATACACTGGTCCATATGTGAGGATATGGAAACTCATTTAACCTCAATCCATTTTCATTGTGACTCACGGATGAAGAGAAAAACTCCCTCTCAATAGGATATGTTTAAAAGGATCCTTTTTGGTTTTTTTTATACTGGTTTCACTGTGTGCTTCTCTCCCGTGCTTTGTATTGGCTGTCTGTCAAGGTCATATGAACTGAATTTCAAATATTACTCATATCCTTTCCTCAATGGCTCATTAGAGGATTTTAAATAAAAGCTTTTATTACCACAAAGGCTGCAACAATGTCTGCATCTGTATGTGAGCAGGTGATCACTATTTCACAAAATTTAAGACAAGACATCACTATCATCTTTGTCAAGAGACCAAAACCCCTGGAAAATCAGATGAATACATTTAGAAATTTTCCTATGGGAAAGATCACAAATACATGTTAAATATTTTGCTAGTAATACAAATGATGTAGCAAAAAATTATAATATCCTTTATTCACAGGGTAACTGTTAAACTGGCACTGGGAGTCAAGAAAGCATTCGCCTGAAATGAGCATGTTATTACTTGGAATTCGTCAGTTGATCTAGAAGAAAATTGTTTATTATTCTGACTGTAAAATTGTCATGAGAATCCCTGGCTGGTATTCTAAGCCACAGAACTATATAAATCAAACAGATTTTTTGTACATCTTTATTTCCCCTCTAGGTCCTCTTCTGTAAACAGATATCCTACTTTTATTTAATAGAAGTAAGATAATGGCTATTATCTCAAGACCATCTTAAAGAGAACTAATAATTATTATTTTTCTTGGGTGAATCTGCAGTAATTTCATGTACTTTCACGTCCCCGTATTTCTCTGCTTAAAATATTAGCTGTATGCAGATCATATAAACAGTGAGAGACTGTGTGATTTATCCTAGACTTTCTGAGTAATAACTAGGAGAGATATAAATGAATTTTGCTTTTGCGTGTTGCATTCATTTTTAACATAGTTTTTGGAAGCATTTCCTTTTTTTTTTTTTTT